>OX457026.1:44181783-44730298 GCA_949752745.1 Protula sp. h YS-2021 | reverse complement strand
GAATTGTGCAGCCACATTCTCATGGAGGCGCTTTGTTTATGTTCAACCTTATGTTCCATTTTGAAAGTGATACCGGGTGGTGAAAAAGCTTCCAGTTTATGCTTAACATCAGGAGCAAATCTTATACCGCAACTTAAAATTACGCGAGATTTTCTTGTCTGGCTATTTTAATCTAATACATGTAATGGAGAGATGTCGTGTGCATTCGTTTCATTTCATTACAGCGGTCATGTAATTGCCATAGGTAAATACGGCGGGGATTAAGCAATCAGATTGACCTTACTAATTTTGGTGATCACAGAGTCGGATATCGCAAGGTGGGTAAAGACGGGTTGCAATTGTGCCTTTGATTCAGCAGTTGAAAGAAAAATAAACGGAGAAAAATAGAGGGCGGGAAGGCTTGAATGGGTGGGGAAAGCTGAATAGGGGCAAACAAATATCAGGTGAGGGTATGCCTACATGTACATCTTGATTGGAGTAACTGTACAGAGACATGATATTCTCTTACACCGGGACTACCCCCCCCCCCCCCCCCCATGATTTACGTTACGCAGTGTAGTATTCCTATCAATTTTAATCTTCAGTTAGGGTCTACTCTACACGGTTTATGATCCCAAATATTCATAAGAGTATTGAGCAGAATAAATAATTAAGTGATGAAATCAAATAATAAATGGGGTAATGACTATCTCCGACATAAAAGGCTTTTGGGGGATAGGGGCAACATATCCAGAGGAGCGGTGCAGGCTAGTTTAGTCTATTTACTTTCCTCGGGAAGCTGCAGAAGGGGGATACATTGTCAGACCAGAAGGTAATCATTTAAATGGTGCGGAATGGTCATTTTTGCAACTGTTATGATTTTCTCATAATCCTCTAAAAGATGAAGTCCCAACCATAAAGCCACATGAGAGATTCTATCCCGACTGAAGAACGTGGAGATACTTCATGCGCCACATCGCCCAAGAAAATCAAAGTTTAAAACGTGAACATTTTCCTCTGTCAATTTTCACACACACACACACACACACACACACACACACACACACACACACACACACACACACACACACACACACACACACACACACACACACACACACACACAGATATATATATATATTATATATATATATATATTATATATATTTATATATATATATATATATATATATATATATATAATAGCACGGATGTAAAAGATTGTCACGAATACGAAATGGTCCGGGTGAACTTCGGTCAAGTATTGTGGGGTCATGCATTAACACATACTTTTACAGTTCTGCTCACGTCGTGTAGGATCTATGCGTTGGATTCCACTTGCAACTAAAGGAAGGAGAAACCGACAGCCGATAATTTATCCGCAAGAAGTTGCAATGCATGCATATTTTCACTGATTTTCCACAAGCCGCTGGGGTGATCTCAATCACTGCGCAGTACAACGCGTCATGCGTCATCAATAAAATTCCATCAACAGTCGATTTTTGTAATGAACGAGTAAACCTAAATATTAATGTACAATATGTTTAAAAGAAAGACCGGTGTCCCAGGAGGAATGCCCCCTCCCCCCGGGGGTAAATATCCTAGGCTATTTGTTAAGCCGGGGCCATTCGTCCAAGGATATTTGGTTCCCTTATAAATTTTCCTTAAGGATTGAAAAACAGTTATTGTGATCAATCACCGCTTTGATGGAGGAGAACTATGGAATGCCATTTTCAATTTATTAGAAGTATTGATATCAAGAATTAATTTTTGATCTAAAAAAATTGATTTCTTGATATCAAGAATTAAATTTTGATAAAAAATCCGTATTTTGATATGAAGAATTAATTTTTGCTATCTGTAATTGCTTTTTGATATCTCTAAATGTGTTCTTGACCTCAAAAAATAATTTTTGATATAAAAAATATTTAGAGATATCCAAGAAATATTTATTGATATCTAAAATGATTTAATGATATCTAAAATTGAATTTTTGAGATCAAAAATTCAATTCTTGATATCAAAATGGAATATTTGAGAGCAAAATATCATTTAGAGCTCAGTAATTCATTTTGTTTTTATTGATGTCAAGAATTTATTTCAGATATCATTATTTCAAAATGAAACTTTTTTAATTTGTATTTTGAAATCCGCAAATGATTTTTTGATCTCAAAAATTTATTTTTGATATCAAAATATCAGTCTATTTTTTTAAATAAAAAATTCCTAACAATATATCTGTAAATTAATAATGACTGGTCCTTGTATACAGAATCTGAATGCCATTTCACATTGATAGGGAATTATTGACATCAAGAATTAATTTTTGATCTCAAAAAAATCCATATTTTGATATCAAGAATTAATTTTTGCTATCTGTAATTGTATTTTTGATTTCTCTAAATATATTCTTGATCTCAAAAAATAATTTTTGATATCAATAAATATTTAAAGATATCAAGAAATATTTCTTGATAGCAGAAATGAAATATTTGAGAGCAAAATCTCAATTTAGAGCTCAATAATTCATTTTCTTTTTATTTATATCAAGAATTTATTTCAGATATCATTATTTCAAAATGAAACTTTTTTAATTTGTATTTTGAAACCTTCAAATGATTTTTTGATCTCAAAAATTTATTTTTGATATCAAAATATCAGTCTATTTCTTAAAATAAAAAATTCAGAAGTACACATCTGTAAATTCATAATGACTGGTCCTTGTACACAGAATCTTTCTTTAAATTTTACTATGCAAAAAAGAAGCAATTCTTGAGATCAAAAATTGTGTTGTTATTATTGATCTCAATAATTCAAGTTTTCATCTCCAAAATTTAATTGACGATTCGTTAAATTTTATATGAATGTGTGTCTCCCTTAACATTTTTTAAGTTTGTAAATTTGATTTTTTGATCTCAAAAATAAATTTTTGCCATCTAAAATTCAATTAATGATAGCAAATTATAAATCATTGAGAGCTACATTGCTGTCTTGATATCTTGAATTATATTGTGATATCAAAAATAAGCATTAAATGTTAAAACGGCATTCCATAGAATATTTCTTTAAATTTTTACTGTTCAAAAAAGAAGCAATTCTTGAGATCAAAAATTGTATTGTTACTATTGATCTCAATAATTCAAGTTTTCATCTCCAAAATTTAATTGACGATTCGTGAAATTTTATGTGAATGTGTGTCTCCCTTAAGATTTTTTAAGTTTGTAAATTTGATTTTTCGATCTCAAAAATTAATTTTTGCCATCTAAAATTCAATTAATGATAGCAAATTATAAATCATTGAGAGCTACATTGCTGTCTTGATATCTTGAATTATATTGTGATATCAAAAATAAGCATTAAATGTTAAAACGGCATTCCATAGAATATTTCTTTAAATTTTTACTGTTCAAAAAAGAAGCAATTCTTGAGATCAAAAATTGTATTGTTACTATTGATCTCAATAATTCAAGTTTTCATCTCCAAAATTTAATTGACGATTCGTGAAATTTTATGTGAATGTGTGTCTCCCTTAACATTTTTTAAGTTTGTAAATTTGATTTTTCGATCTCAAAAATAAATTTTTGCCATCTAAAATTCAATTAATGATAGCAAAATGTAAATTATTGAGATCTACATTGATTCTTGATATCTTTAATTATATTTTGATATAAAAAATAAGCATTTAATGTTAAAACGGCATTCCATAGAGAACAAATTTCCACCTCTGTAAGCTGTATAAAATGGGACAATTTAATCGGTTATTATACTAATCTACTTACCTCAACCTGCCACAATTCACTCATCGATAAGTTTACATATTTATCACCTACTCTTTGATGACATCGTATCAATCAACTGTGACTGTTGTATTAATTTAAGATCACTGTATACTTGCAATTACTCTGATGTACTATGTAATTCAGAAATTCAAATTTAATCCTTGTGGTGAGTTCTAAAAGGTGCTTTGATGGCCGAGATTTAAAATCCAAAATCAGGTCCCTGCCTATATAAGATGCGAAAATATTATACGATTTATAATTCAATTAATCACGGGTGGAAACACACAAGAAATCGACGAAAATTTAGCGAGCAATGGATTACTTGATGAAAATCAAAACATGAAAAATAAAAGCAACTAAAACTATTGTTTTTAATTTCTCAACAAGAAAAATAAACGTGTACCAATTATCATAAGCGGACCAAATATCCTAGGACGAATGGCTCCCTGGAGGCCAGTTGTCCGGAGAGGCCTTTAGTCCTGTCACACCGGGGAATATTTCAAATTTAATGAGAAATTTGCTACAGCATCTTGAAAACACTAAAAGTGCGTTTCACTAAAAGATTCTGTGTTCTTTGCATTTTAAGTTTTACCATGTACACGACATTGTCGTTTTATTTAAAACAAACTTTTATGAGAAAAGCGTAATTCGCTTTCTCCACGTTTAAATGGGTTCCAGAAGGAATCGGACAGCAATTGTTTACTTCCTGGTAGTTGATAAACAAAGAAAGATCGGAAAACGGTTGTTGCGCAGCAAATGGTGCTAATTTTCGATTATTTTTGGATATAGAAATAAACTAACGATACATTTATAAAGTTAAGAGGTGGAATTTATACGCGAGAAAAATTGAAGACTGTAACTTCATTGGTCGGGAAAAAATATAGAAATGAAAATTGTCAAATTTTTAATGAAAATAGCGTTGATGGGGAATTTTTCGAGGTTACCAGTCTTTATACAAAAATAACTCGAAAAGTAAATGGTCATGCCCTATATTTCTTACTATTTTTGTTCATGTGAAGGGTCAATATATACAGACACATGTTCATGTTTGCTGTTTCAGTTGTAGGGAAGGTGTCAAATTTTCATATTTTATAAGGAAACATATAAGTAAATTAATCGTGGCCCGAGGCCAGAAAATAATGCTCAAGCAATAAAAACAAAAAGTCTCGTTACAGATCGAATAGCGCTAACCCGCCACTGACCAACCAGCCAAATCAGAAGCAAGGGCGTATATTCTACTCCGTCACTGTCACTTGTGCAATGCGATATTCCCTGTCTGGTCACCCAGGTGGGGATACCCACACAACCTTGTCGTGAAGAGTGAGGAAAATAAAACTAAAAGTGAAGAATGGGATTTATGGATGGATGAGGAAGGGGGATTCCCGAACCAAAAATGCACCAAAGACTGAATTAGTTCTTTTCAAAACCAAGGAGTCTGCCCAATAACAACGTTTACAAACTGACAGAAGTTGAGTGTTGCTTGCTGACTATCCCTGCAAATCCCTCCCACTGGACGGAAGCCAAACCTCGAACAACTCACCGCTTTCAAGAATATAATATAAGGCTAAACGTTTGTTGCACTTGGGGACGACCAAATTTGCTGAGATATAGTATAACATGTCTAGTTGGCCCAACTCAACTTTAAAACTCTAGTTATAATGTCCAAGGCCAAAGCGTACTCCCTACCTTGTAATATCCAGCGTTGTTCCCTCTTCGCGGATAATAAAACAATAACACGAGAACACGGAAATTTTAAACATGTTTATTCGCGAACTACCTTAAACTCACATTGGCTAAGACTGAAGAGTATACAGTTGTGGAATGTATTACCGGTTGAACACAAATCTTTACAGAGAATAGCATAATAAATAAACTTAAGAAGTACACGTATCTTATTTCCTGCTATGTGGAAGATGAATAACTCTCAAATTCGGACCAGTGATATGAATATATATAGCGTTACTGCTGTTGTAATTTCTGGTATCAGTTGTCAGTTATATTAAAGCATTTAATTATCCATTACTTTAAATGTTTCGTTATGATATTTCTTTCAGCTTATGCAAGTAATTTATATATCGATATAGGAATTATGGCTTCATATATTTTATTATTTTATACAAAAATTAAGTGTTCTTAGTGCTTATAATTACTAATTTCAGCAAAAGACACGCACCTTTACGAGCGTGTACTTTTGCTTGCCTCCTTTTCTGATATTTATAAGATCCTGATAATTTGTAACCTTGCACTAGCTTTCAGTTGTTAATTTTCAGGAAATAAACTGATTGATTGCTTGATTGATTGAAGAAAAGTACACCCTGAAATCTGGTCCATGTTTTTGTCACGTTCATTACGTTTTCAGTAGACAGGCCGAACAGAAGTGCTAGAAACCAATATCTCTTCCTGTCTTCTTCTCTACCTGGAAACATGGACTTTCCGGGTTTGTGTGGAGGATTTGCAGATAGGCATCTGATATCTATTGATGTACCCTTGCTGCCAAGTTGTAGCTCTGAGTGTGGCATGTTTGTATGTTCTGTTGTCTAGCAATTCCTTAATCATATTTTGAAGAGCATGATCCTGAAGGTTGTACGAGGCGGCTGGATGTTCTGGAGCTTCTTGGCGGTAGGGGACCTTGAGACATCTAGCCCAACCATCCCTGTTGAATATAAGGGGATAAATCCCTCATCTGCACGCGATGTTGTGGTGGTTTGTTATTACGTATACTGCTGCGAGGTCTGATGACTGGGAGTGTTGTCCTCCTGCTGCCTCTGACTCTTGGTCCGTGGGGATGTGACTCACGAGTAGGGGCATCGAGGACGAGTCATCAGAGTCCAACACCCTTCAATGCTTTCAGCGTGCGGTCCTGCATTGAGATGTTAAGCGTTTATCGAGCCAAGCCCTCTAGAACTTTGGCATCTCTATCTACTAGGGGAATATCAGTCTGGCTTCACCCTGAGCATCCACACCATTCTATTGCACGGCTACTCGAATGTCTCGATGGCGATCAGATTGTTCTTGTTCTGTGAAGCACTGACCTGCCCCCTAACAGTTCGGACAGGTGCGGCCGAGCCTTGCCCCCAAACAAGTCGATCCGCTGGCACTCTCTCTGCCTTACCGCCACAGCTAAAAGAGTATCACATTGCGAAGTCAGTCTGATAGGAGGCTCTTTCTCTTTCTCCTGCCTGTCTCCTCTTGGTTATCCACTTCTGACAAGAACGTTTCGTTCTTACCTTCAGACGCGGCCAGGAGGGGTTCTCTAGCTCGCGAATGCGTCTCCACATCCCTGAGTTGCACCACCGACAGTTGACCTGACAGGGGAGGCCTACTAGCTGATTCGTCATCACTTGTCGAATGACCTCTCCACTGTGCTGCCTACGATGCTGCTTTGAGTCGCTAAAGCATGATAGCATGAAAGGAGACCAGCTAGACTTGTGTCTGTTCCTGCATGGCTCTAATCGCTGCCATCTCCTGTACAAAGGTTGGCTCATGCGCAGTCACCTCAGTGGGTCATGTAATGGCACTAAGTTGGCAGTAACGTGGTGCGACAGTTGCTGCGACAACGGGATGCCTGACTCCCCTTCCGGTAACACCATCACGTATTATCCGGACTTATGCTAAGAGCTGTCACATTATCACCTTTAGATGTAGTGCTCCTTGCAGAGGGGCATCAATGACGATTGCGACGAGAACCTCACGTCTCTCAGTGTGCCTCTCTCCTCGGTGTCCAGTTCTGTTACAGTCTTTAAAGACACTGAGCGATTGAGTTTCGCTATCTTTCGATCTTGTTCGACGTGGTCCAAGCTTGTTGGCTACTTTTAGAAGTCAGGGAGTGCGGGGCAGGGATCGGCAACGTGGTTTCTGACAGCGCTTTCTGGCGCCTAGGCCCTTCCCGGAGTTCTTTTCGGAACAGATTCTTGATGCGATTTGTCTCAATTGCCTCCTACTCTGCATGGGACAGGTGTTCACATTCCATGCAAGTTCTGTTCCTTGCACAAAACTAAGGCCGCCGCAGGCCTGCACTTGTCACAGAAGGGGTGCGGGTTACCCGCAAACGATGGGTGCCCACGTACCGCCTTGTGTGCAGAGCCTTCTGCTTCCGCCATGTCAATGGAAAGCCTAATAAATGACTGGGCAACAACATACAGTTAAACTGACCCGAATGCATCTCTTTTTAAATTAACATACTATCCTATCTGCGCCTACACGGATATCTGCGCCTACACGGTAGTGTGGAGGGAGGCACACTACTCAAGGAGCGGGAAACCATGAGGGGTATACCCACGTGGGAGTATCCACGTGGGATAATCCATTTGGGTATGCTAATCCTGGTGGGGGAAGTGGGAAGAACCACATGGGTCTTCCCTTTCACTCTGATGCCTCTCGTCAAATGTGTAGAGCCACTTGGTTCCCTGGCAAGGCAGGGAGTTAAGTGGTGATAACCCCGTGAATCTGGTAAGAAACGTAGAAGCAACAACAATGCTCTGCTAATCCAGGCAGAAGCAGTCCTGAAATGCCAAAGGCGCTCGGATTACATGGAGCGGTGAGAACTTACCGACGCCCCGCCTGTCTCCGCGCCTTTCCAACACCCTATCTGACACTAAATACCCAACAGACGGTCATACTGACACTGGTTCTTTCTTTTCCGGGTAAAGATGAATCTGCTGACCGGTGGAGAAAAAAAAACAAGAATCACTGTGCGTGATGAAATATCGATATTGACTACTCGTGATCAACACTATGACTTCTGATATTACGTAGCTTTGACATTTAAAACACATCGATAGCTCCGCACTGAGAAACAAAACACTACAAAAGTAAATACAACAGCATCAAAAGTCATATAAGCACCTCTTACCATAGAAAATCGGTGGAAAATCTTTAAAGAATCCTTCCAAAAACACGTCTTCACTGGTCAGTGCATAAAAAAGAAATGTGGGTCAAGTGTTGTTGTTCGGCCTTTCAGACACGAGTTTTTCGGGTTTTACCTAATAAGGCGATTTTGGCAACGTTTATTTATATTTAGGCCTACATGCATAGAAAAGTTCAATTTATAATTTATGCGTCCATTACCATAAGTAGTGTGAAAACGACAGTTCTACGCCACTTGATGACGTCATACTGTCTGGAAGTGACGTCATCATGTCTGGAGCGGATTTCTACGCCACTTGATGACGTCATACTGTCTGGAAGTGACGTCATAGCGTCTGGACCGGAAGTGTTTTCTGGAGCGGAAGTCATGATAAGCGTTAGGATAGGCGCGGCCATGCATGAGGTTATAATGACGTCATGATGACGTCATAGTGTCTGGAGCGAAAGTCTGGAGCGAAAGTCTGGAGCGAAAGTTGTTTGATAGTGTTGGCCGAGTCAATCCTCATGAAGTCAACGCACTCCACCTGTCAATCAGTGTAACCATGGCAACACTAAAAAGTGATGACCTCCCCCCCCCCCCCCACCGAACATACTATGTACCGACCCCCCCCCCCCCCACCGGACATACTATGTACCGACCCCCCCCCCCCCCACCGAACATACTATGTACCGACCCCCCCCCCCCCACCGGACATACTATGTACCGACCCCCCCCCCCCGACATACTATGTACCGACCCCCCCCCCCCCGACATACTATGTACCGACCCCCCCCCCCCCCGACATACTATGTACCGACCCCCCCCCCCCCGACATACTATGTACCGACCCCCCCCCCCCCCCCCAGGCGAGCAACATTCTGTCAAGTCAGCTTCAGTTCCATCAGAGGGGTATATAAGGGATGAGCATGCAGCAGTGACAGTCATTTCGGTGAGTGGAGCAAGGAAGTACAAGTTGTAGAACTACAATTGGATCACATCAGATCAAGGGATGGCATCCAGTGACAACTAATTCGGTAAGTGTTTATTGAAACTTTATAAATAAAAAGTGAACTTTGTAAACAAACTTTAGTTATTTGCATAATTGAAACTGTTAGTTACGCCTTAGTTACACCTTGGTTACCTTAGTTACACCTTAGTTACCGTGGTTACACCTTGGTTACGCCTTAGTTACCTTAGTTGCACCTTAGTTACGCCTTAGTTACCTTAGTTGCACCTTGGTTACGCCTTGGTTACGCCTTAGTTACCTTAGTTACACCTTGGTTACGCCTTAGTTACACCTTAGTTACGCCTTAGTTACACCTTGGTTACCTTAGTTACGCCTTGGTTACAGTGGTTACACCTTAGTTACGCCTTAGGTACCTTAGTTACACCTTAGTTACGCCTTAGTTACACCTTGGTTACACCTTAGTTACACCTTAGTTACCGTGGTTACACCTTGGTTACGCCTTAGTTACCTTAGTTACGCCTTGGTTACGCCTTAGTTACCTTAGTTACGCCTTAGTTACGCCTTGGTTTCCTTAGTTACGCCTTGGTTACGCCTTAGTTACCTTAGTTACGCCTTAGTTACGCCTTAGTTACCTTAGTTACACCTTAGTTACGCCTTAGTTACCTTAGTTACGCCTTGGTTACCGTGGTTACACCTTAGTTACACCTTAGTTACCTTAGTTACACCTTAGTTACGCCTTAGTTACACCTTGGTTACCTTAGTTACACCTTAGTTACCGTGGTTACACCTTGGTTACGCCTTAGTTACCTTAGTTGCACCTTGGTTACGCCTTAGTTACCTTAGTTACACCTTAGTTACGATTTAGTTACCTTAGTTACGCCTTGGTTACGCCTTAGTTACCTTAGTTACGCCTTGGTTACAGTGGTTACACCTTAGTTACACCTTAGTTACGCCTTAGTTACACCTTGGTTACCTTAGTTACGCCTTGGTTACCGTGGTTACACCTTAGTTACGCCTTAGTTACCTTAGTTACACCTTAGTTACGATTTAGTTACCTTAGTTACGCCTTGGTTACGCCTTAGGTACACCTTAGTTAAGCCTTAGTTACACCTTGGTTACCTTAGTTACGCCTTGGTTACAGTGGTTACACCTTAGTTACGCCTTAGTTACCTTAGTTACACCTTAGTTACGATTTAGTTACCTTAGTTACGCCTTGGTTACGCCTTAGTTACCTTAGTTAAGCCTTAGTTACGCCTTAGTTACAGTGGTTACACCTTAGTTACACCTTAGTTACCTTAGTTACACCTTAGTTACGCCTTAGTTACACCTTGGTTACCTTAGTTACACCTTAGTTACCGTGGTTACACCTTGGTTACGCCTTAGTTACCTTAGTTGCACCTTGGTTACGCCTTAGTTACCTTAGTTACACCTTAGTTACGATTTAGTTACCTTAGTTACGCCTTGGTTACGCCTTAGTTACCTTAGTTACATCTTAGTTACGCCTTAGTTACCTTAGTTACACCTTAGTTACGCCTTAGTTACGCCTTGGTTGCGCCTTAGTTACCTTAGTTACACCTTGGTTACGCCTTAGTTACCTTAGTTACACCTTAGTTACGATTTAGTTACCTTAGCTACGCCTTAGTTACGCCTTAGTTACGCCTTAATTACCTTAGTTACGCCTTAGTTACCTTAGTTACACCTTAGTTACGCCTTAGTTGCGCCTTAGTTACATCTTGTTTGCGCCTTAGTTACCTTAGCTACGCAAAAACGGGATAACTTTTGCTGTAGTTGATTGATTTGCATGAAAATTTTACCGTTTGATTCAGTTTTATATCTAGTTTTAACATGATCATAGGCTATTTGCGCAGCTGGCTGTATGCATTTTTACCGCCATTTTAACTTAAAATTGTGATAACTTTCGTTATAACTTTCGTTATAGTTGACTGAAAATTTCACAATTACAGTGCTTCTTCGCGGATGAATACCATTTGGCAGACCATTTAACTTCACCGCTAGATGTCTCTGCTGTATAACAGCTGTACAACTGTAAGTGAGATATTCATATACACAAGTAAAATTCTGATGAGTCATCATTTTTGAACAATTTTTGAACAAAGTTACACACCATATTTTGATTACATGGAAGTAGTATAAAAGCATGAGTGAAACATGTCAACTAGTCAACTAGTGATACATTCTGCTGAGTTAACACACCATTGAAGTGGTATAAAAGGAAGAGTGAAACGTATAATTTTACTTCATTTCATTTCTAGCAACAGCAACAGCAACAACGATGGCAACAGTCTACTGTCATGAATGCGATGTGACATTTCCATCTCTGGAAGTGTTCGTGACACATACATGCAAACCAGCTAGGTTGAAACGTGCTCGTGAAGAGCTTGTTGAGCAGATTGAAGCCAAGAGACGAAAGACGGTACAAGATGGTGTTATCAGACCTGATCCGTTCCTCTGCTGTGAATGCATTAAAATATTTCCATCTATGGATACTTATGATGCACATGCATGCATACCAGCTGAGATGGAAAATGTTTCTCATGAAGAACAAAGAAAGAAAGAGATAGGACAAGTAGGCAGAGGTAGAAGAGTGAGTCTTGGTGAAAACGCACAGGAAAGACGGTTTGAGCCTGAAGATGGATCGGATTTGCTACTCGAAATGCGACAACAAGAGAACCGTATCAAAGCACATTTGTTGGAGACGTTAAACCGTGGCATGAAATGGTACATTGTGGTACATGCACGCTTCAAGAAAATGACACCAAATGTTGAAGGTGTGATGGTAGAACAAGTGGATAATGCCTTCATCAGTAGTCCGACATATGCAGCATACAATCCAACAGATATTGAGAAGGACTTGCCAGAAGCCTATAAAGAATTGTTTACCAGGTTTGATGAACATGAGCGACAAGGCTCTGGCTGGGTGTTGGATAACATCCTGTACATTGAAGTGCATACAGCTACGTCAGCGCCACTGGAAGCGAGCAGTTTTATCCCACTACCGAAGAAAGTAAAGAGTACAAAGGCTGTGTTAAACATTCAGAATAAAGACAACAAGTGCTTCTTATGGTCTGTATTGGCTCACCTTCACCCTCACCATTATCATCAACACCCATATCGTGTGAGTCATTACACGCCATTTGAGAACGAATTGAAGGTGGAAGGCATGACATTTCCAACACCGATTACAGACATTCCAAAGTTTGAAAAGGAGAATGATGTGTCCATTAACGTGTTTGGATATGAACATGATGTCGTTGTTCCCATACAACTCAGTCGAAACACCAGCGCCAACAGCGCCAACAGCGCCAGAGAAATCAATTTGCTTTTGATTAGCAATGACAAGACAAGACATTACTGCCTCATCAAGAATTTCAGCAGACTGATGGCTTATCGATCAAAACATGATGGTGCAACTTTTTATTGTTTCAACTGTCTTCATGGGTTTATGCGACAAGATCTGTTAGACAAGCATCGTGAAGTGTGTGGCAAGCATGGAGCACAACGTTTATCATTCCCCAAGGAACCTTTTATCAAGTTCAAGAATGTAGCCAAACAACAGCGAGCGCCGTTTGTCATTTATGCAGACTTTGAATGTTTCACGAAAAAGCATGAAGGAGACAAGTATCAGCATCATCGTCCAAACAGCTTTGCCTATGTGGTTGTGAGCCAGTATGAGACACGCGCTCCAGTCGTGTATCGAGGAGACAATGCCGTGAAAGTCTTTTTAGACCATATGGTGAATGAGCGTGATCGTATTGTGCATGGTTTACAACAGAAAAAGAAAATGGTGATGACTCATGAAGATGAAGAGCATTATAAGAACGCCACAGATTGCTACATTTGTCATGAGCCTCTAGGAGCAGATCATGTGAGAGATCATGACCATATCAATGGCAAATACCGTGGAGCTGCACATAATGAATGCAATTTACAATTTCGACTTCGAAAGGATAAGCAGGATGTTGAAGATTCTTTCATCATTCCTGTGTTTTTCCACAATTTACGAGGCTATGACAGCCATTTGATCATGGAAGAAATTGGAAAGTTCAAAAATGAGACGATTACAGTCATTCCCAACACCGTTGAGAAATATATTGCATTCACCATGAGCAATCTGAAATTTACAGACAGCTTTCAGTTCATGAGTACTTCTCTACAGAAGTTGGTCTCCAACCTGGCAGCAGAAGGGAAAGACAACTTTTATCACATGACGTCACACATTCACGATAGCGACCAACAAGAGTTACTGTTGAGAAAGGGAGTGTACCCTTATGATTACGTGGATGAACCATCCAAGTTTGCTGAAACACAACTGCCGTCCAAGGACAAGTTTTACAGTCTGCTCAGTGAAGAAGACATTAGCGATGAGGATTATGCGCATGCGCAGAAGGTGTGGGAGACATTCCACTGTACTACATTTGGCGAATACCATGACCTATACCTGAAATCAGATGTGTTGCTGCTGGCTGACGTGTTTGAAAACTTTCGTCACGTATGTCTCAACACGTATGAATTGGATCCTGCTCACTACTATACAGCGCCAGGACTGTCGTGGGATGCCATGTTGAAAGCGACAAAGGTGAAATTGGAATTGATTACCGACATTGACATGTACCAAATGGTTGAACAAGGTCTACGGGGAGGAATATCTGTCATCACACACAAGTATGCGAAAGCAAATAACCCCTACGTAGCAGATTACGATCCCAGGAAACCGACCAACTACTTGACTTACCTGGATGCAAACAACTTGTATGGCTGGGCCATGTCGCAAAGCATGCCGGAAAGTGGATTTATGTGGGTGAGCGAGCCAGAATCCATTGACTTTATGGATGTGGATGAAGATGACGAGATTGGATACATTTTAGAAGTGGATTTGGAATACCCATATTCAATCCATGATCGTCATAATCACTATCCAGTGGCTCCAGAACGGAAATGTGTGAAAGTGGGAGAATTGTCAAAACATAGTCAGAAGCTACGGAAAGATCTAAACATGAAAGGAAAACCTAGTGAAAAGCTCATTCCCAACCTATGCGACAAGAAGAAATATGTGCTTCATTATAGAAATTTACAGCAATATGTCTCACTGGGATTGAAAGTCACGAAGGTGCACCGTGCCATCATGTTTGCACAGAGCAAATGGTTGGCAAAATACATCTCCTTGAACACGGAAAAGAGAAAGTTGGCTAAGAACCCGTTTGAGAAAGACTTTTTCAAACTGATGAACAACTCTGTGTTTGGCAAAACCATGGAAAATGTAAGAAAACGCATCAATGTGGAACTGGTTCACCAGGAAAAGCGGTTCAAGAAACTTGTGGCCAAACCTTCCTTCCACAAATTTAGAATTTTCAACGAAGATTTGACCGCGGTACATTTGCGCAAAGTGGATCTGCTTCTGGATAAACCCATTCAAGTCGGTTTCACCATTCTCGACCTCAGCAAGGTGCTCATGTTCCACTTTCATTACAACTACATCATGACCAAGTATCCCGACGCCAAACTGTTGTTCAGCGACACCGACAGTCTATGTTATGACATAGAAACGGACGATATCTACAAAGACATGCAGGAAGATGCCGACTTGTTCGACACAAGTGACTATCCCCCAGATCATTTCCTGCATTCCAACGTGAACAAGAAAGTGCTTGGGAAAATGAAAGATGAGACGGCGGGCATTCCCATTGAAGAGTTTGTTGGACTTCGGCCGAAAATGTATAGTATGATGTATGGTGGGAAAGAAAAACGTACGGCCAAAGGCATCACTCGCGCGTGTCAAAGACGGATGAAACATCAGCAGTATAGAGACAGTTTGTTCAACCAAACGCAAACGATGACTACAGGGCACATCATACGAAGTCATGACCACCAGATCTTCTCGGAGAAGTTGAGGAAAGTGGCTCTCTCTCCCTTTGATGACAAGCGATATGTGATGAGTGATGGCTATTCCACTTTGGCGCATGGGCATTACAGTATATAAGGGGGAGACACTTCAACTTTAGAGTCAGTTGAGGTGTGAACACTGAAGCGTCAACATGAAAAGATCTGCAACAACGGATATGGATACTCTAGCAGATACGGTGAAAGACATGAATGTGAAACATCCTGATACTACCATCAAGAAATTAAAAGTGGAGATAGCACCAACACCACAGTCGTGGGATGGAATGCTTTCTCTAGGCAATGGAAAGTATATCAAGATTATGAAACAAAGTAATGAAGGTGTGATAAACATTCGCAAATACCTCAGAGATGAGGGGACTGGAAAAAACCGTCCAACGAAAAAGGGAATTTTGCTGACAATACCTGAATGGAAAATGCTGAAGAAGCAGGTGAAAGAAGTGGATAAAAGGCTTCGCAGACAAGACGACAAGTCATAACAAGGTAACAATCATGAATGCACTCATGTTGAACAATGGTGTTTACCTTACTGTCAATGAGAAGAATGAAGTGATGATGGGTTCTCAGAGAATTTCTGCTTATCGGTTTAAACCTGAAGTGTGGAAAGATTTTAAAACCATACCGCTTGAAGCTGGGTTTAAACGCAGACTTGAAAATAAACTGGAAGTGACGGTGGCTGAATATGATTCTAAGATACGTGTGACATTCTGTAGAAATCTTTTACAGGATTATCCAAAGGATTATAAGGGAGTTGTGCCAGATACACCCTATGCACAGTTGATCTTCTTTGATATCAAGAACTGGCGCGCAATCTTACGATTCCTAGAAGCGATACAGCATCCACTGTTCGACATCATCCGAGTATAAAATACATGGACGAGATGGAAGACTATGTGTTGGATTATGAACCCATAACATATGGATTCTCATACATGAGAAACTTATGTGATGATATTGTGCTACGACATTTTGGACAGTATCTCGTCCTATCGCTTGATGACCAATCCGTGTTGAAGGATCATCTAGACAAGTTGAGAATACCCGGCTTTCTCCTAGCAGTCTCAAATGAATTAGAAGTGCGTGTGACTGAGAACGGTCTAGACGTGTTTGTACAATTTCGCCAATATGACGAGCTTACAGAAGACTGCGACATCATCACCCTCAGCACCGTGGAATGGAACGCGCTGTTGCAAGCATTGGATTGGAAAGAACCTGACGCTTGAATTCAAAGAGCATGGAATACAACTTATGCGGGGTACCAAATCCATTGAGCTGCCACAACCTATGCGCGTGATGGACTTAGAAGAAGGATATGAACTGAAACTGTCTGAACATGTAACTGTGAAAGTGATAAAGTTTGGTGATGTGCGTTATGTAAGCTTTCATAGCATTTACAAACACGGATGTAATGTCTATGATACCTATATCAATTTAGATTCTAATGAATGGCATGCATTGATGAATGTATTGAAAAATGAATGTGATTGTAAATAGACTTTGTAAATAGTGTAAATAGACTTTGTAGTTAAGAGTTTGTAAATAGTGTTTGATAACTTTGTAAATAGTGTAAATAAAAGTTTGTAAATAGTGTAAATAAAAGTTTGTAAATAGTGTAAATAGAATTTGTAGTTAAGAATTTGTAAATAGTGTAAATAGCGTTTGTAGTTAAGAGTTTGTAAATAGTGTTTGTAAACTTTGTAAATAGAACACAATAAACAAGACAGTTTGAAAACTTGGTTTGTTTTATTTAACAACAACAACTTAACTAATATAACAACAACAACAACTTAACTACATCTTAACTAATATAACAACAACAACATTAATAAAACAATGGTTTATAATGTCTATATACAAAATCCTTTACAATAAAATCACCATCCTTTCTTTTTAATATATTCACAATATCAAACATACTCTGACCTCGAGCTCTATGTAATATATAATATACACAATAAAAACCACATGACGATGATATTGGCGTTTGTAATGAGATAGAATTATACATATAGTCATTTCTTAAAAACATATCTAAACGATCATCGAGAGGGAACAGTCCATAAGAGTCAAAATATTCCACAGGGTCTTTGTCATAATACACTGCCACCCAATGTTCTCCTGGTTCATCTTGATCGTCTGTGTTGATCACATAGGCGCCGCGTTGTAAAGACGGTAACTGGTCCATGGCAAACACGCCTTGAAACAAGTCTTTGGTCATGACATCATGACTCAATATGGCATCAATCTGCTTCGTGTTCATGACTGGTAGTCGAATTGGATGCTGCGATTGGCACTGATCTCAATAATGTTGTCAAATTCAGCATAGACAATGACATTGATGGTAGGTTGCAAAGCCCTAGCAAAGTTCATTTCTAGCCGCAAATTCCCATGCTTGATCAGGGGGAAATGATCATCACCATCATAATCCGGTGTTAAGTCAAACGAAAATAAAGCATAACCTCTAGGCCAATCTTCCCGTTTTATAATGGAACTTTTCTCACCATTCAACCGATCAAACGATTTGTAAAGCGTTTCAAAAGCGTTCAGGTATTTGTTCTGTGTAATGTCAAGCTTGAGAGGTTTGGATAGAACTGGTTCACCATCCGTGTACAGTTGCATATAGTCCAGATTAAAATGATCAAAATTGTATGGATTCCTCAATACTGATCCACCAAAAGCTTCATTATGAACCAGACCAATGACAATACGATTTGGTAATTGACCCAAAAAGATGTTATCTTTCACAAAAGACTGAAATCCTGCTGGAATGGCCAAGACTTTACATTCTTTTCTAGTGATGATGATCTTGGCAGGACTTTTCATCAATGCATCTGCATGTCCTAACTGAATACCTGGACTCACCCTCACTTTGCGAATGGTTAAAAATGCCTCTTTCACTTCTACCTTATAGGTATTATTTACAGCCATCAATACATAGTCATCTTTTTGTCTATGGAAACGCAATTTCAAACTGATGCCATTCGGAAGATAACGATCCTGCTCAAACAAATCTATCCTTAAACCACCTGCGAGCATAACATCACGGCTAAGACGAGTATGCAAATAACGATGATGTAAGCCATTATTGCCTTGCTCAGCCAAGTCACCACCGTCGGCATTGACATGAAACCCGGATACATATTGTTCATGATTAGGTCTTTTCACCTCATGACTATTCATTGACCCAGCAGTATCCTTGTACATGAGACGCATAGAGCGCTCAGAATGCAGACTTTCTTCCGAATCATGGATGAGATGAGAGATAATGCTGGTATAACCATGAGTATTGTTGCTATGCGAAACCAAACGATCATTCAGAAACAATTCAATATTAGACCATAACCCATTAAACACATCATTGATGCAAGAGACATTATCATCTGCGCCACACGCTGTTCCATCAGCCTTTAGAATGCGACATACAATATGAAGTTTGCTGTTCTTTAAATCCAGATATTCTTCTGTACTCGCAGGAATGTAGAATTCTATTGGAGCGCCTTCTCTAATGCTTGTAAGTGGTTGATAGTCAACATTATAACTTTTCTCTACAGCAGTTTGCGTTGGTGGTACGTGAAACCATTCCAATGGAGAAAGACTACATTCACACGAATGATTATGAATGAGAGACATGATTTCAAAAGATATCTTTGCGATATTTTGATGTTATCCGTCTGGCTGTTTTTCGTCTTCTGGCACGTTTCGTCGGTTGCATACGCTTTTGTTCACCAAACACACGTTCTGCTACTCGGCCCGTCACATCTTTCGCGACATTCTTTGCAGCCTTCTTAAGATGTGGCGCAACGATCTTAGCCCCAGCCTTAAGTAGTGGAATAGCTTTGCGAGCCAATGATCCCAGTATGGAACCAATACCATCACCATACTGGATTCGCGCTCCTTTGAATCCTGGTAATTCCCCGCCCACTTGACGAAGAAAATGGTTGCGATATGCAGACGGATCGTGTGTGTAGGCTTTCATAATGCTTTTGGTCGAAAATGAAGTTTACAGATCACCTTTCCAGTTTGAAATGGAACAGTATGGCCTGTGTCGTCCTTAATATTCATTTCTATCACGTCAAATTTGGACGTGTTTACAGGAACATAATGCGGTTCGCCGTACGTTTTCATGATAATGTCACCATCATGGCCTTGTATGCCAACAGAACGTAGCAAAGGCACATAATAATCACCAACAACTTGTGGTTCACAAATGCTACAATACACATACAGTGTATAAAATCCCTGTTTCACATCCGCTTTATGTTCAGCTGCACACGCTTCAGTATACCATTGCTCTGGGATAAATCCTAAAATCTCAGCCAATCCAGTGGAAAAGGACACTTCAAGACCATCATCGAGAAATAGAAACACACGTCGTCTAATCTTATCATACTTTAGCCGAATAGGTTGTTTCGGGTCATCGGGGTTAGCCGCTTCTTCATTGACTGCCTCACATAGTTCTTGTATGGTTCTATAGTACCCATAAGGAATATTAACATGCCAAATGCCAAATGTATCTATTTGTCGATACCCAATAGAATAGTTCATGCCCTGTCTCATCGTTGTCCATGTATGTGGATATTGAATTTCAGCTAAAGCCACTTCATATTTTCCATTCAGATAGATGGTTCGAGGCATACGAATTTGATAATTCGAAGCCTTGTTGTTGGGATAATAGGTCATACTCGCATTGCTAGGCAAAGTGATGTAAAAGCTTGTCGACTCCATGATGCGAACTAAATGGTATAGGTGCGTTGACGTTGTCTATATACTTCACGATAGCGCGCGCCATTCGACCAAGTATGCCAAATCTCATCCTCATTCACATGGTCTTTTATTTCTCCTTCACAACACGCGCTTGTACATCTTATTTTTACAGGAATAGTTGGTTTCTCTTCTTGGCAACAACAACATAGCTCTTTCAACCATGTTAAAAATTTTCCCATCCTTCAGGAAACTGTCTTTGTTGACGTTGTTTCATTTCTGTTGTAATGTCGTCACGAGTGGTCTTTTTACTAAACATTGTTTTTGGAATATTAGCATCTACTATTTCCTGGATAAACGGATGCCAGCCATGTGGTTTGACTCGTTCTTTTCTTCTTGTCGCCACCAATGCTTCTTTCATCAAATCAACCATGTTGGAATTTGTGATAATATCGCCCGTTTTCAACACAAGTTCATTCTTGTCTGTCCATGTCGTACCATATTTCTTCAGTTCGGCTAAAAGTTGTGTTACTTTTCCATGATAGATAGGTTGAAAATGACTTAAAAATAACTTTTCTGGCTTTTCAGGTGATGATGATGATGATGATGATGATGAGGGCTTTTGCTGCCTTGACTGACTTGTTCGTAAATGACGACCAAGAAGTTGAGATATTTCTATAGCCTTTTCACGTGTTCGTTTCCCACGTAAAAGTTTATTCACTTTCGTTTTGATTTCACCATCTTTTCCCTTCTTTTCTAGCAACATTTTATATTCATATTCAGGAATGAGGACCATTTTCATCGTATGTTTCATTTTAGCAGCAGTTTGGCTAACAAGGGCAATGCCAATCTAGCAATCACTCCAATGAATCCTCCTTTCTGATTAATCAACTTCTTTTTTCGTCGAAGGGATATCTTCTTATCTGCTAGAGTACGAAGCGTATGACGTTCACGTTTAAATTCCTTAAACCGTTTTGAGCTTAAGGGTAAATGTCCTTGCAATATATTCAAACAAATTTCAAACAAGCTTGTTAATTCCTCCTTTGTAGCTTGCTGTAGCAATGATTTACGTCGTTTAGGCCCACTGCGTGCAAGCAAATGAAGAAACGGCTGGTTCGCTCGAATACGTTTAGACATCTTGACTGCGAATGGTCAAATGAGTTGGTTCTTGTTCATACACTGCTTTATCAATATAGACATAATGTGTATCTTTTGGTAAAATGCCTGTACGAATACGTAGTTGATCATTTGTCTTTGGTTTTAAATCAATGAATAAATAACCATGAGGTTTGCTAGTAGCATCTTGATAGGCTTCTATGAGAAATTGACATCTTCCAGGATACATTTGCCGCGCCAATGTACTAATTTGTTGACTGTCTCTCGGATTTTTAAACAGAATGATATAATGTGTATTCAAACTAATATTTCGCATCTCTTTCCCATGATGGAATAAATTATGCACAATAAAAATAATGCTTAGATTTTGATGACTGCTGCTAACACTAAAGAGACGTGTCATACGCTCATCACTATGACATTTCGTCATCAAGTCATCAATGATAAGTAAGTTTGGTTTCTTCGGATTAAAACGCTCTTCAATGTCATCTGGAATGCCTTGGTAAAATTCCACGCCTTTCATTCCCTTGTACAAAGGCTGATCTGCTGCATAGAGCCATAAAATGTTTTTCGGAGAGGGTTGAATTAACTTTTGTTCTAGAATTTCCTTCACCAGAGACGTTTTGCCACTGCCTGTAGGTCCAGAGACCAAACATGTAAATGGATGCTTCATTGTTGAATGTCTGTTTCTTTCACCCAACTGTTAAACTTGTTTGGCCAACCTAACCACTTGACAAATAATTCTTTCACACCTCCTCCTCGTCTTTTACGTGTTTTCAAGACTTTTTCAATTCTATACACAGATTCAATATCTTTGGTCACTTTCTGCAGTTCTTCTTCATAGAAACGGCCATCAATATCTTCGTCTAAAAAGTCTTTCACACGATACAAATGTATTCCTTGCTTCTTACAACGATGTGTGACAATGAAGACTTCTTGCGTCCATTTGATGTGATAATCGCGTTGAAACACATATTTAATGTGGGAAATACGAACATGATCGCCAATGTTAAATTTATACTTCTTCTTCTTCTTCGGTTTCAATTTCAGTTTGTCGACATACATATACTTCCACACTTTTGATTCGTTGTCTTTACGAATCTCGGCTGGAGCATATTTATTAGGAAGAGAACCATGAGGTCTATGGTTGTAATTGTACACCAAGTCTGGAAGAATGTCTAAGTAACGGTAAGTTTGATTATGTAGAAAATACCGATACATCATTCCCTTCAGAGTACGAATGACTCTTTCAGCAAAGTTGGCTTTGGTTTCATTCTTTGTGGTATAAGCATGAATGCCTTCTTTCTTCAAAAATGCTTTAACCCATCTGTTTTTAAATTCTGTTCCTTTATCAGACCTTAGAGTTCGCGGTCTTCGTCGTGTGTCATGAAAAATCTTTTGGAAAGCTTGTATGACGCTGGTATGTGATTTATTAGGTATTGGCTGTACCCAGACATATTTGGAAAACACATCAATGACAATGAGTAAAAAGCGTATGTCATCATTATAGGGAGCTATGTTTCCCATATCAGCCAAATCAATATCCCACATATCATCAATACCACGTGTAATGACACGTTGTCTTTTGAACCTGTATTTGACAGGTTGGAGTAAACTGAAAGCATCTTGATCCTGTAGCCATTTCTTCACTTGTGAATGTGTGACTGGTTGATTATGTTTTCGTAAGATGTGATACAGTTTGTAAGGACCAGCAAATGCTCCAGGCTGTCCAGGTTTGAAGTAAATATTGGTCAAGTAGTCTTTCCACGTCGACATGGTCACACCGAATGAAAACCACCTTCTCAACAGAACAGCTTTTATTTTATAACTCAACCAACATCACTTAACTAACATGCATTTATAACTTAACTAACAAGTTTTTTACAAATCAAGTATGGATACAATGGTATGAATCACTGGAGACCATTGGTCTTCAATGAACATTAACCAATGACTGAGTTCATCCAATGTAATAGCATCTACACCATATTTCTCACAGCGTTGATTTGCATTATCTAACACTTTATCTAAATGAATGTAATATTTAGCTTCATTCCAATATGTATAAACACATGCAGTATGACAAGTATGTTCTGAACACTCTTCATGTTGACAAGCAGGACAGACTAAATAGGCAAACTTTTTTACAGCGGATAACATTTCTTGACAATAAGCTTTTTGCACAATATATTGTCTCAGTGTCATGTCCGCCATTATGCAGTCTTGTGAGTCTTGCAGCACAAGTCTGTCAGGTTTAGCAAGTTATGCTGCTCCGGCAATGTAGCACAAGTCTGTCAGGTTATGCTGCTCCGGCAATACAAGTCTGTCAAGTTCAGCAAGTTTTTTCCAGTTGCTGTTCACTTAACACACTTCTCCATGTTCACACGTCTGCACATCAAGTCTCACACAACAGTTCTAACAACTTTCCCATAATATTCTGACCAGGATATCCAGATGACACTTGTTTCACACCAGCTCCCCACCAATGATCATACGTTGCTTCAACTAAAGTTTTGTCTTTACATTCTTTCAACTTGTTGCGAAACAATACACACTGATTCCATTTGACTTGTAAAACATCTTGCATTTTACTTCTCTTCACTGTATGCCATAACGGACATGGCTTTATCACTTTAGCAATACGTTTCGCTTCATATCCATTTCTGGATGACACAATGGCTGAAGCAATATCTTGACGGTGATGAAACACTGCTTTCTCATATTGATACAACGCTTCACTTGAGTTGAACACATGTCCATACTTTTCAAGTCGTGTTGGAAACATGTTTGAAAGAACGTCCTTATGACCGCTGAATAGTACAAGATTCTCCATGTTGACTTTGTTTCTGCTGTTTTATTCTGACATATCGGTTTCTTCCTGTAATAAAATATCTTTTAATATAGTTGCTGCCTCTTCTATCATGTTCTTTCTTTGTTTACGTTGAAACCACTCACATAAAACTAAATTTGCTAGTAAGAAAAACATTGTTATCAATTCACTATGTTGTCATAAACATGTTTAAAAAGTTCTCTTACCTGATAAAGCTGCTCGGTTTCCTCTTCTTCTTTACAACAATCTCTCAAATAGTCAACTACGGTGAAATATACTTCCACATCAGTGCGAGCAGAATAAAGTGCAGAATCAAAGTCAAAGTCAGGATCTTCTTCTATTCCAATTTTATGACATTCTCCAAGAAATCTTGAATGCAGTTCAATCACATCAAGACTATGATGTACAACATCCCAAAAAGCATCCAAATGATAAAGTTGATAGTCTGGAGTGCCATAGCAAGCAAGTTTAGCAATCATCAAGTCAATATAAGCATTTTTAAAACATACGTCCATCTTGTTTCAGTGTCTTGTGAGCTTTTTACTTTGCTTCACTGACTTTAAGTACTCCACACTTGCCGCAGAAGTTGTTTGGTTCACACAACTTGCAATTATACTTGTGGCAGTGGCAATGATAATCCTCCACATATCCACAAGCACCACAATAGTCGCAGGTAAGTCCAAGTTGATTTTGCACATTCATGTTCTCCAACTGAACTTCAGCCAGCCTTTTCTTGGATAGCTTTGACACCTTCATCCGACCATCCTTTTGCAGCTTGATGATCGTTTTCTTGTCATGACATTCCTCACATGGTGATAGGGCTGAGTTGATGTTGTCCATCTCCTGAAGCAGTGTCTCCCATTCACCATCATTCATGTTGATGTGATGTGTGTATTCTTTCCCTTCAAACCGTGACGTGCGCACAAAACTCACATAGCGCATATCCAAGTATGAAATGACTTCAAGCCACTTCGTTTGCGTTAAGTATAGTTTGAAGCCAATGTCGCGTAAATTTTTCAAGCTCTGGCACACAATCTTCCACAAAGATGGTGAATAAGCACACCATCTCTCTCTACGTGTGATGCGTAGAAATGGCCCATATTCTCCATACTCCACAGTAATGGTTAAGTTTGCACTAATTTTAAAGCTGCTGCTGCGCTGCGCTGCGTTGCTTGTCTTGTTCTCCATGGCTGCAACAATGTATTGATGATCCACTCCCCTCCAACTGTCTGCTGAGAAATGACTTTACTCTGCTGAGTTCACTCCCTTTTATACCCAACTATCTGCTGAGTCAAGCTTTTCAAACTTCTTGCAAACGTTTGAATTCACTTCAACTCGTCCATGGTTGAATCGAAAAAGGTCTGATACATTATTTGGAACATCGTCATCATAATGTAGAATAATTCTAGTAGCTACAACTAACATGAGGTCAGTTGCCCAAATTGTATTCGCGTTGATAAATGCTAAATCAATGTTGTAAGTTGATAGTAAATGCAGTTCTTCACATTCATGTAGAAACGAGCGGATGAAACGATCTCTTGGAATGGTCTTTCCAACAGCTTCCCAATGCAGATGCAAATTCTTCACTTGCAGCATCCAATCCGATTCAAAAGCAGGAAGCTTTGAAAACACATAGTCAATATAGTTCACTTTGAAGACGTCATCCATAGTCAAGAAGTAATGCCGACATTGTGAAGTATTTTCTCGTCACTCTTCCTTTTATAAAACTTTGATGGTATATGGTGTGTAACTTGTTCAAACTTATTCAATAATCGTGCTTTTATGCTACTTCCATGTAATCAGAGAAATGACTCCACTCTGCTGAGTTCACTCCCTTTTATACCCAACTGGTTGCTGAGTCAAGCTTTTCAAACTTCTTGCAAACGTTTGAATTCACTTCAACTCGTCCATGGTTGAATCGAACAAGGTCTGATACATTCGTCGTCAATGGAACATCATCATCATAAAGTAAAATGATTCTTGCAGCTACAACTAACATGAGCTCCTCTGCCCAAATTGTATTCGCGTTGATAAATGCTGAATCAATGTCGTAAGTTGATATGATAAATGTTAAATCAATGTTATAAGTTGATAGTATATGTAGATCTTCACAGTCACGCAGAAACGAGTCGATGAAATCACTTGGAATAGTCTTTCCGACAGCTTCCCAATGCAGATGTAAATTCTTCACTTGCTGCATCCAATCCCATTCAAAAGTAGGAAGCTTTGAAAACACATAGTTAGTATAATTCACTTTGAAGACGTCGTCCATAGTCATACATCTGTCAAGAAGTAATGCTGACATTGTGAAGTCTTTTCTCGTCACACAATGTATTACTAGTTGACTAGTTGACATGTTTCACTCATGCTTTTATACTACTTCCATGTAATCAAAATATGGTGTGTAACTTTGTTCAAAAATTGCTGACTCAGCAGAATTTTACTTATGTATATGAATGTCTCACTTACAGTTGTACTGCTGAGTTCAGAATCGTCTGAAACGGATAAATATGCAAAAATCACAATTTCGAGAGGGGGGGGGGGAGGGGGGGGGGTCGGTCGACCGAAAAAATGAAAAATGTTCAGAATCGTCTGAAACGGATAAATATGCAAAAATCACAATTTCGAGGGGGGGGGGGGGGGGGGGGAGGTCATCACTTTTTAGTGTTGCCATGGTTACACTGATTGACAGGTGGAGTGCGTTGACTTCATGAGGATTGACTCGGCCAACACTATCAAACAACTTTCGCTCCAGACTTTCGCTCCAGACTTTCGCTCCAGACACTATGACGTCATCATGACGTCATTATAACCTCATGCATGGCCGCGCCTATCCTAACGCTTATCATGACTTCCGCTCCAGAAAACACTTCCGGTCCAGACGCTATGACGTCACTTCCAGACAGTATGACGTCATCAAGTGGCGTAGAAATCCGCTCCAGACATGATGACGTCACTTCCAGACAGTATGACGTCATCAAGTGGCGTAGAACTGTCGTTTTCACACTACTACCATAATTAAAGGAAATCCCGTCAAAAACGAAGTTAGCTTTTGCAAAACAAAAATATTATATACGACTGTGCGTGGTACAGGGGTTGGGACGCTTAAGCCATTACATACGACCTGCGGGAATAGGACACGGAATTTGACTTTATCTACTTGGCACGAATAACCTCCTTTAATTCATTGTGCATAATGTAAAATTTTATACAATTAAGACTGTGTAGTCAAAGTGCCTTTTAATAATGGTTTTACTTGTGTTCTTTTTCTTTCACCATGAAAAATAAAGACTCCTTGGCTTGAATAACTGAACGGTCATTAGCTCGTTAAACCGAGACGGGGGGGGGGGGCAGTTGGTACCACATGTATTTACCACGCATGTCCAAAAGCAAAAACCGAAGAGATGTGGGGGGAGGGGGTAATTTTAGGCCCAAGCGTAGTGCCACTTTCGTTTTTAAAAAGTGAACAAGAAAGGGGCTCTTTCAGAACTGTACTCCGCGTTTGGTAAAAAAATGGTGTATTATTTTAAAATTAGCATTCCGCGTTTAGGGGTCGGATGGGGGGGGGGGGAGTTGCGTTTCGGGGTACGCAACTCCCCCCCCCCCCCTCACCCGAGCATTGAGTATCAGTAGTGGAGTAGAGAAACGTTGCAATAGCAAAGGTAATTTATTAGTGCTTTATATTAAAGGGAAATGCGGGTATCTCACCTACAATTGACATTTCCTTCATACTTTCACAGTTTAATGCTTGGAGGGTATACATTCAAAAATTGAAAAGAAAAAGGTGGGAGGGGGGGGGGGACACCGAAAGGCCGCGTACTTTCACTATAGAAACCATTGGGAAAACCAAGAAATTTCAATCAAAATGCAAAATTCACACATAATCACAATTGACAATTGCCTCATTTTTTCCCTGTTTGAAGAACACGTCATACGAAATGTTTTAAGCAAATAAAAAGTATATGTCACCGTATCAATAAGAGAATTATACAATCGTTTTGACAAAATCCCATTGACTCAATGGATAAATGGTGAAAACAGTGTAATATGATTTTAATGGACAATATATCAACACAGGCCCTTCTAGGAACAAAATATCAATACAGACCATTTCTGGACACGACCCTATATTTGTCTTTGAAAAGAATTTTTCGATCTAGACGGATTTAGTAGTTATTTATACTGTGTAAACATGGATACGAACTCGGCGATATTCAATGTAATGCGCATTTCGGTCGCTAGATGGCGCAGGGATACCCGCATTTCCCTTTAATATATTTGAAGATGAGTGCATGTTAAAATTGTGAAAAATCTTCTGTTTGTTTAGTTTCAAATCAAAGAGGTATCGCGACAAATTGCGACAAGAAATACGGGATTTGGAAAATATACTTCCGGTAGAAAGGTCGTCACTACACAGAAGACTCGACAGCCAGACTATATTCCGTCTGTCAATTGCTTACTTCCGAACAAAACTCTTCTTACAAGGTAATTACGAAGTACGCATGCATTGAGGGGATGGGGATGAGGGGGTGAGGGGGGGGGGGGGGGGGTTATGGCCGTATATTTGTTCAAAAATTTCACGGCCTTC
The DNA here is from genome assembly GCA_949752745.1 of Protula sp. h YS-2021. Classification (NCBI taxonomy): domain Eukaryota; kingdom Metazoa; phylum Annelida; class Polychaeta; order Sabellida; family Serpulidae; genus Protula; species Protula sp. h YS-2021. The sequence continues at coordinate 44,701,573 of OX457026.1, read as the reverse complement.
GCCCTGCAACAGGTATTTTTGATCGCTCTGGTGTTTATGTACAATTATTAGACTATAAAATATTTAATTTTTTCGTGAACTACTTTTTATGTTATCCAAGTCACTATTAACTTTTTATTATTCAAAAAAAAAAAAAAAAAATACAGAATGAATTAAATTTAGTCTATCGCGCCCTATTATTAACTTTTAGAGTTCCAAAATTAAGAAATTACATTCGAACGTATGTTACATAAAAGAACCAATCAGACGAGGTTTTACAAACTCGTGATAAAACGCATGTTCAGATAAACGTTCTTCAAAACACAAGAAGTTTAACTATGGCGCGAGAAAAATTATGACGAAATTAAAGAACGTGAAATAAATAGTTAAATAATACATGAATTGTAAATGTTGCGCGGCTATGGAAATTTTGGAGAGGCCATTCAAATGAACGCGAGAAAAAATAAAATATACAGCATGTACGTTTTGATTTTTTGTACAAATATACCACCAGGGAGGGGGGGGGGGGTGTAGAATGGCGGTATTATAGGGGAGGGGGAGGGGGTGGGCGCTAACTGTGTACGCATTTGTTATTAGATTCAAGCGCGTGCTTTGTCCTAGCGAATTCACCATAACTATGAGTTTATGACCGAGAGTTGCAACACGAAAGAAGAGTTTCTTCAAACTTCATTCCACCCCTTCAGTTACCCCTCAGAAAAAAAGTTGGCTCAGTTGCCAACCTGTATGATTAAGCTTCCTTCTAGTATACCAAAGAATATAAACAAAATCACAAAAATATCAAAGCAAAAAAATTAGTTCTGAACAAAATTGAGTTTTAAAGGGAAATGCGGGTATCTCACCCACAATTGACATTTCCTTCACACTTTCACAATTTAATGCTTTGATGGTATACATCCAAAAATTGAAAAGAAACAAGGGGAGTCATCGATGTTATAAGAGAAATAAAGATACTGAAAGGTCACGTGCTTTTACCATAGAAGCCATTGGGAAAATCAAGAAATTTCAATCAAAATTCAAAATTCACACATAATCACAATTGACAATTGCCTCATTTTTTCCTGTTTGAAGAACACCACATAAGTAAATAAAAAATATATATATGTCACCGTATCAATAAGAGAATTATACACTCTGTTTGACAAAATCCCATTGACGCAATGGTTAAATGGTGAAAACAGTGTAATATGATTTTAATGGGCAAGATATCAACACAGGCCCTTCTAGGAACAAAATATCAACACAGACCATTTTTGGACACGACCCTATTTGTCTTTGAAAAGAGTTTTTCGATCTAGATGGATTTAGCAGTTATTTAAAATGTGTAAACAGGGATTCAACTCAGCCATGTTCAATGGTATGCGCATTTCGGTGGCTAGGTGGCGCAGAGATACCCGCATTTCCCTTTAAAGCCCCCCCCCCCCAACAAAATCCAGATGTGTCCAGATCTGGAGAGAAACTAAATATAACCTAGTGGCAGGATGCACCCATATGTTGATCTATTGACAGGATGCACCCATATGTTGACCTATTAACAGGATGCACCCATGTGTTGACCTATTGACAGGTTGCACCCATATGTTGACCTACCTACAGTATGCACCAATATGTTGACCTGAAATCATAACTTAGACACAAACAGAGCATTAGGATAAACATCCAAAATAGATTTGAATAAATTCAGCTTCTAGAAGTTGCATTCGAAAAATGGGCACTTTTCTGGTATTTTGCAACTTTGTGCTGAATGTCATCTTCCAATAATGATTATTTGCAAAAAGTACTTCATTTCGTAATCACTGCAAGAGCACCATATGGCTGGGCAGTTAGTTTTGTCAGAACTGACGAAAATTCGGCACTGCAGTAAAGATGTCAAATACTAATAACTTTCGCAAACGTTTTGGGCCTTTTGAGGGTATTATAATACTCAAAGGCTCAAGTCGGTCAATGAATATATTCAAATATTGATTCACAAAAGATATTTGTCCGGTCGGTCATTTTGCGAAAACGTCTATGTGACGTCATTTGGTGGCAAGAGTAAGGCTAGTTTTTGATTGTGTAAGTTTGTTTCTTGAAGCATATCGATGTTGCTGTGACGTTGCTCTATGTCACTCAGACGTCTTTTGGTTGCTTTTACGTCGCTACTTGAAAGTGACACTATGCGAGTCATAATAATCGTATAAGTGCTTATACAATAAACTAGTTAAAAGTCAGCTGCGAAATATATTCGTGTGTACTTGCCATGTGAAATATTTCCGCTATTACGATCACTGAATGAAGTCGCTTCTATCAGCGATGGTTCTAATGATTTCGCTTTCATTTCGGAAAAAAACTGCCCAAGTGGCGCAACAAGAATGTATTCTGTAGACCAACAGTGTTGTTTGCTTACCGAGAGGTGCCGCAAGCAAGCACTGGTTTCTCGCCATTTGGCTTATTATACAGGAAGGAGACGTCGCGGACCGATGGACATACTCAAAGAAATCTTTACTGACTGGGAGGCGTCCGAAGAAGTATTGACCACATACCAGTACGTTGCCGACTTGCAAAACAGATTGGAATAGACATGCCACATAGCCCAAGAAAGCTTGCAAGAAGCACAAGGGGTAGGAAGCATCACTATGACAAGACATCGAAAGATCGCAGCTTCGAAGAGGGTGAAAAGTCTACCTGCTGCTTCCAACGGATACCAACAAGCTCCTGCTACAATGGAAAGGTCCGTACACCGTAACCAAAGTGCTTGGTCGGATGGACTACGAGATTGAAGTTGGAGGCAAGACAAAAGTGTAGCATGTTAATCTCTTAAGGACATGCGTCCAACGGTGGGATGCGATTGCAAGGCTGAAGATGACGAAGAGGTCGGTGAATTCCTCTAGGCACAAGGAAGAATCTCTGTCGTCGAAGAGGGGGTGTGTATGGAAGACACGTATGGAACCATTACGGATGAAACCTTATGCCGTACCGTTTGCTAAATGTAAAGCGATCGATGAGGAAGTGGAGAAGATGCTAGAAGCTGGGATAATCGAAGAGTGTACCTCTGAGTATAACTCCCCAGTAGTTCTGGTCATGAAGATGGATGGGACCAATCGGTTCCGCCTATACTTCAGAAGGCTCAATGCAATCACAAAATTCGATAACGAACCAATGCAGAACTATAAAGACATCAAGGCCCACATCAGAACAGACCAGATATTCTCAAAAATAGACTTTTCAAAAGGATATTTTGATCCCCATGGCAGAAGAATCAAAGAAATTCACAGCCATCAGTACCCCAAAAGGGACGTTCAGGAACCCTTTTGGTCTGACGAATTCAGGAGCCAAATTCAGTCGCGTTATCCGCAATATGCTAGGAGGGATGTTGAATGTTGACAGTTATGTGGATGATTTGTTGCCATACACCGGAAAGTGGAGTGACCACCTCGTTACGCTCGCGAGCTGTTCACGCGTATTCGCAAAGCAAAGTTAAACGTGAGACCGACGAAGTGTTTTATTGGTTACTTTGATAACAATTTCACTTGTCGTGTCATTGGGAAAGGACAGTTATGTATGGAAAGCAAAAAGTAGGAAAAGATCGAGAAAGCACCAAACCGTACAAGAAGAAGGAAGTTTGCTCGTTTCTCGGGATGGCAAGCTTCTACAGGAAATTTATCCCGAATTTCGCCGACGTTGCAGCACCGTTAACGGACTTGATCCGGAAAAGAGAACCAAGCAAGGTGGTGCAGGGTCCATGTCAAGAGCGTGCATTTCGACAAGTTCAGGAAATGTTAGTCAGCGCACCGATACTGCGCCTGCCGGACTTGCAGAAGCACTTCATAGTGGGTGCAGATGCGTCCGACAACGGTCTCGGTGCAGTCCTCCTGAAGACGGCGTGCTTCCTGTGGCGTACGCAAGGCGGAACTTATTACCTCGTGAAAAGAACTATTCTGTTATCGAGCCAGAATGTCTTGCAATTGTCTTCGCAGTGCAACGTTTCGCGAAGTATTTGTACGGGACCCACTTTATCATCGAGACTGATCACGCACCACTCGAATACTTGAAGAACATTGAAAATGACAATGCGAGGTTAATGCGTTGAGCATTAGCGTTACAGAGTTATGCGTTTTCTCTAAGGTTCATCAAGGGATCTGAAAAAACGTTGGCGCTGACAGTGACAACTTGAGATTTAAAAATTTTCCAGTGATATAAAAATGTGCAGTTTTTTTTGTACTTTTCTTTGAAGGAAACGTCTTTTCAAAGTAAATTTGTACATATCATCATTTGGTTGGTAAAAGAAACAGCCAGAACGTTTTCTTAGAGCGGCGGATTATTAGGGTATACAAAAATGACTTTTTGAGCATACTTGTGTTATTATCGCGCTGAATGTAGTATGCGTATTGTTTCGTTTGTTTTCACGTGTATTTGATGCAGCTTATGCCCACCTCTGTCTATTGTAAAACGAGATACGTGTGCTTTGTAAGAATACCGAGTTACGCCCTACGGTGCAGTCTTTCCCTTTATGTGTTGTTAAGTGGTGAATAAACCTTTTTTGCGTGGGTGAATTTAACGGGAAACTGTTGAAGTGACGCGTTTAGTACAAAGCGCTATAAAGATAGAACCGCGGCGATCAGTTTAGGATCTAGTGGGATCTTGTCGTAAGGAACGCGGTGGTATTAGTTTCGAGTTCGGTTGAAGTCTCTGATAGATTTTGCACAATTTAAAAATTTAATTATGTTTTAAGTATAAGGGATATCTCAGGAACTAGACTTTGGATTTTCTAAAGTATATGATAGATCTCATTGAGATGGGAAGGACGGTAGTAATTTCGGTTTTGAAACTTTCGGTTTTAGTGGTTTTTGAGACGAGTAAAAATTTTGTGCTAGATAGCACAAACTTTTCATGTAATTTTCAAGCATTTGGAAATAACGTAAATTGTGACCGATATTGCCATTTTGTAAAGGAGTTCGTGATCGTTCGAAAAACATAACTTTTTGGGTTCTTTGCACTCGGAACATATGTTTTCGGGTAGGTATTTTCCTATTGGTTCTTGATTTAGGCACGAAACACTTTGATTGATCTCATTTTTAATTAGCGACCGCTATTCCACCAGCAAGTATATAAGAAGTGTGGTCAGCAGTTGATTTCTCGGAAACATAGAGGCTATACGTTAGGTGTGCGTCTAAATGGTGCAGAGTGAGTTACCACTGTGGCGGAATCGAACGAAGTGTTGGGATAAATTATGTTAGCAATTGATTTCTCGGAAGCATAGAGGCCACACGTTGGAAAAATAAAGTCCTAAAACGGCAATATGAAGTTTTGTTGAATGGTCTTCCCTCCCAAGTGGAAGTCAACGACGCTCAACGCTGGATCCGCACATTTCATTTAAGGCAACTTTAACACTACACCGTCAGCAGTTGATTTTTTGAGAAGCACAGAGCTCACACCTGAGGTGTGAGTCTAAATAGTGCAAAGTGAGGTGATATTGCGGCGTCTTGATGGCGCACTCAAATAAAACGTTGGATAAATTTAATTGAAGTTCAAGTGTTGGGTCGAGCCGAATACATTCACTATTGGATAGAATTATAAGAACAAATATATATGCAAGAATTCTCGGATAACTGTAGATCTTGTTGAATTGTTGTGAGAATAAAGACGGAAAACGGTAACCTGAAGTTTTGTTGAATGGCCTTGCCTCATACCTGCAAAACGTTGGGATCCATATATTTCGTCAAATGCAACTTTAACATCATGTTATTTTACCTCACATCATCTTATTGAAGACCCAAGATATCCTTGGGTTCCGAAAATGTAAAAGTTCAGCCAATCAAAACACAGATGCCAAAAACCCGAAGTATTACACATAGCAACAAAACGAGTCTTTTATTTTCTTTAATTCAACAGACATAGTGAAGCGTGGAACTTGTTGCAGTGAAGCCTCATTTCCATCGAGCAACGAGAAAACATACGATGGAATAATCCAGCCGGATCATTTAATGCAGGTACGAAAGTTTTCAAGAAAAGTATTTTTAGCTTTGTTGTTTGTTTTTTTTGTTATGTTATCAATATGTCAGTGGCGGATTTTTAAAGGAGAGTTAGATAGTTCTTTTTTGTAGCGTCATAAAATGTCTTCTGATATTGAGTTGGTCTACGTTCCCAGGTTTACACGATACCATGTTGTCGATCGACCTGGATAAGAACTTTCACATCAGTCATGCGTTATGCATCAAAACGTAATCTTAAGCGGCTGCTCTTATCCAATCACGATGTCCGAATAACCCAAATAATTTATCCGCAGAATCAGGAAAATTACGGTCAGTTGAACTCGAATAAAAGCTGGAACGTTTTGCGGGTACACTATGCTTTCCGCTGCTTCTTTTCTCGATTGCAAAATACATAAAGATACAAATAACGCAAAGCGGAGACTTTAAAGTGCCACAACTTCAAAGTCTACCCAGAACTGTGTAGTTTCTTAGGTCTGAGTAACTCAACACTAAGTAGCGGGGGTAACGCTGGCGAAGGCGGATATTTGCTTCCCCCCATTAGCTGCTTTCTCTATCTCGGGGTCTTCTATAGCCGAGTGTCTAGTCATTCCACAAGGGACAAAGACATGGATTGTTGTGACATGTGATTACGTAAATCGGCGAACGGCAAGTGCGCGAAGGCGAAAGTAGCGTAGGGAAGGTAGAGGACTCTCGAGACTGCGTCCATGAGCTTGTTCGTACGGATGCTCATATATGAAGCAGTCGGCTTAATGTTACAGGAAGCCCACATCACGGGAAATATCCGCCAAAAGATCTGAGACGATAGTATTTGTTGTTAAGCCCCGGTGCTGTCTGCGAAGACGGTGAGTTTGCGGCGCACGAGGAGCGGCAACCATCGCTTGATGGCAAAGAAAACGGCGGCTTGTTCCTTGATGTTAATGTGCTTAACGAGCTAGACAAGGTATATCCACTGATCAGTTGCAGTATAGCCAGTAGATAACTGATCTCTTGGAGATCAGGGCGGCGCCCGCATCTTCTGGGTTTGCGTCTGTAACGATGTGCAGAGCAGGTTCGGGCACGACTTTCTCCATGGCAAAGTTGCACGTACCGCTGAGCTGATCGTAGTGAGGTTGTTGATACGGGTTCGGTGGTGCGGATGACGTAGCGCAGTAATCAGTGCTATAATGCAGCGCAGGGAGGGACGGATGTTCCGTTCTGTTTTGTCCGCTGTACCGAAATGTCCGCTAATTACAAGCTGTTCCAAAATGTCCGCTAACCCTGTTCCAAAGTATCCGCTCGTTCCGTAATATCCGCTAACCCTGTTCCAAAGTATCCGCTCGTTCCAAAGTGTCCGCTAACCCTGTTCCAAAGTATCCGCTCGTTCCATAATGTCCGCTAACCCTGTTCCAAAGTGTCCGCTCGTCCTGGTTTGTCCGCTAACCCCGTTCCGTTTTATCCGCTGGTAGTGTCCGCTAAATCTTCAATTTTTAACCCAACCTACTTTGTCTTGTGACTTTTTTTGTGACTATGTAGCATCATGTGACATTATATGACATTATGTGACTTTATGTGACTATGTAACATCATGTGACATTATTTGACATTATGTGACTTTTTGTGACTCTGTGACATCATGTGACATTATGCGACTTTATGTGACTCTGTGACATTATGTGACTGTGAGATTATGTGACTCTGTGACATCATGTGACATTATGTGACTCTGTGACATTATGTGACTCTGTGACATTATGTGACTTTATATGACTCTGTTACATCATGAGACATTATGTGACATCATGTGACTATGTGACATCATATAGCTATATGACTATGTGAGGACTATGTAATTGCTATGTCAGCATAATTAGTCTAAGTATGTATGTAATTATCAGACTGTTCAATAGACCAGCTCCGTTAGCTCACTTGGTAGAGCAGCGGACTCGTAAGCTGAAGATCGCTGGTTCGATGCCACCTAGGGGCAAACATAACTTTTCGTTTCTTGTTTGTTTTCTGTTTCTTTTTTGTTTGTTTTTAACATGGCCATATTGCTATGCCTTTTTTCACTGATAATATTTAATTAGTCATATTTCAGTGGTTCTATTACAGTAAACACTCATACACACAAAGCGTAGGAATAAGTATATGAAAGCCCTCAGAGTGTGGGAATGATCAATAAATTTGTGCGCGAAAGACCTCAGAGCGTGAGAACGGTCAATAAATTTGAGAACATCAAAGACCACAGACCGTGCGAACGATCGATAAATTTGAGAAGGAATGGGATTTTCCCCACGCTAAGTCTAATGTTATGTTTTATGTCATAGTAGTGGGAAGATGGTGGTTCTAAAGCACATTTAACAAATGTAGTTTTTGGAAAACATGTGATGCATAAAATAAGTTTGAACATTTTACCATGCTACTAATTCGAATGCTTTGAAGTCATAGTAGGGAGAAAACGATGCTTTGAAACCAACTTTAACAAATTTCGTTTTTTTGACAACATATGATGTATAAAAAAGTTTGACATAAGACATAAGTTTTTTTTTGGTGAGAAGAGCACACCATTCAAACATATGTTCGAATGACAAGCCCATTCAAAGACGTGTTCGAATTTTTATTGGAACATATTGCGTCATGGTATTGTTCAACAATTTTTTTAACAAGTTCAACTATTGTTCAACATGACTTTTGAACATTCCAATAAGTAGCATGCTAAAATGCTTCCCCCTACCATGACCTCAAAGCATTCGAATTAGTAGCATGGTAAAATGTTCAAACTTATTTTATGCATCATATGTTTTCCAAAAACTACATTTGTTAAATGTGCTTGCGAACCACCATTTTCCCACTACTATAACATAAAACATAACATTAGACTTAGCGTGGGGAAAACCCATTCCTTCTCAAATTTATCGATCGTTCGCACGGTCTAGGCCTTTGATGTTCTCAAATTTATTGATCGTTCCCACGGTCTGTGGTCTTTGATGTTCTCAAATTTATTGACCGTTCTCACGCTCTCCGGTCTTTCGCGCACAAATTTATTGATCGTTTCCACATTCTGAGGGCTTTCATATACTTATTCCTACGCTTTGTGTGTATGAGTTTTTACTGTAATAGAACCACTGACATATGACTAATTAAATATTATCAGTGAAAAAAGGCATAGAAATATGGCCATGTTAAAAATAAACAGAAAACAAACAAAAAACGAAAAGTTATGTTTGCCCCTAGGTGGGATCGAACCACAGACCTTCAGCTTACGAGTCCTCTGCTCTACCAAGTGAGCTAACAGAGCTGGACTATTGAACAGCTTGATAATTACATACATAGTTAGACTAATTATGCTGACACAGCAATTACATAGTCCTCACACAGTCATATAGCCATATGATGTCACATAGTCACATGATGTCACATAATGTCTCATGATGTAACAGAGTCATATAAAATCACATAATGTCACAGAGTCACAAAATCTCACTGAGTCACATAATGTCACATGATGTCACAGAGCCACATAATCTCACAGTCACATAATGTCACATAATGTCACAGAGTCACATAAAGTCGCATAATGTAACATGATGTCACAGAGTCACATAAAGTCACATAATGTCACATGATGTCACATAGTCACATAAAGTCACATAATGTCACATGATGTTGCGTAGTCACATAAAGTCACATAATGTCACATAATGTCACATGATGCTACATAGTCACAAAAAAGTCACAAGACAAAGTAGGTTGGGTTAAAAATTGAAGATTTCGCGGACACTACCAGCGGATAAAACGGAACGGGGTTAGCGGACAAACCAGGACGAGCGGACACTTTGGAACAGGGTTAGCGGACATTATGGAACGAGCGGATACTTTGGAACAGGGTTAGCGGACACTTTTGAACGAGCGGATACTTTGGAACAGGGTTAGCGGATATTACGGAACGAGCGGATACTTTGGAACAGGGTTAGCGGACATTTTGGAACGGCTTGTAATTAGCGGACATTTCGGTACAGCGGACAAAACAGAACGGAACAGACGTACGACGTGAACGACGCGTGCAACCCAGCTTCAAATTCGTGCAAACTCTGAAGCTCGCGTTTCGAAACGCGTTTGCTTGGGTGGGTGACCCATCGGCTGATTAAATCTTGAGTCTCCTGTAGTTTGCCCTTTGAGAATGAGAGGATGTAGTCCAGTGTGTTTATCGCAGCTTCCAGGAAGGTGAGGCACCGATAGTGAAACCGAACGAAACTAACAAGCGGATGAAGCATCCCATAGATTTTATTGCGTCTTCATACGTTTCTGCCGTTATGAAGAAGTCATCGAGGTAATAGGTGACCGCTTTGATTCCGATATTAACGCTTAGGGAATAGCGTGTTGTTTATTTATTCCAAGTGCGAATCACTTTCGAACTCCCACTTCAGATCCGTAAATTGTGGGAGAACGCGTTGGCGACAAGCGGATTCGATGTCGACCCTGCACAGATAGGATCCCTGTCCAGTCAAGGCTACTGCCCCGTCGACATCACATGATTTAATTTGGTTCTTGTTTACGTATACAATGTTTAAAACATTTGAAAGCCCGTCTAAAATAAATCCTGTGTCTTGATCGCCTTCTAAAAGTTGCTGCTTTCAATTTCAAATTTTGGTCGAAAGTGGGTTAGAGGAGTTTGCGCTGCGATTGGCACTAGCGCTTCCGAAATTTAAAATTTTTGCTATATCCACGTTAATCGTGACGATCCAAACTTTTGTGATAAATTGCATCTTTGTTGGCCAATTTACTTAACTGTATTTATTATTAAAACAGCAGTTGAATTTTAGATTTGATCAATGCATATACAAACATGGTATTACAAAACTGTTCTGCGCTGTTTAGTACATATTTAAATTTGGACCACAATGAACACCGTCTAAGACTGGCCGCGGAGTGTTGGCTTCAACGGTCACACTTAATTCGATTAAGCATTTCGTTATAGTTTTAGTCTGAATATTCACACCATTGTATTGTGAATAGTGCGACTTTACATCAGTAAAGCAAAATTACAGTTACTAAGGCACCTCTCCATCTAAAACTATGATGCTGATTTCATAATGAACACAAACCTGAATTCGCTGCCCATAACGACATTAAAATCGAGCATATTTAATAAAAATGAATCTTTATGCGATCTGTCTCCATATTTTTGAAAAATCGTAGTGAATGTTAAGGCGATTTTCTTGTCAGCCTATATTGTTATTGACGGCATCTGGGCACCGGTCATTTACCGGTTGGCAGGTGAGATTATTGCAAAGTGGGATGCTTATGACGCTGGAAATACACTCCAGCATGCAACCAGTGGCATGTATCATACTTTCACGATAACGAAAATTAGTGATTTTTAGCGACATTTTCTTATTCGAACATTTAAAACAGCATGTTTCTAAGCGATTATCGGGATGTTATTGGGTGTAATATAGCCTTGTTTTAATCCTAGACGATTTTGACGTCTTAACCGATATTTACTTATTTTGAATCAGCATAAATTATTACAGACCAGTAAGAAATGCTTAAGCGTTTTCGTAACCAGTCAATAGTATCTTAATGAGTTAAAACTTAATAAACTTAGCAAACATTAATTCCAAAATGAACTAGGACAGGTATATATGTGTTTGACCTCATGGAATTTCTAGCTATGTTTAAAAGGTGCTGTCGCCAAGCGTCATGACATCTGTCCTCAATCCACTGAAATTTTGCAGTTGATAATATATAAGTTTCCGCATACTCTATTCCGCAGTGTCAGATTAAGAAGCCGAGGAGGTGGAAAAAGCTCGATTTGGTTTATCGGTCGAGTAAAAATAGAATTCAGATAGACACATGAACGTTTGTTTTATATGTGAAGTGTGATTTGTATATAGGTGTTGGACGGTTTTCTGATGGTTCTCACATCTGATGGAACGATGATGTATGTATCTAGTAGCATTCTACAGCATCTTGGATTTAATCAGGTAAGAAAAGAAAATACAATTCTTATATTTAATGTAAAATCAAATGTAGAGTAAAATTACATGTACGCCACCAACTGAACTAGCAATTTTTTTTCCACTTTAACCCCCCAACCCTAAAAAAGCTAGACGTCTGCCTAAAGAATATGTTTTAACATTTCAAATATCTTTAGATGTCTGAAATCAGATTCATTTTGCAAGTAAATATCTAAAACTTTAACTTCAGATATTTTAATTTTACTAGTTTTAAATATATGAAATTTAATTGAAGATGTGTTGAATTAAATTTTGGATAGCAGAAATTATTCAGGCTAAGAAGTATTGGAAAGTTGTTTTTGATTTAGAAAATTGTGCAGCACTCACTGAAGTAATATAATATGTGGTCTCAAAATCCATACACACACATACACACATACATACACCTATCAATTTAAATGTGCTGGGACATTTAGGTCATCGATTCCAAAGCCGCAATATTATCTTTGTAATGACTGAAAATAAGTGAATATATTTTTGAACATGTGACCGCGTTCGAATGCCAAAGTATGAAAATGAAAGTTTGGAATTAAAGCAGGATGGTAAATAACTACACTACGCTAACTCTACTGCACTAACCATAATATAACGCACATACAAACGTCCCGTGATACACATATACAAGTATTACATGAGATAACTCGGGGAACACATACGCTATGACCTCTGTGTAGAAAATGTTTAGTAAATGCCCTCATTCAACTTTAAATCGTACATACGCATAAACTTTTAACGATGACTTTAGGCCCTGCTTCTATAGAAACTGGGGCTAAAAATATTTGCTAGAAGGGATCTACCTAGATAAAATTCTTTTAAAATTAAACTCCAGCCGTCGTATTCGCGAAAGTTAACTTTTTGTTTTAACTGATTGGGTTAACCCACTGGGTAAAACCAAGAAATTTGGATTGGCTAATCGTTTAACCTATATTGACGTTGTGCCTAGCAAACTGTCGTCATAACCGTTGATTGAAAGTACATGGACACTCAACATGTGTGTGAGGATTGAAACCGCCAAGCAAAGATCCGACATCTTTTTAATGGTTGTAAAACGGTTGTTATTTGGTCACGACGTCATACAACCAAATTTGAATTTTTGAAACGTCGTAGAAATGTCGAGTTTCGTCGCGATGTATATGGCCTAAAACTAACGTCATTCTGACGTCCTTTTCCGACATTTTCCAAAATCATGTGTTTCTATTGCAAAGGTTATGTTACAAAGGGCGTGGGGGGTAAGGAATACCGTTGTCTGTCAATAAGTTCTCTGTCCCTATCGTTGGAGCTTTGGCGAGGACTGAAGGGGAGAACAGTACGCTTGTTTCGATTGGTGCGGCGTGGTAGGGTGACAAATGTAATGCGTAAACGTTTCGGTATACTGTTAAGCTTAACAATATATAAAAATGCATGCCACCCTTCTAACTATATCACAATTGTTTTGTTATGTTTGTTATAACCATAGGAGCTTAAACTATCTATTCTGTGTCCTGTTGCCAATCATCCAATACTTGGCTGATGCGACGCGCACTACGTCACCGGCTTTCATCCTGGCCTTGTGCACTTACGCACGTCGCTAGAAAATACTCTCTGTGCCGTTCATGCGTTTTAAACAAGGCTTCGTGTTTTATATTTTATTTTATTTTATTGGAAAAATCAAAACTGGGTTTAAAAACAGCTTTGGAATTCTTAAAGATTCACAAACATTCAAAAGATTCGGATGTTGAACGAAACCACGCATTTTTTAAAGGTAAAAAGCATGTTTACGTGCATTTAGCGATATCGCACATTTTCCAAAGCTTTATTTACACAGTCAGATTTGTTAAACAGAGTGAAAGACAAGGGTGGGTTTGGTCGTTAAGAGATTATGAGAAAGACTATTGGGTGATGTTGAACCAGGTGGTTAAGAGGAAAAAACAGTCGATTGGAGTCTTGAGTTTTAGTATGCTGACACTGTTCATATGGGAACCAATATTCTTTTCAATCAAAAATTGAATACCGAATACCGATGTCAATACCGACGTCAATCATCCCTGAAAACCATACGAAGGTTTCATTTCAAATGGAATCAAAACCCAACGCTAGATTGAACCTGACGTCATCGAAAACCCAACGTTGCTTCCATTTCATATCCAACCAAACTCAACTTCGGATTGACGCCGGGACCCGACGTCATTCTGACGTCCATATACAACCAAAACCGGCACCTAAGTCCGACGTCAGAAACGTCGGGTCACAACGTCGACCCAACGTCATTCTGACGTCTAAGGGTCATCCATAAAGTACTTATGCACAAAGGGGGAGGGATCACGGTCGGTGCGTACGCACTGCGTACATTGGGACGGGGGGGGGGGGTCCGGGCTGCTCTGTACGCACATATTTTTTAAACATATATAAAACATATTTTTATGTGATTAAATAACCTTATACATCGAACTAAATATTATGCTCTTTTGCTTGGTGGGCAGGGAATGGGGGCTTAGAGAGAGAGAGAGAGAGAGAGAGAGAGAGAGAGAGAGAGAGAGAGAGAGAGAGAGAGAGAGAGAGAGAGAGGGGGGGGGAGAAACGGGAGAGAGGGAGAGAGAGAGGCAGGATATACCAAAAGTAGTAAAACATGAAGTTTTACCGTCATTTATTTAAATCTAGAGGTAGGGCATTGCAATCCATGAACCCCGCCCTTCTCCCCTCTTTCTAGGATCTGCCACTAGTAAATGTAGTGTAACTTTCGTATAAGACACGGACTCTTGCCTTCCCTCCCTCTGCCAAAAAATCGGTCCGTCCTCCATGATATCATCTGCAAACTTGATATTTGGGAATTTCAAGCACAATTGTACTTCATCCCCCTTCCCCCTTCTAGAGAGAAAAAGGAACACAAATTAAATGACGTAGACACTTCTTAGGAACTTAATCCTGGCTTAAACTACTTCACAAGCAGGGTTAGCTTTTTGGTGTAACCCACCGGTTTAACCCCTAGTTAACTTTCGTGAATAAGTTAAGTTAACCCAACGGTTTCGACTTGGTTTAAACCGCGAAGTTCACTTTTTGGATTAAGTTATGGGTTAACCCACTGTTTGACATTCGTGAATACGGCAGCAGGCGTTTGAAAAATCTGGCATTAAAATTTGTAAAATTCCACAATTCAACCCATCTTTTAAACATTTGGTATTGGTATTGTACATTGGTATTGTTTTCATTGCGAATTCAATATCTTCTAGTAATGCAATTAAAAATTGAGTTACTTTAATATTTGGTGAAATTGCCCTTCATTTTTATTACTTCCGAAATACGAGCGGTAACAGTGTCGTAGAAACTTTGAATTCGGGTTTGTGGTGTGTTTTCCCAGATGTGACTGGTTTCAGCCATTAGCTCTGTCTGGTTGTGTATTCGATTTACGGCTTCTTGTAGCTTTCTTTTGATATATAACCACATATTTTCTATCACATTCAAATCTAGGAATTGTGCTGGCTACTCTGTCGTATTAATATTGTTTTCCATTACAAAATTTTGTACATTTCGAGCTTTGTGAACCGATGCATTGTGATCCATAAAGCATAGTTGTTTTGAGGAAAATGCTGTGCAATTACAGGCCGAAGGTTTTCGTCTAGTATATCTACAGCGGTGTGCCATAATATTATAAACAAACATGGCGGCTACGTTCGCAATAACGATGAAACGCACGTTTTAAATTTAAAAATCATTGTTCATGGACAATTTAAAACATGAAATCTTACCTCAGTACTTGGTGATAAAACCCTTTGCTGTTATAATTTTCAACATTCGCCTCACCAAAGAGCAGTACAAACTTTTAATAAGCACTAATGGGATTCCTTGCCATACATCGCGAACTTCAGCTTCCAGGTCTTCTACATTTTTTATGAGGTTCAATCGCTTACTTAACCTATTTTTCACATATAACCAACAGTTTTCAATAATATTAGCATCAGGAGATTGAGCAGGCCAAAGAATTCCGGGTATAGCGTTTTCGTGTTTATAATTTTGAACTGATCTTGCGCGATGAACTGGTGCGTTGTCGTCCTGAAAAATAAAGTTATTTTCTTGGACATGCCGAGCGATGACAGGCCAAAGGTTATTGTCAATAATTTCTATATATTTTTTCTGCATTCATGTTTCCATTAACAACGGCAAGAGAACCGACACCGTGCCAAGAAATACACCCCCAAATCATGATACTCATCCTTGGTTTGAAGCCTTCGCACTTCCATATTCCTTCCTTCCGGAAACCATCTTTATATGCCAAAATTTTACATGTAAAATCAAAACAAAGATATAGCCACTCAAGATGTAACAATTACGCTGTCAGCTATTCAAATACAACGTCCTAATATAGAACACACGCGGTGTCCAACACAAACTCGTATAAGGTGACGAACAATTATGTCCTTTGACTGTATTTGCAAGCAATTTGGCAAATGATCTTGGCAAAAATCTTGGGGATTTTTGTGTTTTGTTTCTGTGCATGATTGACTAGTTTACGAAATTTCGTTCATTCTGAAGATTACGAAATGTGTTGTCAAATGCCCTGCCGCAGTGACTCGGAAACAACTTTTAATTAACAAAAATTATATTTTACATCACTTTAAAACATTTTCTGCACTTGGTATCTGCGCTAGAAATACTTAAAACACTACTAGTTTTAAAACGAAGAACTGAATTCTGAGACATGGAATGAAATAAATTAACACAAAATAAACTAATTATTACTAAAGTCTGTTTCTGCATAGAAATACAAGGAAGTCCTTCAACATTTATTTATTTTATGTCATAAATTCAATGTAACTGAGCACACATTTTTCCTATTAACCGTTCAATATCTGTCATCGCTCGTAGTTCTAGTACTCGTTTTGGAACCCTGTATCAAGATTAAGAGATTATATTGAAAGTAGGAGTTTATTAATTCCAGAGAACTTTGCAGTGATTGATTTTCGTTGATTCTTAATGAAACAAAATATTGATATCAATTTAGCAACAATTTATTGATGGCAATTTACTATTTTTCTGCGGTTTAGACAATTATTATGAGAGTACAAGTAGTTCTAGCTGGTTTGGATAAGATTTGGATTTACAGATAATAACCTCTTGTTACAATAGGTGGACCTGATGTTGCGTTGCATATACGGAATAGTGCATCCGGATGACCATGGCGAACTTAAAGCCATCCTGGAGAACAGCCTTGATTCAACCGTACTCCACCACTCCAACCGGGTAACAGTTTCCATCAATAAGCATGTATCTCTTTTCTCTCAATTCGTAATATTATAATTGAGTGCCCGACAAGAAAGCCTCTGTGCTCAAGTCCATTTCAAGTATACTGGAAAAAAAAAGCAACTCGCTTCTCATTTCAGAACTTGTTGATATGTTGCCTAATGCACTTGTCTCTTTTGCCTAATTCCCTTGTCTCTGTTGAACAATTCACTTGTGTTTATTGCCTGATTCACCTGTCTCTGTTGCCTAATTAATTTATCTCTTCGCCTAATACCTTGTCTCTGTTGCCTAATTTACTTTCTTTCAGTGTGTGCTAAATTTGAATATAAACCTAAAGACTACCTATTTATTGTTTATCAAAAATGGAAATCATGACATCACTTTTTGTTCTCAACCTATGAAAGTGTTCTGTTGTTTTTATGATATCAATAACATTTTGTGTGGGACAATCATTTATTCTAGTTATTCATGCCATAAAATGCCTGAGATATGTACTGACAGCCAATGAAAAATATCGGGTAAATTTTGATACGTTTTGACTTAACTGGGAAATATCTTGAGGCTGAAAAAAAGAACGCATGGGGCGTTCGTATGTTAGAAGCGGATCAAAATTACAGCAAGGTCGCACAATTTTTTCATTGTTCTCAACCGTCCTTGTTCCTTGAGCGAGTGGCCAGGATGCAAAAATCACGACCCCAGAACAGGACCACTGTATCAGGACTGCTCACTTGAGAGACAGGTTTAGAACAGCATCTCGAACGGAACGAGAAACACCCGGGAGACACAATCCAAGGATTAGTAGTCCAACTGTCGCCGTCCACTACGATAACGGGGACTGGGAGCGCGCAGAATGGTTCGTGGAAACCTTTCAACGCCCATCAGATGCCAAAACTAACCAATCTGGAGTGAACTACGTCGCCGGTGGAATTTAAAGGCAATGGACGCACTGATGTTCGTGGATGAATCCCGATTTTGTATAGACAGGTCTGGCGGTCGCGATCGCACATGGCGGTGACGTAGCGGGGCATATGCCGATTGTTGCGTGAGCCAGGCAGATCGTTGAAGTGGCGAGCGTGTTATATGTATTGGGTGAGATATCATTTTACCATAGAACACCCTTGTGATTATTGAAGGCCGCTTCACTGCACAGTGGTACGTGGAGGACGTGCTGGAAAATCAGGTAGTTCCGCTCTTCGAAAATAACGCGGATTTGACTCTTTTCCAATAGGACAACGCGCGACTGCGCAGTGCGAATTTCACACGCAATTACTTACATGCGAAAGGAGTCAACGTGCTTCCCTGGTCTGCATTTTCGTCAGATTTGAAGATTTGAAAGGCATGGAACATTTATGGGACCAGTTGGAAAGAATTCAACCCACCCGCGAATGGACAGCGACTCACCCAGGCGCTTCAGGATTGGAACAACATTCCACAAGAGAGAATCAGCAGATTGATTCGATGCATGTGCCGGCCCTGTGAGGCGTGTTCCTTGCTTAAAACTGACTAAACTGCTAAGGGTGTCCGAAAATGAAATTCTAAATAGTGCCAGTTGAAATTTACTCAGTTTGAACTAAAACTTTTCATTGACTGTCAGTATGTAACAGGCATAATAACTGCATGATATCGTTGATCGATTGTTGACATCATTAATTCATTTAGTTACATAAGCAACAAGGATCTAAATAAGTTTATACCCCCTTCCAGGGTTTAGCTAAAGCTGGGGTAGCTTGACCATTAATCTCAAATATTTTTTCGCCTTGGACTACCTTCAGTTCTAATAAATTTACCATGATTTACTGAAGTATAAATTTGCATGCACACGCATGGAGATTTTTTTTTGCGTTTTTATGTCATTTGAGATAGTTTTGTCCTGTTTTGCAGGAAAATAATGTTTGGGATAGTGAAACATTTTGCTTTAAAAGTCAAATGGTTTTGTCTCGACATCGCATGAATGATCATGACCCAGCACTGATTTATGTTTCAGGAAAATTGCTGTGCCGCGGAAAGTAAGGATGAGAGTAAACGCATGTCGTTTCTGTGTCGCATGAAATGCTTCAGTGGGACAACTACTGGCTACATAGTAGGTGTGATCGAAATGACCAAGTAAACATTCCAAAGCCGATCGAACGTCGATATGGGGTTGCGACGACTACCCCCAATGTGGTTATAATTTGCTTGTGATCGCTGGCAACCCTAGATCAGAGTCTTATCAACGCCTTCAGCACAACGTTGACCAGGCGTTGGTCAAGCAACGTTGTTTAAACGTTTCTTTGGGTCAAAACCAAAACGCACCTTTCTCCGGCGTCTAATCAACGTCTTTTGTGCAACGTTGAATAGACGTTGGAAATTCAACGTTGTAAAGGCGTCAAACTCACAACCAAAGAACATTATGTTATCGCCTACCGGAAATGGTGGCCATGACAGGCCACTTCGAAAATGGACTATAACAAGGACATAAAATATGAAGATTTCAGGAGCACAAGATTTTTCCAACCCTCTTTTGAAAAATGTTTATGGAAATCAACTTCAAACATATCCCGCGTTACCGGATGACCCAAGCATGGGGGTACTGTGACGGAACGGTGACCACCCCATGGCTGTGCGACTGGTGCGACATTTATTCAGCGGTGCAATATTTATCGGATTGTTTAAGTTCAGAATGAGTCACATAGTACTGAATTCCAGTATGCCTGAAAAGTACTGCAAAATTCTGAAATGACAGAAAACGGTAGAGTAACAAACCGGTAGAGTAACAAAACGGTAGGGTAGCAAAACGGTAGAGTAACAAAACAACAGAGTAACAAAACAGTAGAATAACAAAACGGTAGAGTAACAAAACAGTAGCATAACAAAACGATAGAGTAACAAAACAGTAGGGTAACAAAACGGTAGAGTAACAAAACGGTAACAAAACAGTTGAGTAACAAAACGGTAGAGTAACAAAACGGTAGAGTAACAAAACGGTAGGGTAACAAAACGCTAGAGTAACAAAACGGTAGAGTAAAAAAACAGTAGGTTAACAAAACGGTAGAGTAACAAAACGGTAACAAAACAGTTGAGTAACAAAACGGTAGAGTAACAAAGCGGTAGAGTAACAAAACGGTAGAGTAACAAAACGGTAGAGGAACAAAACGGTAGGGTAACAAAACGGTAGAGTAACAAAATGGTAGAGTAACAAGACGGTAGAGTTACAAAGCGGTAGAGTAACAAAACGGTAGGGTAACAAAACGGTAGAGTAACAAAACGGTAGAGTAACAAAACAGTAGGGTAACAAAACGGTAGAGTAACAAAGCGGTAGAGTAACAAAACGGTAGAGTAACAAAACGGTAACAAAACAGTTGAGTAACAAAACGGTAGAGTAACAAAGTGGTAGAGTAACAAAACGGTAGAGGAACAAAGCGGTAGAGTAACAAAACAATAGAGTAACAAAACAGTAGAATAACAAAACGGTAGAGTAACAAAACAGTAGCATAACAAAACGATAGAGTAACAAAATAGTAGGGTAACAAAGCGGTAGAGTAACAAAACGGTAGAGTAACAAAACGGTAGAGTAACAAAACGGTAGGGTAACAAAGCGGTAGAGTAACAAAACGGTAGAGTAACAAAACAGTAGGTTAACAAAACGGTAGAGTAACAAAACGGTAACAAAACAGTTGAGTAACAAAACGGTAGAGTAACAAAGCGGTAGAGTAACAAAACGGTAGAGTAACAAAACGGTAGGGTAACAAAACGGTAGAGTAACAAAACGGTAGAGTAACAAGACGGTAGAGTAACAAAGCGGTAGAGTAACAAAACGGTAGGGTAACAAAACGGTAGAGTAACAAAACGGTAGAGTAACAAAACAGTAGGGTAACGAAACGGTAGAGTAACCTAGCGGTAGAGTAACAAAACGGTAGAGTAACAAAACAGTAGGGTAACAAAACGGTAGAGTAACAAAGCGGTAGAGTAACAAAACGGTAGAGTAACAAAACGGTAACAAAACAGTTGAGTAACAAAACGGTAGAGTAACAAAGTGGTAGAGTAACAAAACGGTAGAGGAACAAAGCGGTAGAGTAACAAAACAATAGAGTAACAAAACAGTAGCATAACAAAACGATAGAGTAACAAAATAGTAGGGTAACAAAACGGTAGAGTAACAAAACGGTAACAAAACAGTTGAGTAACAAAACGGTAGAGTAACAAAACGGTAAAGTAACAAAACGGTAGGGTAACAAAACGGTAGAGTAACAAAACGGTAGAGTAACAAAACAGTAGGTTAACAAAACGGTAGAGTAACAAAACGGTAACAAAACAGTTGAGTAACAAAACGGTAGAGTAACAAAGCGGTAGAGTAACAAAACGGTAGAGTAACAAAACGGTAGGGTAACAAAACGGTAGAGCAACAAAACGGTAGAGTAACTAGACGGTAGAGTAACAAAGCGGTAGAGTAGCAAAACGGTAGGGTAACAAAACGGTAGAGTAACAAAACGGTAGAGTAACAAAACAGTAGGGTAACGAAACGGTAGAGTAACAAAGCGGTAGATTAACAAAACGGTAGAGTAACAAAACGGTAACAAAACAGTTGAGTAACAAAACGGTAGAGTAACAAAGCGGTAGAGTAACAAAACGGTAGAGTAACAAAGCGGTAGAGTAACAAAACGGTAGGGTAACAAAACGTCTACTCCAGGCGATTTTCTGGGTCTATGAACTTGTGATTCACAACTCTCTTAGGATTGTCTTGCCCCATGCTTGAGGCAAAACCCCTGCAAGGTGGGGCACTAGCCCCATTGTTACTGTTAACAAAAAGAACTTTCGAAAGTTAATTTAGAAAACCGACCTTTCAACAGAGTCCATGTTAGTCCAAATCGGCGACGCTGCCCCCAACGAGGTGTTTTTTCTACAAGAAAATGCTTGGTTCCATTTCAACCTCATATCGCCCTAACCTCGCTGAAACCGAGTAACAGACAGACGCATCCTGCCCATCGGCGCTTTGGAGCGTGGGTGGTACATGTACAATTTGCCAAGGTCTACTAAGAAGTGATTGATTGCTCCCTCGTTGCAAAGTATCCACTATTGTATGCGATGTCGGTCTTTGGAATCCACTTTGATGCTGTTTGTTTGTTGAATCTCTCGCTTAATCCACTGCGCGATGCTTCCACTGACTCTTGCTGTGAGGCCACTATTGCTAGTGCCCCCACCGGAACTTGTACCGCGCTGCGGTCATTTCCATCTGCTGTGCGATATCAGCGACCCCCTCCCCCCTCCCCCCCCCCCCCCCGCCCAATCTGCACACTCATTAGCTATACTGGCCTAACTCTTTTAATTCCCGATGTGATAGGTCCGTAAGCGTCAAATACCGTTCGTTATACAAACCCTGCTGTTTTAGTCTCTGAACAGAAGGATGATAAATTCGACGACGGATCAATGCTGGGTTTTGATGTTTTTATGAAAGTCGAAAGAACGCCTTTCTTCCGGTGTTGGATAGACGTAGATTATCCGACGTCTCATCAAGTTTGCACAATTGTTGCTAATGGAAATCGACAAATGTCTGTGTAAGGGCGTCGTATAAACGTCGGGAAAGCAACGTTATATAGACGTCGGGAAGACATTAATCTAGAATCGTCGTCTAGATAGCGACAATTAAAGTAGTCACCAGCGTTCGAAAAGTTCAGCAATAAAGTGGTGGCCCGCCGGGCTCCGGACTTCATAAGTTGGGAGCCCGAAATCTTAGAGCCCGGCACTTTTTAAAAGAATTTTCTAGATTCATATATACACAATGTATTGCATGGCAGCGGTTCTCTGTACATAATCACCTTGTTAGACAAAAAAAAACAAACAAACGTCCTGGCTATTCCAAGCAAGTGAGTTTTCCGATGTTGTAATACACAACACTAAATATAAATAGGACAGATTTGACAACAACAAGAGTTCATATTTTCCGTATTTCCACACCACTGAAAATAATCGGATAGCTTTCTGTTGTTCAGAAAAAAAAAAAACAACTCAAGTTCATAAAGCTCTAAGATACCGTTCCACTGTGCTGTCATACTGACCAACGAAACAGTCTTCTTATCCAATGCAGAAATGGTAATGGGTGTGAATACATTACAGAAATGATCCACAAAAAGAAAAACAAAAAACGTTTAGAACCAGCCGGGCTCCGGACTTTTAAAAGCTCGGAGCACGACGCGATAATCCGGAACAAAGCGCTCCCGCCTCTCCCGGACTTTTCGAACACTGGTAGTCACCATTCCGTCACAGTGCCCCTATCATTGGGTCATCCAGTAACGCAGGGTATGTATGAAGCCGATTTTCACAAATATCTTTCAAAAATGGGCGAAAAAAACTCGCATCATATTGAAGTTCTCACTTTTTTTTATCTTTTTTCGAAGTGACCTGTCATGGCTACCATTTCCGATGACCGATAACATGAGGAGTTTGTTTTGGTTGTGAGTCCAACGTCTATTCAATGCCCCACAGAAGATTAGACATCGGAGAAAATTGCTTGTTGGTTGCGACCAAAAGCAACGTCTAAACAACGTTATTTAGAAATTTTCTTAACTTTCAAAGCCAAATTGGAGATGACTTCTAAAGTTGGTTATTAAATTTATTAGTAAGTACAATAAAGCACAAATAAACTAGACATTGACGGGACTGAGCTAATTCTTCCGGTTTAGCGAGGTGACCGGCATATTGAGGTCCCTCATTTTCCACACTTTGTTTATTTTATGTTCACTTCACTTCAACTTGAAACAGGACTAGTTTGGAAAGGCCTAGGAATTTTGATTGAG
Source organism: Protula sp. h YS-2021 (assembly GCA_949752745.1). Taxonomy (NCBI): domain Eukaryota; kingdom Metazoa; phylum Annelida; class Polychaeta; order Sabellida; family Serpulidae; genus Protula; species Protula sp. h YS-2021. Next base: position 44,677,624 of record OX457026.1, on the reverse strand, counting down.
ATTGAGATTTTATGAATCATTAACTCTAGCTATAGTTATTCCCAACTGCAATCATTCTAAGTACTATGATGTTTTCTGACCCACTCAGACATGACTCCAAAACATGACTAAAGGTCTTGTTAATCCCCCCTCCAAGTTATCACTTCAACATATGTTCCTAACGATCCCAGATTTGATCATTTATTCTACACAGGTAGAACCTGTGGAGGAATATATACGATCGACCGCGTGCCGGTCTGTCGGTCTGTCGGTCGGTCGGTTCGTCGGTCTGTCGGTCTGCCGGTCTGTCATCAAGAGCTTGTTAACACGATAACTTAAAAACTGCTGCAAGGATTTTAATGAAACTTGGTATGTAGCTTCTATGGGAACAAACACAGATGAGGCCTGGTTCGTCCAAGGAAAATGGACCAGCTGGACTTAGAAAATTTCAGCTCTCGATTGATTATTGTTAACACGATATCTCAAGAACAACTGCAAGGATTTTAATGAAACTTGGTGTGTAGCTTCTGTGGGCACTAATAAGGTTCGATATTGTAAATGGGTTACGTTGGCCCAAGGATAATGAACCAAATGGACTTTGAAATTTACGAAATCCTGGAAATTATTCAGCATCGGAATGAGTTTGTTAAGACGATATCTCAAGAGCAACTGCAGAGATTTTAATGAAACTTGGTGTGTAGCTTCTATGCGAACAAACACAGATCGGTATTGGCGTCGTTGCCGTTTGCCTCAACAAACACAACAAAACGATAACATTAAAATTATACTTATTAATAAGCCGTGAAAGGAACTGGCCTCTGGTTTCATAGTAAAACAATTGCCTAAATATACTTTAGTAATCAACCTGTTTGTCAGTAGTTGATGATGCGTTTGTACTGAATTCCTGTGGCAATTTCAAAATGTTTACTCATGGATAATAATGCGAAGTTAACAATATATTTATGAAATAAACTTTAGTATTTCCATTTTCCCCATTTCTGTCTTATGTTCCATTTTGCCCACTTTTTCTCAGTTTTTTTTTCACTGCCCAGGAAAAATAAGGATTTATTCCGGAAATTCCCAACACTTGTGACTGACTGCTTAAAAATGACATGGAAGCATTTAAGAAAAGGATTTGTGACATTTTAGCTACAGCAATTGTTGAATATGTGAGAACAAACATTTTCTTCTTTAAATGTAAAACTTTCTCACACTTCAAGTAATTAACCCTTAAAAAATATTTCACCAAACTATTGCCTTCGAGTTTGTTCCGTTTCATTTCGAAATGGGAAGGAAAAAAGTATTTCTTAAAAAAAACAAAAACAGGTAAAAACTTGCAAACGCTGCACCAAACCCAGATCTCGTTTCTTAAAAATTAGATGACATACAGGGGCAATTTATACAGGTGTTCGCGAATAACTGAAATCTAATGTTTTTGTGTTTTCAAAAGTTGACCAACCATCTATAAGGTCACCATGCCACAATTGTTCCTGTTACAAAACAACAGCAAACAACATATGTTCAGGTATATGTTACAGCCAAACTGTCAAATCAGGCAGTTTTCAAAATACTAGAAAATTTCAGGCACTTTGTAAACTGCCTGGTTCAGTCAGGCAGTTTGCAAACTGCCAAACATTTCCAACCACTTTATAAACTGCCTGATTTTTAGCTCATAAAATTTTAAAGTTTGCCTGAAAATGTCTTTGATTACTTTTGATGAATAATCTTATTGAAGTCTTTGTGAAAGTTTTGTCAGAGAACTACAGATATTCCTACAGTATTCCTTTTAATTTCTATATTGTATTTTAGAATATGAAAGAGCCACCGATCTCATAATTGCGTTGTTTAATACAATTGCAATTAATTTCTGCCTTGTATCTCGGTTGCACTTTAACAAGAAATAATCGAACACAGCATTACAATCTCGTCGTCTTTTCCAAACAGTTGCTTTACAATAAACTGATCAGACTGAGTGTATTTTTCGTCTTATACAAACAGCGGCTTTGCAATCAGCTCATCTGTCTGAGTGCATTTGTCATACAGTGGAACCTTTGAAATCGGACCACTCTTGGGACCGGATAAAATGTGCCCTATTTCAAAGGTGGTCCCATTTGGGAGACTTGGCCCTACTTGGGTAAAATTTTGCGGATTGACCGCAGATTCAAGTTTGATGTCCAAACACAAAGAAAGTAATATTCATTTATAATAACATCTATTATGTCTCAACTGTATAACAATCTGCATGTTATAGACACACACAAGCATCCTATTTTGCATACTTTTGCAACTATATTTAACAAAGGAGTCCAGTTTTGATTCTACCGAAACTTTGTCATTAATTATCTCAGTTTTATCTTTGAGACTGATATCTTTTCTTTTTCTATTAACTTTTTCTCTGCTTTCCATTTTGTGAAAGTTTTAGCATTTTTTTCTTATTTAAATTACCTTTATGTGCTTAAATTGACATTTAATTGTCATTATGAATTCGGTGGCTTTGGGTCGGCTTAAATACTAAAGGAATAGGCCCCACATAAATTAAGATGTCTCCGGTTTGTATGAAGTACACCTCTGTGAGTGGTTGTTGACTCACAAGCGGGGCACTTCGTTATAAATTAAAAAGAATGATTAAATTAAGTAACAAATGTTTATTGATATAAAAAATACTAAGTGCAGTGGGGTGTACCGGGGTCTATTACGCCAAGAAAAGCATTTTGGTTATTAGACTTAAGAACGATAGTCACGTACCATACATGATCGAATATCCACTTCTAGATTCTCCCGTATATTATTTTCCGTAGCTTATATACTTGTAGATCCTAACAAAGACACTTATTACAAGAGTGGGTAACAAACAGGTGACAACAATCAAAGGAGTAACAAAAGGGGTTTTACAATTATAAACATACCATAACTATTATAAACAATAGAAATACCAATTATAGTAATTCCTATGAGCATGCATTATTTAGGGACCACGCGACATATATAATTAACAATTAAACAAAACGGAGGATTATAATTACTCTAATCCTATTGATAATTGTCTGTTGGCACAAGAATTGAGTGCACAACATCTCCCACCACTTTATGACTAAATTGCAAATTTAGTTAAACATAAATATCTAAGTTTAAATTTTAATAAAATTTCATAATAACTGCTGTTGCAATGAACATCATGTCATATGTCCTTTGACTGAACTATTTTAGACAAGAATGCTAATATTTATACATTGGAACATGGCATGCAAATAATATCAAATACTTCCCGGCAGATTTTTTTATCATGAAGCCGAGAAAATCATAAATGTAGAAAATGAAGTAGGTAAAAATGATCTTATTGAAAGCGTAGCGTAAAAAATATTCTTGTTTCTGCAACACCGTCTTTAGTATATAGAGCGAATTTCTTTAGTATGGCATGCCCGATATACAACAGGTGAGGTTCTTTCCGCAGAGATGTAAAATCAAGTAAATGTCCGATATTCTGTCTCACTGTTCAAGCGTCTGTTACTTTTTCAGCGGTAAAGAGTCACAAATCACAAGCTGATTGGTTTCTGAGGCCTGGGAACTGGTGTATTCCGAGGACTGTTTGGTTAAGCCGTTCGAAACGCCTCGTCTGCTACGGCTTGACTTGTTGTTTCCTTTTTTTAATTTCTTAAGAAACTTATTGAAATTTTAAATTGAGGTCCGTGGTTTCAGGTGGCACTGACACATTCTGATCGAAAAGGACCCGGCCGGGGTTTATAAATTTTGATACTTTCAGAGCTTTCACTCTGCAACACATTCTCTCACAACATTCTCTCTTGCCACTTTCCACTATGGAGATACTATTTTACATGAAGCCAAAAGCATAAAAATACAAAGCAATCATCGGTATGCGCGGTACGCAACATAGCAGCACCTTTCCATTTTTCTGAAACACTTATAAAAGTCACATAACAAAATGTTTAAAAAAATGAGTAAATGAACATGTGAATAAATGTAAAACATGCGAAAACAAATAATGCGCCTTAATAATAGAAATATTTTCTCCTATACAGTATATACAAATTTTGACCATTATTGATCACTGCACAAAATGATACATAATAGACAGATTTATCTACATTGAAGATAATAAAACAGCCGTTAGTGTTTATATACAGCCTATTTTCTTTGCAAAAAAATTACTTGCAAAATCAATATAGTTAGTTATAATATATAATATAGTTATAATATAGTTATAAGAAATGTTAAGATCAATAATATTGTCGAATATTCCACAAAGTAGTTCTCATGAAGGTGCAGATGTATTTCGACACAAAACATGTATGTTTAACAACATAAGTTTGTCTTGAGGCTGAGCTAGCACCCAAAAGTATGGTTAGAAAATAAAAGCTGTAGAATACAATGTACAGCATGTTTTGTATCTTTGCACACAGTAGGTCGTTGCAGAAAGAAACGTCTGAACGAAACCCACAAATGATACAATATGGTATCTTAAATATGCAATTAGTGCTTTGTATTTGGATTTATATTACCAATTTGTTAGCTACATATTTTAAGTTACTCATAATGCCAACATTTAATTTCACACTTTTACAGTTTGAAGGGCTCTGGCATAATATCAAACCTGAGCCGAAGCTTATGTAACAATTTTAGCAGTTCAACTCATACAATATGTATCTTATATCGTAAGCATCGATATACCGACAGAAAATAAAGCAACACATAATACATAAATACATAAATTTACGGTCTCCTTTTTCTTCGCCTTTTCGGTAGGTTATTGCTAGCAACGAACTCGCGAAGGACATCATTTGCATCTTCCTCATTCACCCATGAGTCATCTTTTGGACCGTATCCTTGCCATCTTACTTTGTACTGAACTTTTCCTTTATATTTTCTTCTAGCAAAAACTTTCTCTACATTTACAAATTGACTTTGAGAAGGTTGTTGAGAGGGAATGGGGGCATCGTGTAACGATTCCTCAGTGTCCGAGGATTCACTGGGACGAACAGCCATGAATGGAGCAAAATTATCGACCGGGATGTCGTCATCAGTTAATTCGTCCATTGCGGGGAAAATGTCATTTGCCAAAACTTGTTGAGGGCGTTCCTGAGGGTCTATACATTTCTTCAAACGCTTGACAGTTACTGGTGCCTTCAGTATTTTACCGTCGCTTAGCTTTCTAAGCTTGACTGTGTTTGGACCTAAAAACCGGTGGATGACGTAGCCGCCGCACCAAGGATGGCGCAATTTGCGTGATAAGTGTTTAGGAGTCACTGGAATATAAAGGAATACTTTGTCACCTTCCTGTAGTCTGCAAGATTGTGCACTCCTGTCAAAGTATTCTTTCATGCTAGCTCCCTCAATTGGGCCCGACCCTTTATTTTTAAAGGAGCCCCTTGACCCAAAGGGAGGCCGGAGTCTATATTCCGATCCCCCTTCGGGGTACCAGTTTTACTGGGTTTACGTCAGTTCTACTGGTATCTCGCCCCCCCCCACCTTACCTATAATATATACCTTTCCACTAACACATACCTATAATATACCTATAAAAAATTAAATAATTACTTTTTTCTTCACCCACTAAACTACTTTCTACCATCTTAATATTCCAATTACCTTCCAGACACAATATAACCCTGAAGGGTTCATAGGTGTCGAACAATCCAATACTTTAATACCTCCGTCAGTTTCATAAATATACCCTTGTCCAGTTATTATAAAATACCTTGGGTCTCCGTCACTGTATGAACTCCACTCTTACCTTGCTGCCAACTACCAGTTCGTAAATACTATATGTATGGACAACGTTTCCTGGCTAAACGCATAAAAGCCAGGCAGTCCGTTATGCGTCCTTCAAGATGGTTTACAGAACCTGGGGCCCACTTTGCTGTGAGCACTCCAGGCATAATAACGCATGTTGCCGTGGACTGCGACCCTAACGGGCAGGAGCGCGGAGTTCTGGCCATTGAGGAAGCCCTTCTCTCAGGTAGGCTGGTTACTACTGGGGGATCTGCAACCAACACATGACTTTGGTCCGTTTCTTCTACCCAAGAAGGGCCCGTCATGACCATTAACGGCTGGTCGTGAGGTTCATCAAACTGCGGCCAAATCGGGTCAATCGCGGCATTCGTGACTGACTGAGCCGCCATGTCTGCCAAGAGTATTCCAGGTGTCCTAACCCTAGGCGGGCAACCCCCGCTGCCGACATTGGTGGTCACAGTAAGGCCGAGGTCGGCAGACCTGGAAGAAAATTCTAACTCAACACATGGAGAAATTGAACTTAGAAAACGAAAAAGGAAACAAAAAAGAAAAAAACAAAACATAGTGAATTTAGAACCCCACAAAAAAGACCACACGTCATGATTGAGTCACCCCCGGCAATATTTCCGGAATATATTATAATCGCGGCACAAGAAAGTACATTGATACTGTCCCCCTTTGCAATAGAAAAGGGGGTTTCGGCAATCGTTGGCACACGGCACAACATCAAAAGACTGAGATCAGGGGACATTCTCGTCCAAATTTTTGAAGAACGCCATAGCAAAGCCTTGCTCGCCACCACGTCTTTCGTGAACATTCCGGTCAAATGCACACCCCATAGAGCGCTCAATTCTTCAAGAGGAGTTGTTGCCCACCCAGAGCTTAAATTTTGTTCAACGGATGAAATCTTATCAGAATTGGAACAGTATGGTGTGACCGAAGCCAGATTCCTAGGACAAAAAAGTACCGTTGTACTCACCTTCTGTAGGGCAAAGCTACCACAGTCAATCAAAATTGGCTACTTAAACATCCCAGTGAAAGCATATGTTCCAAATCCTATGCGCTGCTTTAAATGCCAACGATACGGACACACACAACAAAGGTGCCGAAAACCCATGGCAACATGCGCCAAGTGTGGCGAGAAGGACATCAGGCAGATACCTGTACAATTGGGGTAACTAGATGTTTTAACTGCGGGGGAAGCCATCTGGCATCTTCACGTAAATGCCCTCGATGGCTCCAAGAAAAGAAAGTACAAGAAGTTAAGTTGAAGAATTCCATTTCCTACCCAGAGGCCCGAAAAATAGTGATGCAGAGAACCACAGCAGACAAATTGTACTCTGCCGCCGTTAAAGTAACCAAGTATACGAGCACAGGGTGTCAAACAAACATCACATGGATTGGTGACCAACAACGCACCTTGCCGCAACCAAATGTTCAGAAATCTACCCTGCCTAGACAAACTATGGCTACTCAAACACCATCTCCGACCGCAAAAAAAAAAAACAGTCAATCCCTTCCTCGCCTACAAGACCTAAAACCTACACAAGCCCTTCCTCACCGCTGGATAACGGCATGAGAAAGAGGCTTAAAGACAAGGCAGATAAGGCCAGAAAACGTATGCAACAGATACTTAAAGATGCTGAATACAGTCCATATGTGGAAACGGATGACGCGGTTGCTGCCTGCTCACCGCCACAGCCTCCATCGAAGAAAGTCACAACCGATGAGAGGACGTCGTCCCTCCAATCAATGCCACTGCAACCGAAACCGCCACGTGCTCGTCAGGCTAGGGAGCAGTACCAGAGTCATCCAAATTTCCCACTTAACTTTGAATTCGTAGGAAACCGATACTCGGTACTTCAGGATGCGGACAAAGGGGGTAACGCAACAAAGACCCTCCAAAAGCAACCGTCCTCTCCCCCCAGAAAAATAACAGAGGCAGAACAAGATAAAGTGGCAACAAAACCACAATTGAGGCTACCCAAAGTGACAATACAAAGGCCTCGGGCCTATAGTAAGTAAAATGGCAATAGTCCACTGGAACATAAGAGGTTTTTGGACCAACCAGATAGATCTTTTAACTTTGAGCCAGCAATATAACCCATGCATCTTTTGCCTCCACGAAACATACGGCACTGACCTTCACCCACCTTATCTAACAGGTTTTACCTCCTATAACAAAAAACGCAAATAGTAATCGCGCCTCAGGCGGAATAACCACCTTAGTCCACAATAATATTCAGAGTGAGGTCAAATTAAATACAAATCTACAAGCAACTGCAGTTCGTGTTACGATGAAGAAAACTTTTTCCATTTGTAACATATACCTCCCACCACCATCCAAACCTCAGCCAGAAGAATTGAACGATCTGATCAACCAAATACCAAAACCTATTATATTCGTAGGCGACTTTAATGCACACAGTCCCCTATGGGGTAATACAAGCACCGATCACAAAGGAAATCTCATTGAAAACCTACTAAATTCCCATAATCTTTCACTTTATAACGATAAATCTCCCACGTACGTACACTCTGGCACTGGTTCAAAAACCTCTATCGATCTCGCAATGGCATCTAGCAATTTGTTTTTAAATTTTAACTGGGAAGTCTTGGACGACACCTATGGCAGCGACCACTTCCCCATTTTATTAAAGCGACTAGATGCACAACAACAGAAAGGAATACAAAAGTGGAAATTCCACAAAGCAAACTGGTCACTGTTCCAGGAACTATGCCAAAAGGCCATTAAAACCAACAATTGTACACATGATGACGACCCGATTTTATTTTTACTGCTATTATGCAGGCAATAATGGACCAATCCATACCCAAAACCTCAGGGAATCCCAAAAAGCCACAAAAGCCTTGGTTTAACGACGATTGTAAAAAAGCAATAGCCATGCGGAAAACAGCTCTCCGCCAATTTTACATCAGTCGGGACAATACTACCAAACTTGAATACAAACGGCTACGTGCCGCAGCACGTAGAACCATCAAAGCAAGCAAAACGCAAACCTGGGAGGAATATATCTCCAAATTAAACAAAAACAGTTCAACCAAAAAAGTATGGGAGATAATTCGGAAAATATCTGGCAAAAACATCCGGAAACCTATAAACCACCTCATCACAGACAACCAAACTATCACAATTCAACTCTTCATCTGACAATTACTCTCAAGCTTTTCGTCATATAAAAGAAGTACAAGAACAAATACCAATGGACTTCACCTCAAATAATTTGGAACACTACAATAACACCTTTACCCTGGCGGAGTTGAAGGACGCCATACAAAACTCACATGACTCAGCTGCCGAACCAGACGACCTGCACTATCAGGTTCTAAAACACCTACCTGAGGAAACTCTTGAAGTCCTCTTAGAATTACTCAACCAAGTTTGGACTACAGGAAACTTTCCTGAAATATGGAAAGAAGCCACGATCATACCAATTCCAAAACCGAACAAGGACCCTAATAATCCACAAAATTACCGTCCAATATCTCTGACAAGTTTTTTGTGCAAAACACTAGAGCGAATGATAGCCGCAAGACTAATTTGGTATTTAGAGAAAAACCACTTGCTTACTGACATACAAAGTGGCTTCAGAAAAGAAAGAAGTACCATAGATCACCTGGTTAGACTCGAATCATTTATAAGAGAAGATTTTATAAATAACGAACATGTCGTCACTGGTTTCTTCGATTTAGAAATGGCCTACGATACGGAGTGGAAACACGGGGTCATGCAAGACCTTTACAACCTAGGCATACGAGGTCGTCTTCCTGAATTCATTGAAGCATTTTTAAATGACAGGCGGTTTAAAGTCCGTCTCGGTTCTATTTTCTCGGACTATTTTGAGCAAGAAGAGGGCTACCCTCAAGGCTGTATTCTATCAATTCTGTTGTTTCTAATCAAAATCAATAGTATCAAAACAGGGAATAGACAGCTCACTCTTTGTAGACGACTTTGCGATGTCTGCCAAGGGTAAGAATATGAATCTCATCGAGCGTTGCCTCCAGCAAAATATAAACTCCCTTCAAAAATGGGCTGAGCAAAATGGTTCCAAGTTTTCGCAAACCAAAACAGTCTGCATGCACTTTTGCAACAAGCGAAAGCCACACGACGACCCTGTTTTATACTTATCAAACACTCAGATACCTGTAGTAAAGGAAAACAAATTCCTTGGTTTAATTTTGGACTCGAAGCTAAACTTTATCCCCCACATAAAAGACGTGAAGAGGAAATGTCAAAAGACTCTCAACCTGCTACGAGTAGTCTCCGCCCAAGACTGGTGAGCAGATACGAGTACTAAATTAAAACTGTATAGATCATTAATAAGACCTAGAATAGATTATGGTAGCATCGTCTACGGATCTGCAAGGCCTTCGTACTTAAAGATGCTGAACCCAATACAAAACCAAGGCCTTCGCCTCTGCCTTAACGCTTTCAGAATGTCATCTGCGGAAAGCCTTCAGGTCGTATCAAATGAACAACCATTAGATATCCAACGAATCAAACTTTCAATGCAACATGCAATTAAACTATACGCAAATAAAGAAAACCCCACCCATAAGGCAGTGTTCGAAAAAGACCATTCAGAAATCTTAAGCACACGCCCTAGGGTTATCGTACCCTTTGGCACTAGAATCCGTAACCACCTTAATAATGCTGGAATCAAAGTTGAGCAATTGCAAACTTGAAAGTTTCAAAATACCCAACATGGGAAATACAAAGGCCAACCATAAACAAAACTCTGACAAACCTTCCCAAAGACACAACAAATGCTGAAGAGTTCAAAGTTAGGTTTGCTGAGATAAAGGAAACTTACCCTCACCATCATTTCATATACACGGACGGATCTTAACTCGATAACCAAGTTGCTGCCTCAGTAGTTACAAAATCAAATACCCTAACAAGATTACCAAACGGCTCCTCCATCTTTTCCGCGGAGGTTCGGGCACTCCAACTAGCCATGGAAATTGTCAAGATTAGTAGGTACAAAAAATTTGTTATCTGTGTCGATTCCTTATCGGTCTTACAATCACTAGAAAATCTACAAGTGTCGAACACGATGATTTTAGACCTAATAGAACGTTATAAAAGAGCAATCAAACAAGGCAAATCCGTAGTGTTTTGCTGGGTGCCAAGCCATGTCGGCATATCGGGTAATGAAGCTGCGGACCAAGCAGCAAAAGAGGCTCTAAAATACAACATATCCGACCTTCTCATACCATATTCCAACTTTAAACCCCATATCTCAAGTTATGTAAAAAACCTTTGGCAACAAAAGTGGAACGAACAAAGAAATAACAAACTCTTTTAAATCCAACCAACAGTTGGACAGAAGCAGCTAGCTCTTGACAATATTCGCGACACAACGGTTATGCTTAGAGCTCGAATCGGGCATACATACATCACCCACGGATATCTTCTGAGAGGCGAAGCGCCTCCAGGATGTATTGGTTGTCAAGAACGTCTGACTGTAAAACATATTGTACTCAGTTGTCCAGATTTTAAAAACATTCGCCCTCGCTTCTACAGTGTTAATTCCATGAAAAACCTTTTTACAAAGGTAGCACCAAGCAAAATTATTTATTTTCTGAAAGAAATACACTTGTACAGTAAGTTTTAAATTGAATTTAGTTGGTTTTAGATTATACACTACTTGTTATGTCTATTTTAATTGATTTTAGTTTCAACTGAGTCTTCCTATAGCAACAGAACCGACACAATATGACCCTAATGGGTTGCCGGTGTCGTTAAACAAATCAATCAATCAATCAATCATGCTAGCTTGGTGCTCCCGAATGTTCTCACGGGCCATGGTACAAGCTTCGTCTTGGCTGTTCACTAGAGTAGTGACGTAGTCCTGAATGTTATGGGGAACATCTTCAGGAATCATAAGCCTGAGGTCGGCAGGACCTTTGCAGTGGCGACCAAACAAAAGGTAGTACGGAGTTTAGTCCGTAGAACGAAAGCACGGTGTGGTATTGTATGCAAACACAGCTGAAGATAAGCGTTCATCCCAGTTGTCATGATGTGCGTTAGAAAGGAAACTGAGACATTTCATGATTGTCTGATTTGAGCGTTCTGTCATCCCGTCGCAGCGTGGATTCCAAGCGGAAGTGAAAAGACCTTGAACGCTGAATAACTCTCGAGTAAACTTCATTAGCGAGGACAAAAATTGCGCACCACGATCAGATAATAACTTCTGTGGGGCACCGAATCGACAAATAATCTCCTCGTAGCACACTTTTGCTACAGTTTCAGCTTTCATATTTGGAATGGCCCTAGCAACAACGAACTTTGTGAAAAGATCTACAAAGACCAAAATGTATCTGTTCCCTTTTTGTGAGATTACATGTGGTTCTGTTATATCAACACCAACGATTTGCCAAGGAAAGTTACTTTCTATTGGAATTAGAGGAGGCCGTTTTTTGAGATCCTTTTGCTTGCTGACACTGCACGCATGACTCGCAGAAAGACTTGATGTCTTTAAACATACCGGGCCACCAGTACTTCTCCTGAGCCAAACCTTCATGTATGAAAAGTGCACATCACAGTGCAGTTCTCGCATGACCTCGTGACGCAACTGTGCAGGAACGACAAGCTGAAGTACGCATTTCTCTGCCTTGGAACGTGTTTTGGACCTTGGTTGATAATGAACTCTATATAAAACGCCGTTTTCAACAATGAAATCGCCGATATTTGCGAGCAGTTTCTTAAACCGCTCAGGAGGGACATCCTACTCTTGCTCCTCGATGAGCTTCAGCCGATCTGTAATTTCAGGATCTTGGGACTGTAAAGTAATAAGACGATGAATGTGTTCTTTTGAAAAGTCGAATTTGTTAAGTTCATGATTCTTCCTCTCTTGGGTCAACTTAGATCTAAAACTTTGGGCCTTAGCATTGACTGCAAAAACCTTAAGATCAGCACTGGATTTTGGTTCGACCAGCGGTGGATCCACAAAATCGGGTTCGACAACGTCTTCGTGTTCTTTTGGCAAAGTTAAATGTGGAAACCTACTTATGGCATCTACATGAGCCATTTTGCTACCAGGGAGATGTATAACCTCGTAGTTGAGCATTGTAAGAGCTTGATGAATTCTACCGAGTCTCCCTGTAGGTTGTTTGCATTTCATAAGAGTAGTAAGACTTTTGTGATCTGTATAGAAAACGACTTTGTTGTATTGCAAGTATGGACGGTATTGCTGAATTGCGTAAAAAATGGCAGTGAGTTCAAGATCACTAATATTGTACTTTTTCTCGTGCTTGTTAAGTGAACGACCAGAGTACCATAGAGCTCTTGGGATTGTTTTGCCCTCAAATTGCTGCTCTTGAACCAACATAGCACCAAGACCATCGATAGATGCGTCAGTATAAACAATGAAAGGTTTGCTGAAGTCGGGATATCCAAGAATTGGAGCATTTATCAGGGAATCTTTCAGATTTTGAAAACCTTCTTGACATTTCGTTGTCCATTCCCATTTCTTATCCTTCTTCAACAGATTGTAAAGTGGAGATGCATAAGGCTGGAAGTGAGGGACAAACCTTCTATAAAAACTCATGAGACCTAGACACCGACGGAGCTCTTTGATATTCTTCGGCGGGTTCATATCCTTAATCACGCTTAAACTCCATCTTTCGAAACAATGTTGCCCAAGAACTTGACCTCCTTCTTAGCAAATTGACACTTTTGCGGCTTAGCCTTGAGATTGGCACTAATCAGACTTCCAAGAACCAGACTAATGTGCTTCAAATGCTCCTCAAACGTGCTCGAAAATATGATTATATCATCGATATAGCACAAGAAGATAAAGTATTGAAGTCCTGTGAGTATGAGTTGCATCAACCGAGAAAAAGATGCCGGTGAGTTTTTCAAACCTTGCGCTAATTCTGTAAACTGATAATGTCCTCCCTCGAAGGAAAATGTGGTGTAAGGCCTACTTTTCTCGTCCAGCTCAACTTGAAAGAACCCAGAAAGAATATCGATTGAACTAAAGAAAACTGGTTTTTGGGAACCAATTCTATCGAGTGTATCATCGAGCCGTGGCAAAGGATGGACATCAGGAAGCGTTTGATCATTTAACCTCCTATAATCGATTGTCATCCTTGTTTCAATTGGAGCATTTGAATCAGATCGTGGCTTGGTGACAATGCAAATTGGAGAAGACCAAGGAGATGTACTAGGTTCGATAACACCTTTTCCTAGCAAGCCAGCTACGTGCTTCTGTGCCTCGTCGTTTGCAAGCATTGAGTAGCGATAAGGTCTTTGATAAATAGGTTTTGTTCCAGGCTTTAGAGCGATTTCATGGTTTATTAGTTTGCAGTTGCCTAGTTCACCATCTAGCGAGAATGCTTCTCGTCGGTCTGCAAGAACGTCAAGCAGCTGATCTTTTTGAACATCAGTAAGATCTGACTGACTCAGATCAATAGAGTTCTTAAGCTTTACCCGAGCCTCCTCAAAGCTAAGATTGTGATGATGTATGGAGGTTGATTTTTTATGTTTTTCAGTTTCAAGGTTTGTTTGATTTGTAGCTTTACCATCAGAAACAAGGATCACAAATGGTAAGTCTATGATTTGATCCGTATCTTCCACAAGGCTAATGCTATCAGCGGAGCTGAGAGGACTGAAATTTCCTATTTTTGTTTTTGCCTTAAGTTTAATTGGTGATTTTAAAGGGTTCATCAAACGTATTGGCATCTTGTTGTTCTTTGACGTGTTAAGTGTGTTTGCCATAAATAAACCGAGAGCTTGTATTCTGTGGTTTGGACGGGCTAGACCGTCGATTGCATTAGGGATGCTCCGCTTGACATCAACATAAACAACTTTTTGGGTCTGCGGATCGACAACGCACTCATCGGATACGACCAGCGTGTATTTATCGTTCAGCTTTATGGTGCTCTTAGAAAAATCTATAACTGCACCCTGATCTTCAAGAAATGTTCTTCCCAAAATAAAATCAACAACCAAATCTTCTATAACATACGCATTAACTTGGAAGCTGGAGTTTTTGAGGTGAAACGAAATTGTTGAAGTTCCTTTTATAGACAAAGGGGCACCACCGGCCGACTGTGCATGATTGAATTTGGAATATTCGACATCTGTTTTGTCACACTGCCTAAGGCGTTTGAAGGCCTCAACACTGATGCAGTTACAATTGGCTCCGAGAATGTAGTTAAACCCCGTCGCTACATTTTACTGCTTTGTGTGAGCTGTCAGTCAGATCAAGAATGGGGCAAACTTTAGGTGTTTGATGTGTATGTGCAGTTTTCGTTGCTTGCATCATTGGTGTCTGGTTTAGTAGTAATATGACACTGGTCTTTGTGATGGTTGCTTGAACCACAGATTGTACATGGAACCTTCCAGCCCTTTTTTCTATGTTGTTTTTGTTCATAAGTTTTCCTTGGTTGAGATTGCTTTTTGGTATATTTGTGAATAAAGTTTGCTTCTGCCCTGTTAACAGGGCGAACTGGTTCCGATAATGAAGCTGTCCTCGCCATATGCGATTGGAAGAAATGTTTCGCACTTCTGGCACAACTGTTTGTGTCATTGTAGACACCAGCATACAACCATGGCTTTATTTCCCGGGGCATTAGACTGAAAAAGCTTTGAACTCTTTGGAATTCTTGTGAAAAACCAAGCCTATCACAAACAGTACCATGTCTAAAAACAAAATCGTCCCAATCTACGTCAGTGGAAACGCTATCAATAGACATTCCGTAAAATTCATCGAGACCATCTCTAAAAGTGTAGGCTTTATTGTGAAACCTATCGAGAAATGCCTCTCTCAGCAGAACATAATATGAACTGACGAAAACTTGAAGATTATCAAACCACTGAAGCGCTAGGTCTTTTAAGAAAACTGGAAAAACTCGTGGTGCAATGTCTGGTCCTATTCCACTACAATGATGAAATAACTCTTAAGTACTTAAGCCATGTTTTTCCATCCTCCTTGGAGTACCCAGAAAAATATTTTGGGAGAGGTACTTTTATCGGCTCTTTAAGCGGACATTGCCAACGTTCGAACGGGGTATCTTGATGTTGGTTTATGTAGGACATTTTGACGTTAGACATGATAAGGCGGTATTCGAGCAACAAAGTGATTACTTAACAACAGCTGAAAATTTAACCTTTGAAACGACTATAAAATCAGAATAAAAGGCAATCTAAGCAAAGAAATCAAATATTGAAGTCACTTGTTGAACCACGCTTAACAAATCAATCCATGGCCAAACAACTCAACATATCAGCACCCTCAAGAAACAGAAGAAGTCCTTTGCCAGATATAAAATTGGCATTTTAGAATTTTGTGAGAGCTGCATGATTAGGATGTAGAGAGAATTTGGATGTTAAAAGAAATCCATGATGATGAAGCATTGTGCTGATGTTGTTTCCCATGTCAACACTGCTAGCCCAAACAAACTACATTGTGTTTGGGATTTGTTGTGATTGATACTTATGACCACCATTGTTGCGCGTGTAGTCACAGTCTGTATTTGTGACATTTCATATGCCTTTATGGTTAATTAGTTTAGTTTTAAAAAATGACAACAATTATAAAAACTTTATGATCACCATTGTTGTGCGAGTAGCCTTAACTGTGATAGAAAACAAGTATTGGCAATTTAGATGGTATTATTAGTACTAATTATTACATTTTGCTAGCTACAATTTTAAAAGACTAGTACGTTCTATGCTGTGTGCATATTATATAAAGTTTTGTGGAACAAGTTCCATTCGACTTGCCACAATTGCTGGTACAAATCGACTTGTGGAAATATGAACACCGTTGGTGTGCAAGTAATTATGCTGTGTATAAAAACGAATTTCAGCTGGAATATAAAAGTGTTTTCAGGGGCGTCTCCCCCCACTTTAAAATGAGCACCACCGTCACTGCTTTGCAGAATATTGTGGTTTTTTAAAAATGCACGAAATGCATTTATTTTTTTCTGTATATTCGGTTTCATGTGAAGAGCATTATGTGCGCTCACTTCACTATTGATACTGATTTTATTTACTTGTTTGTTTATTTCTGTAAATAAATACAAAATAATTATGCCATTTTTTTTAAATATTTCTTTCTTTTGTTTTGTAGTGTATTTTGTGAAATAATTATTATTATGATTTCAAGGCGTAATTACACTGCAAATCTCCACCATATGAAGTACACCTCTGTGAGTGGTTGTTATAAATTAAAAAGAATGATTAAATTAAATAACAAATGTTTATTGATATAAAAAATACTAAGTGCAGTGGGGTGTACCGGAGTCTATTACGCCAAGAAAAGCATTTTGGTTATTAGACTTAAGAACGATAGTCACGTACCATACATGATCGAATATCCACAACATAACATGTATCCGAGTTCATAATATGATTTCTCAATCAGCGTTTTGTCATTCAGATATGTGCTTCTAGATTCTCTCGTATATTATTTTCCGTAGCTTATATACTTGTAGATCCTAACAAAGACACTTATTATAAGAGTGGGTAACAAACAGGTGACAACAATCAAAGGAGTAACAAAAGGGGTTTTACAATTATAAACATACCATAACTATTATAAACAATAGAAATACCAATTATAGTAATTCCTATGAGCATGCATTATTTAGGGACGACGCGACATATATAATCAACAATTAAACGGAGGATTATAATTACTCTAATCCTATTGATAATTGTCTGTTGGCACAAGAATTGGGTGCACAACATGTATATTGTCAGCCGCTATTGCTTAGACAAGGTACAAAAGTATAGCTAACAAAACTAAGCCCCTGTACACACCTGCTACCCAAGCAACAATATCTAAGGCGGCAACATGCTCAGTGTTGTAAGTAAAGTGCCGCAAAAATACAGTGGATTCCCCACTGACTGACAGTGGTCCGATCTCAGGAATTTTAAGGGCTCGGGACCGAGAAAAGCGGCCCGAAGTGGTCCGATCCGAGGTGGTCGCAATTGAGAGTTTTCTTAACCATTAAGTCTATGGAGCGCATTCGGGACCGAAAGAAATGTGCCCTAATTCAGAGGTGGTCCCAAGAGGGGGGTGGTCCGATGCCGAGGTTTCACTGATTTTCCAAACAGTGGCTTCACAATGAGCTGATCAGCATAAGTGCATTTATTGTCTTGCAAACACAATGGCTTTACAATAAGCTGATTGTCGTCTTTTCTAAACAGTGGCTTCACAATCAGCTAATCAGGTTGAGTGCATTTGTCGTCTTGTACAAACAGTTGCTTTACAAAGAGCTGATCGGCCTGAGTGCATTTATCCTCTTTTCCAAATAGTGGCTTTACAACAAGCTCATCAGCCGGAGTGCATTTGTTGTCTTTTCCAAACAGTGGCTTTACAATTAGCCGAAAGATCCCATTTTCGCCAACACTTTTCTCGATTTAAACATAACATTAAAAAATTGAAGCAAATCATTTAATTAAGCAATGTGTCGGGAGCGATCTTTCCGATTTGGTCCGCGATGGGCGGCACAACCCTTTTGTACCCCGCCCACCCTGGTCAATCTTGGAAATGACTTAGCAGCTACAAAATAATTATATCCGTTTGATACAAAAATGCGAAAAGATTTTCAGCGAAAAGAATATATTGAGAGGAGGAGTATTTGGCATCATATGCCTTGCGATGCTGTCCAAAAACGAGGAGAAAAAGGCTAATTTTGGGATGAGATGCGGTCCGCGCGCAGTGTCAGTTTCGTTTGAAAAGGGGATAATGTCATGCAGTACGGTGCTTTTCAACGAATTGGTGGTTCTCTCAGAAATGCACTCTGCTTGAAATAGGTGGTATTTTTTTCCAAATTAGCACTCCGTGTTTTCGGGTCGTTTTAAAAGTGATGGATATGTGTGGTAACCAGTTGTTACATGGTTGCCCCATCCCCGGAAGGAAACGTGGTTTGAAGTTTCCAGGACAATGAACGACCACGGTAAAAGTAATGGTAAAAATATGACAAAGAAAAATGTAGAAGCAGAAGTGGGTGAAAGAGAGACATATGTAGAGACCTGGATCTACCAAACCTTTGTAGAGGGGCTTATGTAGAGACCTGGATCTACCATGATTGTGCAGACAGGCGTAAGTAGAGACCTGGATATACCATGCCTTTGCAGTGAGGCGTAAGTAGAGACCTGGATCTACCATGCCTTTGCAGAGAGGCGTATGTAGAGATCTGGATCTGCCATGCCTTTGCAAAGAGACATATGTAGAGACCTGGATCTACCATGCCTTTGCAAAGTTTGGATCTTTTTCGATAAACATGTAAGAAACACATGTTGTGATAATTAGATAGATAGCCTTATGCTCTGACGAAAATTGAAAACTTTTAGTAACCTCGAACTGGGTGAAAACCGCAACACAATCAGAAAAATTGTTTCCAAGGCGACATTTCGGCTCAGATATTTAATCAAAGAATGGAACTGTGTGCTCTGTGCAGAATTCGACCGTGGCTTTTCTAAGCTATCCCTAAACGCGCAGTGCCAGGTCCGAAGGGTACCCTGTTTAGCCATATCCAGATACCTTTGCAAATGCCACCTCCCAAACTTGGAATGTGAAATTTTATTGACAAAAGCACCCCTTTAACCTGATAAGGCATTTAAGAGTAGACGAGAAGCTATTGGATTTCCCTTTTTGTTGGACAAGGACTGAAGCTCTGAAACAGCCCTTTCCCCTGTGATAAAATAGTACTGATTGAAATAGGCATTGCTTGGACGGCTTTTCTCCATAAAAACACCACCCCTTCTCCGTGATTTTGTAGCACGTATGGCAACACAAAGGGCCCCCTTTCCAAGATTATGTTTGCCAGAAATTTTCCCCATTGCAATGATCGCCTCAGTTTTGATTTTGACTTTTGTCAAAGGGGAACAATTTCCATTCATTACCCGTTCTATCCAAATCTAATGTTTTACTTCATAAAACGAGCTTTTATTAGTAAAAGCGTAATTCGCATTCTCCCCTTTTATATGGGGTTCCCTTCCGGCGATAACCTTACACGCAATAGGGACAAATTTTTTGTTGCAGATAGAACGAAGCTATCCCGCCATTTATCCATCGACCAATCAAAATGAGAGAATTTTCTGTATTACGTCACTGAGGATAAAGGGCATTCCCGTGAAGCCCCATAAGGTGGTTGTAAACTCACCCAGGCTTATTACGATACAGTTGGGTGAGAAAATAGGCTAAGCGAATTACTCGTAAAAGCTCGTTTTATGAAATAAAACGTTAGTTTTACTTCGCAAAAGCTTTGAATTCGCTTACCTCTACTTTCAGATGAGACTGAAGGGGAGCTGCGCAAAAAAGCTTGCAAATTACGCTAAACCAGTAAAAGTTCATCGAGGAAGGAGAAATATAGTTGAAGTTCAATAAAAACTCAAAACTTAGTTCCACTTCTTTTTAATACCTTCATAACTCAGATCGGGGGGAACACTCACGTTCCTAATGTAGAGTATACGAGGAGAATCACATTACCAAATGATGAGCCGTGCCGACTGACAGACTGATTGACCACGAGCGTCGTTAGCCATCCCTCTCCTTCCGCCTACTGGAGGGATCTCGACCTCGAACACTCAAAGCATCGAGAATATCAAATAATACTTCATTATGATTTCACAAAAGTAAATCCCAGAGAAACTCTTGAAATTCAAATACTGATTGTATAAACAGTAAAAATTTCTACTCAAAAGACATTTTCTAGTACAATGGGGCAATTATGGCACCATGGTCAAGGCTTTTATGTTCATCATGGACCGGTCCCTCATTGCCAGAGCAGCTGGCACGGAGCATCTTGTATGGGATATGTCTCCTCCTTTTTACTCAGTTTGGAGCTAGAGAAGGGGTAAAAATAGCGTGATGAGGATAGAACGGTCTATGGTGGTCATTTACAAGCTCAAGAACAATTCCTCGAATAATACAGCCATTGAGAACTGAAGGTAGCCTCTCTGCAAGTGAAAAACTAATAGTCTGATAATATATGAAACACCTGCATTAGGTTTCTTAAGGGCAGAGAAGAGATGCCGTTAGGTGCCGTTACTTCTTGCCTTTGAAGCCGTTGTTGTGGTCTTTGTGAAATCCCCCTTTTGCTTGCCTTTACATTTCAGCTTGGGGCGGGTTGTCTGCGTAGGTTAGTCCGTAAAGGTGGATTTCACTGCTGTGAACGAGCCCAACGAATAAAAGCCGGTTAGTTCATTCTGCGAGAAGACTTTAAGATAATACTTAACGAAAGAGGTGAAGACCAGCATCACGTTTTAAGTATATCGGATAGAGACACATTATGGAGAGCCGTGAGAGACTTGGCAATTTGATCGACGTGATGGGCTTTAAGTTTGCATTCGATCTGAAGGCTCGTGTCAGTCTGTGCTTTTTCATAGGCTCTGAGATAGTAAGGTATTAGTATTGTCTGGGCTGGGCACAGAGACAGGAGGCCTTCAGCAATCTGTTCCTCTTTTAGGGACGGGAAGATTATATGTACCCCTTTCTTGTGTGAAGATATGGGTCTTTTCCATAAAACCGGCTCTCGGGGTAAGGAAAACCCTGTTTCATTCCCCGCTTTCTTTTCTTACCTCCCTGTCCATTACATGGATGATTTCACTTGTTCGCTTGCCAGAAGCTAACCCTAGTAAGAATATAAATCTTATCGTGGCTTTGTATGGAGAGGTGACATCCTCCCCAAACATCTCTGCGCACTGCAAGTACCGCAAAACTAAGTAAAGGTCCCATGAGCTACGCTGGAGCTCGAGGGAGGGGAGTTCACCTTAAAATGTCCAATCAGTTGTGATAGCACCATATCTTCTCTTGGGTTATAGGCTGTGTTGGTTGAGCCTGGAGCCAATCGTAGTTCTGTAACCTTCTATGGAACATACCTTTAGTGGTCCAGGAAATCTGCCAACATTGCGGGAGACTTATCACATTAAACTAAGCTTTCCAAGATACTTAGGAGCTCTATCAGCGATAAAACAAGCAGTAAAAAAAGATAGATTAATGCTGGATAGGGAGCATTTACCGCGACCTATAAACAGTTTTAAAAGCAACGTTCTATGCGTGAGGAGTGGAAATAAAATTGACATTTCTAAAGCTAAAAGCAAAAATTTTTACAGGGAATTTCTGTCGATTACAACTAGTATATAAACAGCAATAAGGAAATGGGTTTGTGAGGAAAACCTTTCTGAAGAGAAAATTTATGAAAGTTTGGTTCTAGGTCGAAAAAGCATAAGGGAACCGAAAGTGCTATCCTTTCAATTCAAGATTGTTCACAACATTGTTAAAACAGGAGAAAATCTTGTAAAATGGAAAATTAGGGAAAGTGCTATATGCGTATTTTGCAATGACGGTAAGTCAGATACATTAGATCATGTTTTCTTTGAATGTACAAATACTGTGACCTGGCTTGCAGAGTTCTTTAAGCTAATTGATCCTTCAGCTAAGATATTCAGTACACTCAGCAGGAAGAATTTCTGTTTGGTACAGTAAATAGAGCAGTGAACATGATTACGCTCATCATTAAAAAGTATGTCTGCCATGTGAGAATTAATAAGAAAAATCTATGTTTAACGATACTTCTACATTCAATTTATAAACGGATTACAATTGACAAGAAAACACTATCTTGTAAAAATCTTTCAGATAAATATAATTAATTTCCAGAGTTAGTTCATCAAAGTGAAAATTATTTATTTCATAACGTTGCTCACAATCTATAACATTTTATGATTAGTAACGTATTATCAAAATGAATAATGGCATTTGTGTGTAACGGAGCGTATGTTTTTTAGGGGGCATGGATAGCAATATTTGTTCCTGGTTGTAGCCTTTGGTAACGAGGGTCTGTGATAGTGGCAGTTCGAATGAATGTGGATTGAATAAATGTTGTGACGTTATTGTGAAATGTTCCGTGTATTATGCTCTTGTAAAATGTTAGTCATTAATTTGTAAGAAAAATAAACAATCAATAAAAAACATTGCGGGAGAAGCTTAAAAGGGTTCTAATTTAGATCTCCCGCACCAGGAGGCAAACTTATTTCATGGCGATCTATAAACTTTCGCTGTGTCAGTTTCTCGTGACAAGGTATTGGATTGGATATGATTACCTTGCAGAGGAGGAGTAGGGTGAACTATGGAGGCTGTGAGGACTGTTGTATTGAAACAGCCCATCCGTAGGATGGGCCCATCCAATAACAGCGAGATACTGATTTACCCCATCTTCGTTGTTTTGCTCTTCTATAGTTTCAGCCCATATTTGGCTATAGGAATAGCACATATTTCCTTCTCCCTTAAAAATGGGAACAAACTGCCATGTGTTGTGAACAAGATGGGCTGTTTTAATGGTTGATGGGTGTAAAATGGGTCCATCCTATAGCTGTAAGCCACAGAAATGGCACAAAAAGAATCATTATGCGCCAAATCTACAGACAGATGCATAGGAGTACCCCATCCATAGAAACATCACATCTGATCAAGAATATGGGCCAAATCTACAGACAGTTGCATAGGAATACCCCATTCGTGGAAACAGCACATGCAAGGCCGGCAGAATTGTACCTAATATTTGAGGCGGAGTCACCGTCTACTCGGAACCTCAGTACCACCAGTGGTAATGAGGTCCAGATCGAAGTGGCACTGAAAACCCGCTGGTGGCACTGAGGACCCAAACTATTTTTTACTTCAAATGCTAGATTAGGCGGTTTTAAGCTGAAAGATACGCTCAAAACCAAAACAATGCTGCTCATATTGCTGCTTTGATCAAGCCTCTTCAAGATTTTTATTACAAAGCCGATGGGAAAGGCAAAAAAAACGCAATTTGTCTTTGCTGCGTAGGAGGGGTGGGGGGCGGGGTTATATATATATATATATATATATATATATATATATATATATATATATATATATATATATATATATATATATATATATATATATATATATATATATATATATATATATGCCAAAAAGAGAAATTTTTGTCTTTTTTCTTGAACACTTTGTGAATAGACATGTGTATTTATATATATTTTATGGGAAAAAACTGTAAGATATTGAGATAAACATATATTGGGTGGTGGGGGCGGGGCGGTGGGAATACAAGAAGATAAAAGATCCCATGCCACCCCTGACGGCGTCGCCTAACGGGGTGGCAGGGAGGGGGGAAGAAGCAGTGATTTAAGACACAATTAAAGATGGCGGCGGGGCTGAGTTCATATGAAAAATTTGTCGGGTCCTCAGTGCCACAGGGTCCTCAGTGCCACTTCGGGACCTCAGTACCGCCTTACTGAAAAATTAACATTGTTTCGTCAATTAACAATTTTCAACAAGAAAAAAAATATCACCCAAATTTAAATCTAAAACAAAATGTTTTACTGAGGCTACAGACGAAGTCCCTATGCGCTGTGTTTTCCTTCACCGAGTCGTTTTTAATGGGGAGATACTGTATGTGCTGTTTCAATAGCCTCTGTATTGATTTAGCCCAGCCATTGGATGGGCCCATACAATGATGTGGTGTTTCAATGCTGGGGTGTTTAAATGCTACAATTCCTATAGCCAAATATGGGCTGAAACTATAGAAGCGCAAAACAACGAAGATGGGGTAAATCAATACCTCGCTGTTATTGTATGGGCCTACCGGATGGGCTGTTTCAATACAACAGTGCTGAAATCAAATTTATCCAAATTTTAGAATATGATAAAGTAGTCCTATGTTAGTTGAATAAACTGAAACTGAAGCAAATTTCGTGCCTTTTAACTAGTTCCCGAATGCCAAAATTGCCCAGCACAGAGAATGGCCTGTGTTGGCAACTACGCGCTTAAAGGGGAATGCCCTTTGTCTTCAGTGACGTAATATCAGAGGATTCCCCCATTCTGACATACCTTGTGTTCGTTCGGCGACAGATGTCACAATTTCTGTTACAGTTACAGAAACTTGTTGTTCTTTCGGGGCTGAAAGTGACAGATGCACGTGCTTCCGGTCTGAGTTTGTTTATACTTGAATTACTTACCCGGCAAGTAATTGGCTAACCTTGACCTTACAGCGGATGCCTCCAAAGGCAAGGCTGTTACTTTTTCTTACGTTTGTAGTATTTATGCCCTTCTGGTCAAATATTGAGGTGCAATATATCACTTCACTCCATTTTCTTCCCAGTTGGCTGTCAAAGAAGTGATTAAATGGAAGTGACAATGTGAACTTGTATTATCGCTCATTTCAAGGAAGATTGTGAACAGATACTGTGACAGGCCATTCTTTGGATTAGTACATATGTTGTAAACAAACCGATGAATTTGCATATTGGGAGTCAAGTGCGCATGGGCGGGCCTTCTTTTGTTTACTACATAAGTCAACCCGAACGAACACACGGTTAGTCGTTGAAAGGATGGCGGGATAGGTTCGTTCTATCTGCAGCAAAAAGTTTGTTTCTATGGTGTGAAAGGTTATTAATGGCAGGGGATCCCATCTAAAAGTGAAGATAGCGAAGTAAAAAGGGGTTTTGATGGCTGCAATACGGGTCCAACAAAAAGGGGACTGAAAAATTTTGCACACGCATTTCTCAATATAAACGTGTGTCCACTTTTTGTTCTGTGGTTTCGTTCTAGCTATGCTTGTACTCATAAAGTAAGTGAAGTGAGTAAGTGAAGCAGTGCTTCACAAGAATATTACATTAGTAACGTTAGAATGTGATACACAACCCAAGAACGGTCAAAATGTCGGCGGTCAAACGTAGACGGTCAAATCGTCGATAGTCTAAAAGCGGATAAAACGTCTTCACCCCCTCCAACGAGTATTATTGGGAAGTGTATCATCTGTTTAACAACACAACCCCCCCCCCCCCACCCCAACCCGCCCTGAGTACCGACCGATTATATTAAATTTTTTTTAACTTGCAATGAGAAACAAGACCGTTTCTCTTTCTGTCTTAATGTATACAGATTATTTACTCCAATGATATTGCTCATTGCTTCTTTTTTTAAACCGCATCTCAACAGATTCGATGCTTCTGGATGAGTCTATTTTGAATTATTTAGTTACCCAAACCATATTATTAAGTTCTAATATTTTTGTTTGAACAGAAAATGCAGTGTGTGGGGAATATGAAGAGATTTCCTGATGTCACAAAGTCTCAAAGGACAACAAACGAACTGATGTTTGCCTTCTGTCGCCCATTTATCTCCATGACAACGGATCCAGCATCACCCCAGAAAGCCGGATTCTGGACAAAGCATGAGCTGGATTTTAAATTCAAGCAAATGGATAAAAAGTAAAGTCTTTATACTAATTATGACAAAATTGTAAACATTACTTTTCACAAATGTTTATCACCAGCCGTATGATTGCCTGGGGTTAAGGGGAGGAAGGGGGCTGCTGAGGCTGCTGAAAGGTAAGGTGAGTACTGACCTTTTACTTGCATAGCTTCCTGTTTGTATTTTGGTTTCTAGTCAGCTGACAGAAGTCTATTATCACACCTGGGAATTTTCAATCCCCATAGTTTGATTCGAAAAGGTGTTTCTGAGTGCATTAAACAAACCCCCCTAAAAAAACACCCTTTTTTGCTGGCCTAGGACCAACCGCCCCCCTCCCCCACCCTCCTTGTGATTTTAGACTGCACTGATTCATCAGGTACAATTAAGTCTGTAGTTACGATATTTAACACAATTTAACCATTTTGATAGCTGCTTTATTATCTATATTCATAGACAAAGTACATTCGTCCCCTTTCAGTTCCCACCCCTCCCCCGCCCTCCAGCATTCTTTTGTATATATACATTGTACACACTCGATTTGGACTGAAGTCTTCGCATATACATATGCGATTAGGATTGCAATTCATAATGCGGATTAGGATTGCAATTCGACTGATTGTAATTCGTTTTGTGTTGATGATCATTTTTCTTTTATACTTGTACTTGTACATTTAAGAATGCCGTTGTGACTGATTCTACATTTTTTTGGTGATCTAAAATTAAAAATAACTAGTTCTAGTTGTATATGACGAATAATTGCAATCTTAGATCAAAAGGGGACTGGGGATGGGGGGGGGGTGGGGGTTGTTCCGAGGGGGCATATTCCTAGGCCACTAGAAAGAGCGTTTTTTTCCCTGGGGTTTTTTTTCAATTACCTGTGTTTCTTCAGTCTGAGACGGTTAGGCTGCTGTTGAGTTGTCCAGCATTGTATTTACTGGCCTGTTTTGCAGATTGGGGGAACAGTTTGTCGATTGTTAGCCACACAACTCACAGTTCTAGCCAGTTTATATGCTTGGACTTAAAGCTTGGGTCCAGGCGCCCTAGCACAGCTTCTCTTTGAAGTAGAAACCCCAACCCTTGGACGAGGCATCTATTTGAACTGATAGCACGGGGGTGGTAGGCGTGAATGGGTAACACCGGTGTCCCAGTGATTGTGGTCCCCCATGATTATGGTCCGGCCGGACCCTCATTCCTAGGAATCACGGTCCCTCCACGGACCACAGTCACTAGTGAATATGGTCCCCCTCTAGTGAACACGGTCCCCCGGAAGACCATAATCCCTTGGGAAAAATGGTCCCCCCAAACTTAAAAATAGGCAGGAATATGCAAGTGAATTCAGAGATCTTGCGAATAAAATTATGATTGTCATTGCATGAATTCTTCATCTGGCAAAATTTGCTAACCAAACTTATTTGCAAACGCTGTTATCATACGAATTAGCGATGCAATGAAATTAAATAAATGTAATTAAAAATGACACTGTCTACTCCCAAATCTCACAGCAGATTTAGGTTGAATAGATTATTAATTACAGCAACTGGATATGCTTTCATTTGAAGAGATCAACAACACGATGGTCAAAATTTGTAACTGGTAAATCCCTGATTTAATCCTTTTCGTTACTCTATAAATCCACATGTAAGACTCTGTAACACAACTTATATGTGATGTTTGATGTTTGGAAATTGCAATAAAATATACGAAAGTAACTCTTATTTACTCCTACTTTATTTAAAATCTATAATTTGACAGAGTTCAGGCACCATAAATAACGCACCCCATGATATCAGGGGGGGGGGGGACCGTAATCACTAGAGGGGGACCCTAATCCCTAGTGATCATGGTCCGGGGGGACCGTAATCACTGGGGGACCGTGCTCACTGTCACACCTGGACAGGCATTCTGGAGATATCCACCACTGCAGGTCCTCGACTGTTTTCAAGGGGATGACCATTAACCTGTGATGACCCCTTCCATCTTCCCTGTCTTCCTCTCTTTGCGCGAGGAACCAGTCGTCTAGGTACTGAAATACTGGCGTACTATGGAGCCTGGCCCAAGATTTTAACATCTTGATCACATTCGAGAATACGAATTGGGCTGTAGATAGGCAAAGCGGAAGTGTCAGAAACCAGAATCTTTCCCCTTATTTGAAAGCAAAGATATTTGCGGCTTTTCAGGTTCGGAAGTCAACCTCTGGCTCGAGTTTGCAATGTTGCTTACGAGGGTCGACACTTGTGGCTCCAAACTTTGAGGCAGGGTGAGCCTACCTCTCTCTACTGGATAACATTAACCGGCGAGCTGCTCCGACAAAAACTTTTCATTGTTACAGTTCCGCTCCTAGGCGCAGTGTTCCTTTTGGGGGGACGTCGACAGGAGCATTGTGACGAGAGCCAAGCGTCTCTAAATGCCCGTAAGTAGGATAAAAGTGGGGCTCCGAAAACAGGAAGTGAAGTCATAATGACGTCAGGAGGTGTTTTCGGAGCCCCATGGACGTCATATGGACGTGTTATTGACGTGATATGGAGGTCATATGGAGGTCATATGAACGTCATATGAACGTAATATGAACGTCATAATGACGTAATATGGAGAGTGGGCGGCCATTCAAACGGGCGGCCATTCAAACGACCATTCAAACGGCAGACGGACAGATGAGACACCTCCCCAAACGTACAAGTTCTCCATTTTATAAATAGAGAACTCATAGCTACATGGTTAGAGCTCACCTATAAGGCCCCCCTTAAAGTCAAAAGGGGGTATATAAAAAAGGGGTAAAAAAATAACCCTTTTTAATTTTTTTTATTTTTTTTAGCATTTCCCACACTCTCATGCATACACATACATACTAACACCATGACACGATTAGCGCTTATTTCGTATTGGTGGGTGGCCCTTGGAAGGGCCGGCAGGTTTTTGCTGCCGGACTTAGAAAAATTCGACGATGTCTTGGACTGGCCTGCTGCAGTGTGTGAGTTGCTGCCCATTGAAAAGAAAGTGATCACCTCTCAAGCCACAGGTGAAGCATCTGACTGTGTAACAGTTGTTCAGGGCCAACAGCTGCGTCCAATAGGCTGCACAAATCAAGCAAAGCTGGTGGCCACATTCTGCCAGTACCCGGTTTGGGGAGATCATGATGCCACATCCTGCGCAAATCTCCAGGTCCTGTTGGAGGAAGTATCTCCCCCAGGCCGGATACTCTTCCTCTTCTAGACGCGATGGAATGGTCTCCCCCAGCATGGTTGTCCTGAAGAAAGCCCCGTCATAATCGCCAGCCTCGATGTCCCTGAGTCGCTTTCCAAGTGTGACCCTTCTATTAAAAAAGACGGGCACGCAAAGGACTAATCCGCGAGTCGGGTCCGGCAGCAGCTGGAAGAAGTAGACTCTTTCTGGCGGCGTCGGTGGCGGTGTGACAGGCAGGTGAAGTTCTCTGACTTCAGCAATGGTGAGAGCATCATTTAACGCGAAGAAGCACTCCATGTTGACGGAAGCGAGTTTGAGCCCAAACTGAAATGACCATGGGTTATATACCACCTCAAGTGAAGACCCCCCCCCCGGCCAGCCGACCTGAAGTGAGGACCCCCCCCCCCAGGGATAGAAGCAAACTGCCTACATAAACTAAGGACCCCCCTAGGGATAGAAGCAAACTGCTTGCATAAAGTAAGAACCCACCCCCCTGGCCAGTCGACCTGAAGCGAGGACCCCCCGGCCAGTCGACCTACATGTGCTCTGTCAGGACCCCCCCCCCCCCCCTGGTCAGCATATCATGCGAGAATGGTCGCTAGTAGTATATAAAGGCGGGTTACAGCTGCATTATCCAACACAAGCAGCAAGATGTCGACAAGTCGTACAATCACAGTGATGCGAAACGGCAAGGCAGTGACGCTAACGACCGAATGTTATAAGTGTTGGGTGTGGATAGAGTATCCAGGACAACCACACAACTGCCCGGTGCACCACAATGCACCACGACGGTACTGTTGTAAAACCTGCGGTGGTTTGCTATGGTACAAGTTTACTGCACGATAACCTGGACCGGAGCCACGCACAGACTGCTGGTGGTGCGGTGCGACGCTGAAAAACTTTGGATATTATAATTTTCATCCTTTCAAGTGTTCCAGAAGATCTTTCACGATGGAACAATTTTACAGATATCAGTGTGATTGCGGAAATCCAACTTGTTGGTGAAGAGCCAACTCACTAACATCTTTCGGCCCTTCTAAGGGCCATCCTCTGTTGTGAAATGAAAACGCAAATTCTGTCTATGTATGAGTGTGTATAAAAGGGGTATGTCTGAGATTACATTTCAGCATTTCAGTTTCAGCAGTTGACGGAACAACAACCAGCTATGATGAAAAGTGAAGAACATAAAAGGAGCAAAGAGACAAAAGATGGACGAAGATGACATTTGGCCATACGGTCAAGTTCAGTGTATGGAATGCAATGTGAAATTTCCATCTATGGATACTTATGAGACACATACATGCAGTAAAGCTAAGATGAAAGGAGCAAAGAGACAAAAGATGGAAGAAGATGACATTTGGCCATACGGTGAAGTTCAGTGTATGGAATGCAATGTAAAATTTCCATCTATGGATACTTATGAGGCACATGCATGCATACCAGCTGAGATGGACAATGTACCTCATGAAGAACATGTTTCAAAGAAACAAAAGACAGGACAAGTAGGGAGAGGTAGAAGGGTTAGTCTTGGTGAAAACGCGCAGGAAAAACGGTTTGAATCTGAGGATGGATCAGATTTACTGCTTGAAATGCGACAGCAAGAGAACCGTATCAAGACACATTTGTTGGAGACCTTAAACCATGGAATGAAATGGTACATTGTCGTGCATGCACGTTTCAAGAAACTAACAGCAAATGATGAAGGTGTTATGGTAGAACAAGTGAATAATGCATTTATCAGCAGTCCAACATATGCAGCATACAATCCAGCAGATATTGAGCAGGACCTGCCAGAAGCCTATAAAGAATTATTTACCAAGTTTGACGAACATGAGCGACAAGGCTCTGGCTGGGTATTGGATAACATACTGTACATTGAAGTACACACAGCTACGTTGATGCCTCTAGAAGCGAGTAGTTTTATTCCACTACCGAAGAAAGTGAAGAAAACAGAAGGTGTGATAAACATTAATAATGATGATAACAAGTGTTTCTTATGGTCAGTATTGGCTTACCTTCACCCTCATGACAACAATCCAAATCGCGTGAATCATTACAAACCATTTGAGAAGGAACTAAAGGAAGAGGGTATGACATTTCCGACACCAATTACTGACATTCCAAAGTTTGAAAAGGAGAACGATGTAGCCATCAGCGTGTTTGGATATGAACAAGATGCAGTTGTTCCAATACAACTTAGTCGAAACGTCAGTGTGAGAGAAATCAACTTACTTCTAATTAGCAATGACAAGACGAGGCATTACTGCCTCATCAAGAATTTTAGCAGACTTATGTCTTATCGATCAAAGCATAAGGGTACATATTTTTATTGTTTCAACCGTCTTCACGGGTTTGTACGACAAGATCTTTTAGATAAACATCGTGAAGTGTGTGACAAGAATGGAGCACAACGTTTATTATTTCCCAAGGAACCCTTCATCAAGTTCAAGAATGTAGCTAAACAACAGCGAGCACCTTTTGTGATTTATGCCGACTTTGAATGTTTCACGCAAAACCATGAAGAAGGAGACAAGTATCAACATCGTCGTCCAAACAGCTTTGCCTATGTGGTTGTGAGCCAGTACGACACACGTGCACCAGTTGTGTATCGAGGAGACAATGCTGTGAAAGTCTTTTTAGATCATATGGTGAATGAACGTGATCGTATTGTACGTGGTTTAGAGCGACCAAAGGAAATGGTGATGACTCGTGAAGACAAAGAGAATTTCAAGAACGCTGTTGATTGCTACATTTGTCAGGAACCTCTAGGAGCAGATCGTGTGAGAGATCATGACCATATCAATGGCAAATATCGTGGAGCAGCGCACAATGAATGCAACTTACAATTCCGACTTAGAAAGGATCAGCAGGATGATAAAGATTCTTTTATCATTCCCGTGTTTTTCCACAATTTGCGAGGCTATGACAGTCACCTGATCATGGAGGAAATTGGGAAATTCAAAGGTGAAACGATTACAGTCATTCCCAACACCATTGAGAAATATATTGCATTCACCATGAGCAATCTGAAATTTACAGACAGCTTTCAGTTCATGAGTACCTCTCTACAGAAGTTGGTATCCAACCTTGCAGCAGAAGGGAAAGATAACTTCTACAACATGACCTCTCACATTCACGATAGTGACCAACAAGATTTGTTGCTGAGAAAGGGAGTGTACCCCTACGATTACGTGGACGAACCATCCAAGTTTGCTGAAACACAGCTGCCATCAAAGGACAAGTTTTATAGTCAGCTTAGAGGACATTAGCGATGAGGATTATGCGCATGCGCAGAAGGTGTGGGATACATTCAACTGTACCACATTTGGTGAATACCACGACCTGTACCTGAAATCAGATGTGTTATTACTAGCTGACGTGTTTGAAAATTTTCGTCAAGTATGCCTCAACACGTATGAATTGGATCCTGCTCACTACTATACAGCACCAGGACTGTCGTGGGAAAGCGAATCAATGTTGAACTGGTTCACAAGGAAAAGCGGTTCAAGAAACTTGTAGCCAAACCTTCTTTCCACAAATTAAAAATTATCAACGAAGATTTGACCGCTGTACATTTGCGCAAAGTGGATTTGCTTCTGGATAAACCCATTCAAGTTGGCTTCACCATTCTCGACCTCAGCAAAGTGCTTATGTTCAACTTTCATTACAACTACATCATGGTCAAGTATCCCAATGCCAAGTTGTTGTTCAGTGACACCGACAGTCTATGTTACGACATAGAAACGGAAGATATCTACAAGGATATGCAGCAAGATGCTGACCTGTTCGACGCAAGTGACTATCCGCCGAATCATTTCCTACATTCCAACGTGAACAAAAATGTGCTTGGGAAAATGAAAGATGAGACGGCAGGCATCCCTATTAAAGAGTTTGTTGGACTCAGACCGAAAATGTATAGTTTATTGTGTGGCGGGAAAGAAAAACATACAGCTAAAGGCATTACTCGAGCTTGCCAAAGACGCATTAAACATGCACAGTATAGAGAAAGTTTGTTCAACCAAACTCAAACAATGGCTACAGGGCACATTATTCGAAGTCATAGTCACCAGCTTTTCTCGGAGAAGATTAGGAAGGTAGCCCTCTCCCCATATGACAAGCGATATGTATTGGATGATGTCTATTCCACTTTAGCTCATGGACATTACAAGGCTGTGGTATAAAAGAGGGGAGGTCCTCCAACGGAAGAGTTATTTGAGGTGGGAACATTGAAGCGTTAACATGGAACGTGAAAGTCGTAAGAGATCTACAACTGATATGGATACTCTTGCAGATACAGTTAAAGACTTAGAAGTTAAAAATCCTACCACTACCATCAAGAAATTGAAAGTAGAGACGGCACTAACACCGCAGTCGTGGGATGGGATGCTTTCTCTAGGAAATGGAAAGTATATCAAGATTATGAAACAAAGCAATGAAGGAGTGGTAAACATTCGCAAGTACCTCAGAGATGAGGGGACTGGAAGAAACCGTCCTACGAAAAAGGGTATTTTGCTGACAATACCTGCATGGAAAATGTTGAAGAAGCAAGTGAAAGAAGTGGATAAAAGGCTTCGAAGACAAGAAGACAGCTCATAACAAGGTATTCTCATCATGAATGCACTCATGTTTAACGACGGTGCTTACCTTATTGTAAATGAGAGGAATGAAGTGATAATAGGTTCTCGGATAATTTCTGATTATCGGTTTAAACCTGAAGTGTGGAAAGACTTTAAAAACATACCGTTTGAACCTGGGTTTGAACGCAGACTTGAAAATAAAGTTGAAGTGATGGTGATTGGACATGATTCTAGCATACGTGTGAGATTCTGGAAAAATCTTTTACAGGATTATCCAGAGGATTATAAGGGAGTTGTGCCAGATACTCCATATACACAGTTAATCCACTTTGATATCAAGAACTGGCGCGCAGTCTTACGATTCCTAGAAGCTATACAACATCCACTCTTCGCCATCTTGCGAGCATAAAAACGTCATTGCAGACAAGGAGAAAGCTCCTAGTTGATCTGACTGTTGAACGAGATGGAAGACTTTTTATCGGAATATGAACCAATTACGCATGGATTCTCATATCTGAGAAACTTATGTGATGATATTGTGCTAAGACATTTTGGAAAGTATATCATTCTATCAACTGACGAACAATCTGTGTTGAAAGACCATCTAGAGAAGTTCAGGATACATGGCTTTCTCCTAATACTCTCAGAGGATTTAGAAGTGCGTGTGACTGAGAACTGCCTAGACGTGTTTGTACAATTTCGCCAATATGACGAGCTTACAGAACGCTACGACTACATCACCCTCAACACAGTGGAATGGTACGCTCTGTTGCAAGCATTGGATTGGAAAGAACCTAACGCTTGAATTCAAAGAGGAAGGAGTACAACTCATGCGGGGCACCAAGTCCATTGAGCTAACACATCCCATGTGTGTTATGGTGATGGACATTGACATGAATGATCATGGATATGAACTGAAACTGTCTGAACACGAAGATGTTAAAATAATAAAATTTGGTAATGGACATTGTTATGCTAGTTTTCACAGCATTTACAAACGTGGGTGTAATGTCTATGATACATATATTAATTTAGATTGGTATGAATGGCATTTGTTTATCAATGTATTGAATGTATTTGTGAAATAAAAGTTTAATGTAAAATAATTGTTAAAATGTAAAAAATGTATAACACAATAAAAAAAGAATGTTGTATAAAACTGTCTTGTTTATTTGGAATATCCATAATAAAATTAACAGTTACCAACAAATTAACTAATACAACTTAACTAATACAACATCAATAAAATAATGGTTTATAATGTCTATATACAAAATCCTTTACAACAAAATCACCATCACTTCTTCTTAATACATCAATGATTTCAAAACGGACTATGTCCTTGAGCTCTTTGAATTATATAATACACACAATAAAATCCACATGTAGAGGATATCGGTGTTTGTAATGGAACTGAATTATAAATGAAATTAAACTTTAAGAACTTATTCAAACGACTGTCTATAGGTAAAAGTCCATAAGAGTCAAAATATTCTCCAGGGTGTTCGTCATAATATACTGCCACCCAATGCTCTCCTGGCTCATCATGATCGTCTGTGTTGATGACATAGGCACCGCGTTGTAAAGATGGTAACTGATCCATGGCAAACACACCTTGAAACAAGTCTTTTGTCGTGGCATCATGGGATAGGATGGCTTCTATCTGCTTCGTGTTCATGACTGGTAGTCGAATTGAATGCTACGATTTGCACTTATTTCAACAATGTTATCAAATTCAGCATGCACTATAACATTGACTGTATTTTGCAAGGCACCAGCAAAATTCATTTCTAGTCTCATATTCCCATGTTTGATAAGGGCATAATGATCAGCACCATCATAATCAGGTGTTAAGTCAAAAGAAAATAAAGAATAACCTCTAGGCCAATCTTCCCGTTTTATAATGGAACTTTTCTCACCATCCAATCTATCAAAAGATTTGTAAAGAGTTTCAAAAGCATCAAGATATTTGCCTTCATTTATATCAAGCTTGAGAGCTTTTGATAGGACTGGTTCACCATCAGAGTAAAGCTGCATAAAGTTAAGATTAAAATGTCCAAAATTGTATAGATTTTTCAATACTGTTCCAGCAAAGGATTCATTATGAACCATTCCAATGACAATACGTTTTGGTAATTGGCCTAAAAAGATGCTATCTTTCACAAAAGATTGAAATCCAGTTGGAATAGCTAAAACTTTACACTCTTTTCTATTAATAATAAACTTAGCAGGACTTTTCATCAATGCATCTGTATGTCCCAACTGAATACCTGGACTAACCCTCACTTTGCGAATGGTTAAAAACGCTTCTCTCACTTCTACTTTAAAACCATTATTTGCAGCCATTAATACATATCCATCTTTTTGTCTATGTAAACGTAATTTCATACTAACACCATTGGGAAGATAACGATCCTGCTCAAACAAATCTACCCTTAAACCACCTGTAAGCATAAACTTACGGCTTAGACGTGTATACAAATAGCGATTATGTAAACCATTATTTCCTGTTTCAGCTATATCACCACCTTCAATATTTACATGAAAACCTGATACATATCTTTCATGATTAGGTCTTTTCACCTCATGAGTATTCATTGACCCAGCAGTATCTTTAAAGATGAGACGCATAGAGCGCTCAGAATGGAGACTTTCTTCCGAGTCATGAATGAGATGAGATATGATGCTGGTATAACCATGGGTATTGTTACTATGTGATATCAAACGATCATTTAGAAATAATTCAATATTAGACCATAACCCATTGAACAAATCATTGATACATGACACGTTATCATCTACACCACACAGTGTTCCATCAGCCTTTACAATGCGACATACAATATGGAGTTTACTGTTCTTTAAATCTAGATATTCTTCTGTACTCGCAGGAATGTAGAATTCTATTGGACCACCCCCAATGGTAGTCATTGGTTGATAGTCTACATTATAACTTTTTTCTACAGCAGTTTGCGTTGGTGGTATGTGAAACCATTCTAATGGAGAAAGACTACATTCACAAGAATGATTATGAATTAAAGACATGATTAAAAAATATCTTTCTTATGTTTTTTTGATGTTATCCGTTTAGCTGCCTTTCGCCTTCAGACACGTTTTGCTCGTTTCGCTCTCTTTTGTCCTCGTAACCCACCACCAAACATACGTTGTGCTACTCGACCTGTAACATCTTTCGCGATATCTTTTGCAGCCCTTTTAAGATGTGGTGCAACGATTTTATCCCCTGTCTTAAGCAGTGGAATAGCTTTTCGAGCCAATGATCCCAGTATTGAACCAATACCATCTCTATATTGTATTCGCGCTCCTTTAAATCCTGGTAATTCTCCACCCACTTGACGAAGAAAATGGTTGCGATATATAGATGGATTGTGTGTGTATGCTTTCATAATGCTTTTGGTCGAAAATGAAGTTTACAGATCACCTTTCCAGTTTGAAATGGAACATTATGGCCTGTGTCGTCCTTAATATTCATTTCTATCACGTCAAATTTGGATGTGTTTACAGGAACATAATGAGGTTCTCCATAAGTTTTCATGATAATGTCTCCATCATGTCCTTGTATTCCAACAGAACGTAGCAAAGGGACATAATAATCACCAACAACTTGTGGCTCACAAATACTACAGTACACATAAAGTGTATAAAATCCCTGTTTCACATCGGCTTTATGTTCAGCTGTACACGTTTCAGTATACGATTGATCTGGGATAAATCCTAAAATCTCAGCTAATCCAGTGGAGAATGACACTTCAAAGCCATAATTTAGAAATAGAAAAACGCGTCGTCTAATTTTATCATACTTTATCTGAATAGCTTCTTTAAGGTCATCTTTCATAGAATTAGTCGCTTCTTTATTGACTGCCTGACATATCTCTTGTATGGATCTGTAGTAACCATAAGGAATATTGATTGTGCCAAGAACAACATCATTCAGTGGTTGTTGTCGATACTGAATAGAATAGTCCATTCCATGTCTCATGGTTGTCCATGTATGTGGATATTGAATTTCAGCTAAAGCCACTTCATATTTTCCGTTCAGATAGATGGTTCGAGGCAAACGAATTTGATAATTCGAAGTCTTGTTGTTGGGATAATAGTTCATACTAGCATTGCTGGGTAAAGTAATGTAAAAACTTGTTGACTCCATGGCAGCTAAATCGTTTATGTGATGTAGATAGACTAGAAGTGTATATACATTACTTCATGTTTGACACTCTTCATCCTCACTTTCTACATTGCTGTCTACATTATTGTCTAAATTGCTATCTACATGATCTAAATTGGTATCTACTACTTCTGACAACAAGCACTAACACACCTAATTTTTACAGGAATAGTATTTTTATTTCCATTTTCTTTACAACGACAACACCATAACTCTTTAATCCATGTTAAAAAGTTTCCCGTCCTTCTGGAAACAACCTTTGTTGACATTGTTGTTGCTCTTTTGTAATATCTTCACGAGTTGTCTTTTTGCCAAAAACAGCTTTTGGAATATTAGCGTCTACAATTTCCTCAATAAACTGCTTCCAACCACGTGGTGGTTCTCGTCGTTCTTTTCTTTTTGTAGCAACCAATGCTTCTTTCAACAAATCAATAATGTTAGAATTTGTAATGACAGTACCTGTTTCTAAAAAAATTTTATTTTTATCTGTCCATCTCGTACCATATTTCTTAAGTTCTGCCAGTAGTTGTGTTAGTTTTACATGATAAATAGGTTGAAAATGGTTTAGAAACTGTTGGGACTTTTCTGATTTTTCTGCATTAGATGCTGTAACAGACTTTTGTCGTTGTTGTTGTGATTGAATTGTTCGTAAATGACGTCCAAGCACTTGAGACATTTCTATTGCTTTTTCACGAGTTCGTTTCCCACGTAAAAGTTTATTCACTTTCATTTTGAATTCAACATCTTTTCCCTTCTTTTCTAACAACATTTTATATTCATATTCAGGAATGAGAACCATTTTCAAAGTATGTTTCATTTTAACAGCAACTGAGCTAACAAGGGTAATGCAAATTTAGCAATAGCTCCAATAAATCCTCCTTACTGATTAACCAACTTCTTTTTTCTTCGAAGTGATATCTTCTTATCTGCCAGTGTACGTAGGGTATGACGTTCACGCTTGAATAACTTATACCTTTTTGAGCTTAATGGTAAATGTCCTCGCAATATATTCAAACAAATTTCAAACAAGCTAGTTAATTCCTCCTTAGTAGCTTGCTGTAGCAAGTATTTTACGTCGTTTAGGCCCGCTGCGTGCGAGCAAGTGAAGGAAAGGTTGATTCGCTTGAATACGTTTAGACATCTTGGCTGCGAATGGTTAAGTGACTTGGTTCTTGTTCATACGCCACCTTATCAACATATACGTAATGTGTATCTTTTGGTAAAATGCCTGTACGAATACGTAGTTGATCATTTGTCTTCGGCTTCAAATCAATTAATAAATAGCCATGAGGTTTGCTGGTAGCATCTTGATAGGCTTCTATGAGAAATTGAGATTTTCCAGGATACATTTGTCGCGCTAATGTACTTATTTGTTGACTGTCGCTAGGATTTTTAAACAGAATGATGTAATGTGTATTCAAACTAATATTTCGCATTTCTCTACCATGATGAAACAAATTATGCACAATAAAAATAATGCTTAGATTTTGATGACTGCTGCCAACACTAAAGAGACGTGTCATGCGCTCATCACTATGACATTTGGTCATTAAGTCATCAATGATGAGTAAGTTTGGTTTTTTCGGGTTAAAACGCTCTTCAATGTTATCTGGAATGCCTTGGTAAAATTCCACACCTTTCATTCCCTTATACAAAGGCTGATCTGCTGTATAGAGCCATAAAATGGTTTTTGGAGAGGGTTTAATTAACTTTTGTTCTAGAATTTCTCTAACTAGAGAAGTTTTACCACTGCCTGTAGGTCCAGAGACTAAACACGTGAATGGATGCTTCATTTTCGAATATCTGTTTCTTTCACCCAACTGTTAAACTTCTTTGGCCAACCTAACCACTTCACAAATAATTCTTTAACACCTCGTCTTTTTCGTGTTTTCAAGACCTTTTCAATTCTGTAGACTGATTCAATATCTTTTGTCACTTTCTGCAGTTCTTCTTCATAAAAATGTCCGTCAATATCTTCATCTAAAAAGTCTTTCACACGATACAAGTGTATTCCTTGCTTCTTACAACAATGTGTGATAATGAACACTTCTTGCGTCCACTTTATATGATAATCCCGTTAAAATACATATTTCATGTGAGAAATGCGAACCTGATCACCAATTTTAAATTTGTAGGGTTTTTTCTTCTTTGGTTTTAATTTCAATTTGTCTGCATACATATACTTCCACACTTTCGATTCTATGTCTTTACAAATATCTGCAGGAGCATACGTATTAGGGAGGGAGCCATGAGGTCTATGGTTGTAATTATACACTAAGTCTGGAAGGATGTCCATATATCGATACGTTTGATTATGAAGGAAATATCGATACATCATTCCCTTTAGAGTACGAATGACTCTCTCAGCAAAGTTGGCTTTGGTTTCATTTTTTGTCGTATAGGCATGTATTCCCTCCTTCTTCAAAAATGCTTTTACCCATCTGTTAAATTCAGTTCCTTTATCTGACCTTAGAGTTCGTGGTCTTCGTTGTGTTTCATGAAAAATCTTTTGAAAGGCTTCTATGACGCTGGTATGTGATTTATTAGGTAATGGTTGCACCCACAAATATTTGGAAAACACATCAATGAAAACCAATAAAAAGTGGGTGTCATCATTATAGGAAGCTATGTTTCCCATGTCAGCTAAATCAATATCCCACATGTCATCAATTCCACGTGTAATGACACGTTGCCTTTTAAACCTGTATTTTACAGGTTGTAGTAAACTGAAGGCATCTTGATCCTGTAACCATTTCTTCACTTGTGAATGAGTGACTGGTTGATCATATTTTTTTAATATGTGATAAAGTTTGCAAGGACCAGCAAGTGCCCCGGGTTGACCAGGTTTAAAGTAAATATTGGTTAAGTAGTCTTTCCACGTCGACATGTTAACACTAAATGATCAACACTTGTTAACACATCTTGCATTTTATTTTATCAACACATCTTGCATTTTATCAACACATCTAACATTTTATTTTATCAACATATCTTGCATTTTATCAACACATCTTAAATTTTATTTTATCAACATATCTTACAAATCAAGTATTGATACAATGGTGTGAATAATTGGAGTCCATTGATCTTCAATGTATATTAACCAGCTACTTAATTCATCAAATGTGATAGCATCTACACCATATTTTTCACAACGTTGATTTGCATTATCTAACACTTTATCTAAATGAATGTAATATTTAGCTTCATTCCAATATGTATAGACACATGTAGAATGACACATATGTTCTGAACACTCTTCATTTTGACAAGCAGGACATACTAAACATGCAAACTTTTTTACAGCTAATAACATTTCTTCACAATATGTTTTTTGCACAATATATTGTCTCAATGTAATGTCCGCCATTATACTGCAATGTAGATTAACCACTCTCTCGCTTCATCAAACAGTCTTGGATCAAATCGAGCGAAGTGATATGCTGCTTCCACATCAAACTCCTCAGCTCCACCAATGTTTGAAA
Source organism: Protula sp. h YS-2021 (assembly GCA_949752745.1). Classification (NCBI taxonomy): domain Eukaryota; kingdom Metazoa; phylum Annelida; class Polychaeta; order Sabellida; family Serpulidae; genus Protula; species Protula sp. h YS-2021. The sequence continues at coordinate 44,636,244 of OX457026.1, read as the reverse complement.
ACATACACTCTTCGATGAAATCCTCGCGTAAGTTTGGTACGTTCAACGAGGAATGAGCAAGTTCCCAATAAATGTCAAAGTGCTGCAGTTGTTGTTGAATAGATCCAAAACGTGCCAGTTCACTTATCATGTAGTCCACATACTTGTCCTTGAAACACGTTTCTACAGCCATCTTTCACATGTCTATATAACACGTCTGCACACTGTGACGGCTGGTAAGCAAATGACTCTCAGTCTTACTCCGCAGAAACAGTTAGTGAGCCGCACTTGTTGCAGAAGTTGTCTGGTTCACACAACTTGCAATTGTACTTGTGGCAGTGACAATCATAATCCTCAGCATATCCGTAAGCACCACAATATTCACAGGTAAGTCCAAGTTGATTTTGCACATCCATATTCTCCAATTGAACTTCAGCCAGTCTTTTCTTGGATAACTTTGACACTTTCATCCGATTATCCTTTTGCAGCTTGATAGGAGTTTTCTTGCCATGACATTCCGTACATGGCAATAAGGTTGAGTTAATGCTATCCATCTCCTGAAGCAATGTCTCCCATTCACCATCATTCATGTTGATGTAATACTTGTATTCTTTCCCTTCAAACAGTGATGCTTGCACAAAACTCACATAGCGCATATCCAAGTATGAAATGACTTCAAGCCACTTCGTTTGTGTTAAGTACAGTTTGAAGCCAATGTCGCGTAATCTTGCTAAGTTCAGGCACACAATCTTCCACAAGGATGGTGATAAAGCAAGCCATCTCTCTCCACGTTTGATTCGAATAAATAATCCAAATTGTCCATGCTCCACAGTAATGGTTAAGTTTGCACTAATTTTAAAGCTGCTTGTCTTCTCCATGGCTGCGCGTCAAATGATGACTGCACTTGACACCTCACTCCTTTTATATGGACATTACATCTATGTTTTCATGAGATGTTTGCAAAATCGCGGAATGATCTCGTTGAAACCATCCAGAAAGGCTGTTGGTAAACCGTCTGTCAGAGATTGTCTCATGACAATCACTAAAAAGTCTCCTCGTTTGCGACTCCCAATTATCCATTGAAAGAGCATTGGCATGGTGAAATGTCCTTTTTCATAGAGGTAAGCCATCATATCATACACCTGATTACGTTCTTCAAGGTACTTGAAGCCATGTAGCATGACCTTTGCACATTTGGAATCGCGATCCTCATCAACACACTTTGGCGCCGGTAGACATAAAGTCTTAATAAGTTCCTCATGAAGACTTCGAATAAGTTGAACGAAACGTCGGGTCATGGCTTCGGAGAACTGCGGCTCTGACGCGGGAAGATGCTCTATGTTTCCTTCTAGCATGTAGATAAGCTGAATGACAGTGTTCACTTCTTCCGTTAGGTACATGTATGTTTGCTGATCGAAAAAGCCTTCTTCACATAAACGCCATAAAATGTTGCAATCGATCAGAGGAATCACTGCTTGAAAGTTTCGTTTCAACAGCATGACGTCTTCCTCAATAACAGGAATATTTTTGCTCAATTCAAATTTAGATTTGAGCTGCTTGTCATCGTCGTCGCTGTCGTCATTGTCGTCATTGTCGTCATCACCGTCGATGTCATCATTGTCGTCGTCACCGTCGTTATCATCGTCGTCGTCACCGTCGTCATCGCTTGACATGACCACTTCTTCCTCCTCAAGATGCTCTAGATGAGCCTGTAACTTTGTACTATGCGGCTTGGCGCTACCATTTACAAGCGCATTGGCAACCCAGAACGGGTAGTCAGATCCCTCAGGATCGGGCATTGCTTGCTGTACTTCTTCAAGCCTAGTTTGCTGTACTGTAGACACGGCTGACGGAGCCCCTAATGCTTCCTCCAAGGCTTTTTCAGCTTCTGCTAGTGTACTTAGGAAGGCAGCAGTCTCCTCTGAAGTTAAAACTGCATCTGTAAAAGTCACTGTTTCATTGCTAAACAGGCTATCAATTTCCATGTTACTAGCCGTTGCTGCTTTTCGAGACGTCTCCATGATGGTTTGGTAATGCAATGGCCATAGCGGTGTCGACCCGACCTTTTTATACTAGTGGCGGTGAGCCGTGAGCCACCGGCTAAAAAGTCGGTGAGCCGGGGGGGGGGGGTCCTCGCTTCAGGTCGACTGGCCAGGGGGGGTCCTTACTTTATGCAAGCAGTTTGCTTCTATCCCTAGGGGGGTCCTCAGTGAGAACCCGGGGGGGGGGGGGTCCTAAGTGAGAACCGGGGGGGGGGTCCTATATAATAGCAGCCTCGCACTGTATGCAGTCAGTCTGCTTTTGATCACTGAAGGAGCAACAACTAAAAAAAGAACAACCATGCAACATAAGGCTGAATTCTTTTCTGAGGAAAGAAGGAAGAAGTACTTCCTTAGCCAGAAGGATGTAGACCTCTGGGAAGAAATTTACGTGGATTATCAGGCGTTCCAGTTTAGAAAGTGTAGGGATTTTTTGAGGACCAAGCCAGAACAAGAATACAACCGGTTTGGCAGGGCGGCGGAGGAAAGATACAAGCGACGGAGGGAGGTGTCGCCGGACCAGTTTAGTGACCCGTCGCCCTGCCAGGAAGAAAGGCCAGTCAGAACGACTCCTGCCAAGGCCACAGCAGCAACCATGACAGAGGCGACTCCTGTCAAAGCGACTCCTGCTAAAGCCACAGCGTCGACGATGACGACTCCGCCGAAACCAACTCCAAGGGAAGCTGATGTGACTGTCCTGGAAGGTGTCGGCGGCACCATTTACCGAGAGGCGGCACTTACCCAGTGCCACCGTTACAAAGCCGGACAGTCCGCCACCAGCTCCTGAGGACGAGGTTGCAGCCGCTGTCGCTAGTATTACGCCAGACATTCCAGTGGTTGATTTCAGCATGATGCAGTCGCTCTCCGATTTTGACCGCACCGCGGAACTGATCGACGTAAAACAGGAGGATGGCTCTAGAAAAGAGTCAACCCTCCAGGAGATCGTGGATTTCTTGGATACGGCTGATAATGTAGAGTATTGCGAGTTCTGCCATTATGGAATTCCGGCAGGACAGTCTATGAGAATCAACGAATAGTCATGCCCACAAGCATTGAAGCCGGACTATCATTATTGCAATGTTATGGGCAGAGGTTTTAAGTCGCACAGGGCCGCGGTAGCAGCGCACAGGAGGAGGGTCGGCTGCAGGGAGGATGACGGCAGCGGCAGAGGCGGAGGTAGCGGCGGCGCTACAGGCAGAGGCAGGGGAAGCGGCGGCAGGGGAAGCGGCGGGACGTGAAACGACGGCAGGGGAAGCGACGGCTGGCCGAAGCTGAAGAAAATCCCTCCACGGCTGCTTTTAGCGGCCTCCCATTATTACGAAATGAACGCTAATCGTGTCATGGTGTTAGTATGTATGTGTATGCATGAGAGTGTGGGAAATGCTAAAAAAAGGGGTCTATAAATCATTGATTTATACCCCCATCTGTCCGTCTGACCGTCTGAAAAAGCTAAACAAATTGCTGTCTGGGTTAAAAATACCCAGACTTGAGAAATGAAACGCGAAATCTGTCCGTCTGACCGTCTGAGAAAGCAAAACAAATTGCTGCCTGGGTTAACCCAGGCATACCCAGGCATGAGAAATGAAACGCTAAATCTGTCCGTCTGACCGTCTGAGAAAGCAAAACAAATTGCTGCCTGGGTTAACCCAGGCATACCCAGGCATGAGAAATGAAACGCTAAATCTGTCCGCCTGACCGTCTGATGTGTTAGTGTGTGTGGAGAGAGAGATAAAAGAAATAAAAAAAAATGATTGTCCGTCTGACCGTCTGAGAAAGCAAAACAAATTGCTGTCTGGGTTAAAAATACCCTGGCATGAGAAATGAAACGCTAAATCTGTCCGTCTGACCGTCTGATGTGTTATGTGTGTGTGGAGAGAGAGAAAAAAAAATAAAAAAATGATTGCCCGTCTGACCGTCTGAGAAAGCTAAACAAATTGCTGTCTGGGTTAAAAATACCCTGGCATGAGAAATGAAACGCTAAATCTGTCCGTCTGACCGTCTGATGTGGTGTTAGGTGTGTGTGGAGAGAGAGAGTTTAAAAAAAAGCCACTATCTGGGTTAAAAAATACCCATGCTTATGAAATAAAACGCTGAATCGGTTGTGGCTATTGATATATGTGTAGAGAGAGAGAGAGAGAAAATAAAAAAAGACTGCCCGCCTGTCCGTCTGTCGTAGGTGTTATGTGTGTTTGGAGAGTGAGAAAGGTAAAAAAAGAATAGAGTGGAGCGAGAGCTCCCATCTCAATGCTTGTTCGGTTCCAATTGCTTATGTATGCATGGAGAGAGGTAGAGCTCTCTGAGTTAAAAATGGCTTCCTTAAGGAAAAGAGTGCTCATTTTTTAATTGCTGTTGCAATGGCTTGGTTAGAGAGTGAGAAAGCCCAGAAAAACAGTTGCTGCCGTGATGTGATGCGTTTGTGGAGAGAGAGAGTTAAAAAATTATAAAAAAACATGACTGTCTGGGTGTCCGTGTGTCTGGGTGTCCGTGTGTCTGGGTGTCCGTGTGTCTGGGTGTCCGTTTGTTCGGTTGCCGTAGGTGTTATGTGTGTGTATGCAGTGAGAAAGCTTAAAAAAGAGTTGTTGTTGCCTGTATATACCGTGATGGAGAGAGCTCTGGGTTAAAAATGACGTCTCTTAAGACGGCGTTGCTAACGTTTAATTGCTTCTACGGCAATCCATTAGTGAAGGTGTGGAGCTAGAAAGTCGAAAAAAAGAGTTGTTGTTGTCTATATATGCATTGAGAGAGCTCTGGGTTAAAAGTAGCGTCCCTTAATTATCTCACTTATAATTGCTGCTACGGCAATCCATTAGTGAAGTTGTGTGTGTTTAGAGAGTGAGAAAGCCGAAAAAAGACTGTTCGTTTGCCCCTCAGACGTCGTGGTGTGATGGAGAGAGAGAGATACAAAAATTAAAAAAAAATACTGCCCTTTTATCCGGGTGTCCTTTTATCCGGGTGCCCTTTTATCCGGGTGCCTTTTTATCCGGGTGCCCTTTTATCCGGTTGCCGTAGGTGTTATGTATGTTTTGAGAGTGAGAAAGTTTAAAAAAGAGCTATTGTTGCCTGTATATACCGTGATGGAGAGAGCTCTCTGAGTTAAAAATGGCTTCCTTAAGGAAGGACTGGTTGCTGACGTTTAATTGCTTCTACGGCAAGCTATTAGAGACGGCATATGTATGTGTGAAGAGTGAGAAAGCCAAAAAACAGTTGTTGTTGTCTATATATGCATTGAGAGAGCTCTGGGTTAAAAAATAGCGTCCCTTAATTAGATCACTTCTAATTGCTGCTACAGCAATCCATTAGTGAAGTTGTGTGTGTTTACAGAGTGAGAAAGCCGAAAAAAGACTGTTTGTTTGCCCTCCAGACGCCGTGGTGTGATAGAGAGAGAGAGAGTTAAAAAATTAAAAAAACATGACTGTCTGGGTGTCCGTGTGTCTGGGTGTCCGTGTGTTTGGGTGTCCGTGTGTCTGGGTGTCCGTTTGTTCGGTTGCCGTAGGTGTTATGTGTGTGTTTGGAGAGAGAAAGCTTAAAAAAAAAGAGTTGTTGTTGCCTGTATATACCGTAATGGGTAGAGAGCTCTGGGTTAAAAATGGCTTCCTTAAGGAAGGACTGGTTGCTCAAGTTTAATTGGTTCTACGGCAATCAATTAGTATGTGTTTCGAGAGAGAAAGCCAAAAAAAGACTGTTCGTTTGCCCCTCAGACGCCGTGGTGTGATGGAGAGAGAGAGGTAAAAACAAAAAAAAACAAAAAAAAAAAAAGACTGTCCGTTTGTCCGAGTGTCCGTTTGTCCGGGTAGTCCGTTTGTCCGGGTGTCCGTTTGTCCGACTGACCCTTTACCAGTCTGTCATGGTGTGTGTTTGGAGCGAGAAAGCTAAAAAAAAAAGAGTTGCCATTGCTTGTATACATAGAGTGGCCTGCGGTGCTGCTGGCTTCGGGGGCAGTCGAGAAGTGGGATGTCGAAAGTCGACTGGCCGGGGGGGGGGGGGTCGACTGGCCGGGGGGGGGGCCTGTCGACCGGCTCACCCATATAGATACAGTGTATGCTTAAAGGTCGATTGGCCGGGGGGTGGTCGACTGGCCGGGGGGGGGGGCCTGTCGACCTGCTGTATGGCAGGCCCCGGGGGGCCTGTCGACCTGGTTCGGCTGGTCCCGGGGGGCCTGTCGATCTGGTGTTCGGCTGAATCCGGGGGGCCTGAAAGTCGTCTGGCCCCGGGGGGGGCCTGTCAATCAGTTGGTCGCAAGCTTGAGTCGAAATGTGAGACGTCATTGTTGGGTCGAAATACCTTATAGGCCAGCTCTAACCATGTCTCTATGAGTCCCTTTGCTTAAAAAAAAAACAGTTGGAGAGCTCTCTACCCGTTTGTCTGACTGTTCGACTGTCCGTCTTTCCGTCTGCCGTTTGAATGGTCGTTTGAATGGCTGCCCATTTGAATGGTCGTTTGAATGGCCGCCTGTTTGAATGGTCGTTTGAATGGCCGCCCGTTTGAATGGCCGCCCGCTCTCCATATTACGTCATTATGACGTTCATATGACTTTCATATGACGTTCATATGACCTCCATATGACCTCCATATGACCTCCATATCACGTCAATAACACGTCCATATGGCGTCCATATGACGTCAATATGACGTTACTGTTTTCGGAGCCCCATGGGGCTCCGAAAACACCTCCTGACGTCATTATGACGTCACTTCCTGTTTTCGGAGCCCCACTTTTATCCTACTCCCGTATGTCCCCCGTGTCTAACTCGGCTACTGTCTCTGGAGACACGCAGCGATTCAGCTTGACCTTTTTGGGGCTTTTACCCAATGAGGCCTGGGTCTGCTGAGTAGCTTCTGACACGAGAGCCGGCGATGATTCCTTAGACTGGGAAACAGCCTTCTGCTTCCTGCGTTCTTCACGTGGTTCTTTGAGTCTCTGGGTCCTTTTTCGGTTTGTCTCCATAGCCTTCCGCTCTTTACGAGAGAGGTGCTCGCATTCAATGCATGTGTTCTGCTCCTCACATAGTGCTAGTCCTTCTGCAAACCTACAATTGTCCAGAGGGAGTGGGGATTGCAAGCAAACGATGGATGGGCACATGCTTCCTTGTGCACTGAGTCTCTGCCATGTCTGCAACAAAAATTTGCGGTGACTTACCATGCAACAAAACCCTTTTTGTTTACCCCTATTCTTCCCCCTCTCCTATCCACACCTAGACAGATGGGGCACAACCTCGGCAAGGATATAAGCAAGATGGATAACCCTCGTGGGTAGAGCCACGCGGGCAAGTCACAAGGGAATACCAACTATAGCTAACCCTGCTAAGTGGGTAGAGCCACTTGGCTCTTCCATTTCAGATCAGTGCTTCCACCCAAATGGGTAGTGCCACTGTATGTCCATAAGGGCAGGGAGCGGCAGTAACCCCGTGAATCTAGATAGAAACGTATAAGCCATATCGACGCTCTGCAAATTCAGTCACAGCAGCCCTGGCAAGCCCATGGCGCTGTGGTGTGGAGCCAAGATAACGAGAGAACTTAGCAGTGCACCGCCTGTCTCTGAGCCTCTACAGCACCCCGTCTGACAGAAACAGCCTAACAAACAGTCACATTGACGCAACTACTCCAGGTGAACATGAATCTGCTGATTGGTGGAGAAAATACGAGAAAGGTGTCAAAGGCCGGGTTTGCTTACTCGTGGCCAGCAATACGATTCCTGGTACTATACTGAAGGACAAAAGAAAGTTCGCATATAAAAATCAAAATACCTCCAAAACTAATGATTTTTTTTTTTAATTTTTAGCATCAGACTGTAATTCCAAGTTGCAACCATCGTTGTTTTTTCACGTGGGTTTGGTTATTTATTACGGGTTTCTAGGCATTCAAACACGGTACCATATTAATCCACGTAAATCAGTACCGGCTCAATATTGAAAAACTATGAAATTCCTCACGTGGTCATCCAATATAACCGCGTATGTAAACGCAGTAAATCGATGAAAACAGCGGAAAACTGAGATGCAGCGAAAACCACAAAACTGTCGTGACCAGGCTATTGGCATGCTTGAAGCTGGTGCTTCTGCTCATTTCGTTGCCAGACGTTTCGGGTGCAGTAAAAGAGGAGTAGCAAAACTCCGAGGACGGTATCGGGACATTGGATCAATCAAAGACCGACCACGTAGTGGCAGACCGCGTGTCACCACACCTAACCAGGATCGCCGGATCCGCATGATCCACCTCCGGGATCGCTTCAGACCAGTCACAATAACAACAACGGAGATCCCTGGACGGACGAATAACCGTACGAGCTCGAAAACCGTTATCCGGCGCCTGCGCGAACATGGGATCCGAGCTCGTCGGGTCCACATCGGAGTGGTACTAAATCGCGAGAGACGGCGAAATCGAGTGCGCTAGGCCAACAACCACAACCATGGAGCATGGAGACATAACAACTGGCGGCGTGTGATGTTTTCAGATGAGTCGTGATACAAACTTTACCGCGCAAATGGACGTCAACGCGTATACAGGCGACCCGGAGAACGATACGCGCCATGTTGCATAAAACAAATTAACCGGCACGGTGGTGGCTCAGTCATGGTTTGGAGCGCAATACGCTTTGGATGGAGGTCCCAACTGCTCATTATTAATGGAAATTTGACTGCGAACCGTTATATGGATTCTGTTTTGAGCAACCAAGTGGTTCCGTTTGTGCAGCAATGTTAGGACACCAGTTTTTTTTACAGGATAACGCCCGCCAACACTTTGCTCGGGTGTGTAGAGATTATTTAGTGGCTAATAATGTTGATGTGATCCCATGTCCGGTATATAGTCCGGATATGAATCCTACAGCAGAACATCTATGGGATCATCTGGACCGCCAAGTTCGAGCCCGTAACCCAGTGCCTCAAAATCTCGCGGAATTGAGGCAAGCATTGATTGAGGAGTGGCACAGATATCCTCAACCTCAATACAAAATTAACAGGTCATAATTCAATGCATAGTCGAATCCAGACCCTGCTGCGGTTATAAACATTATAAATCGAATAAAAGTCAAAACTGTTTTTACACTGACTTTGACGCTTTGTGACATTTCACTAAAATTTCTTCAGAACTTCCATTTTTCGATTATATTGTGGCACTATCGGAGAGGTATCTGTGGTACAAATTGGAAGCCAAATGAGCAGTTAAGTGAGGAACAACAATTTTTTATTATAGGCGAACATTCTTTTGTCCTTCAGTATATTTAGATTGGCATTCAAAACACCGTTAGACTTATGGCGTAACATCAAACTCGTTACAGGTAAGTATAGATATATCCCAAACCCAAATGAACACCTCTTTTCCTTAAACTTGGTGAAAACATCTTCTCTTGTTTTCTAAAAAATATGTCTTCAAGATTCCGCGCACAAAAAGGAATGTCGGTGGCTTGTTGACACTCAGTCTTAAACACTCGAGTGTTTCCGGTATTGCCTGATAAGTCAGTTTGTGGCTATAGTTATTTACATTGTATGCCTATACGTGTGGAAGAAGTTTATTCACAATTTATGCGTCAATTACCGCAAATGAGGGAAATCCCATCTAAAGCAGGATATAAGTGAACGTTAGCTGTCGCGAAGTAAACATATAAGGAAATAATATTTTAGCAGAACACATCAAACAGTCTATAACAGAAAAATAACGACGTTATAAACTTATTTGCGTTCAAAAATTTTGATAACCTTTGAATATGTTCTGCGTCAACTTCCTGGCAAGTTATGAGTAAAAGGGGTGAATGACAGCTGGCCACCGGGAAATTGGCCACCCGTCAAGTGGCCCCCATTCTAAACTGGTTGCCTCCAACTCAGTTCCTAAAAAGGCACGTTGCAAGTGTTGTTCAAACACCAAAACCCCGTGCATGTAAACTTAATCCCTAATGCTCAGTGACAAGTTTGTTTCATCAATGTTTTGTATCTCAAGTACACTGTTTACTTCTGTTTCAAATCTGTTGTTTAACAACTCATCAAAGTTGTAATATGAAGTTATGATTGCACCTTGCAAATGACAAAAAAAGTTTTGTTTGGTGACCACTTGTCCGGGTTTTTTTCTGATGCGGTGACCATTTGTCCGGATAACACTTGGTTGCCAGTTGATATGGATACCAAGAAAAAAGTATATTTTTTGGTAAAAACGGAAACAATGAAAAAAGGAAAGCAAGAGCGGGCTTGAGCAATATATTTATGCAACGAGAAACATCTTACCTTGCATTTTTATTAATGCATGCAATTAAGGTATGCATAGTAATATGTTAATGGGGTTGAAATTTACGTAGTTTTTTATGGGCCAAATATTTAGGGTTAGGGACTGCATGGATTTTGTGATATCCCGACAAACAGGCCAGCGATATTTAGGACATGACATTTAGGCCAGCGACATTTAGAAAAACGATATAATGGCCACGCTGTCAACTGCGAAATTTAGGGCAGGTTTAAACACCATGCTTTTTGTGTATGTGTGTTATCACGTGCACAACTATAACAAAAGAATTATTGCAATTATCCGATTGCAACTACAGTTATCTTGATCAATTACGGGAGCAGATTCATCTCTTATTGCAATTCGGTTATTAGTATTTAGGTGTTAATCCCATCAGATTAGCGTGATCTCTACCGTTTTCTTAACACACCACAGACACGAGTACTTATTGCAGATTTTACTAATCTATTGCAATTACAAATAACGCAATTAAATGTACTGTACTTTTCACACCATCCTACAACAGCAAAGCTATGTTTTAAAGTCAATCTTTCAGATACCACAGCAGTTTTAAGATATTTTCCCACCAGATTGCAACAGCAAAAATGGCAATTAGATCTTAAATTTTAAGCTTCAGTTCGTTGTGATTTTGCGACGCGTGGTGGGGCCTGGTTCTTGTAGTTAGAATGAATATTTATTAGATTGTTCTTTTTAAAACCTTTTTTTATCATTATGTACCTTTTTTACAAAAAAACTTAACAGAATCAAAACTCGGCCTAGCCATCACGGTTGACAGCGAGGCCATAACGTCGCTCACTAAATGTCGCTAGCCTATTTGTTTGACATTCCAATTCAGGATGAATAAAATTTGAGAAATTGTTAGTAGCTTTTTTTGTTTTGTTTTTAATATGAAAATTTTTACACAAATCAATTATGGATGACAAAACTCACGATGTATATAAAAAGTGTGTTTTTAATTGTCACTAAAAATGTTCATTAATTGGTACTTTACAATTGTCAGCAGTTTTTGATTCGTACAAATCAAATAGAGCAGATGAATAGGTGACAAAAAACGAAAAAAAAAATTCCGGGGGGGTGAAGCTGAGCAGGGGGGAAATACAAGATGGGGAGGGGGTACATAGCCTAGTCTATCTTTCCACCGGGATGAAGCTGTACAGGGGGCAAGATATACTGTTACACCGGCAACAGAACTCTATAATTCTATAGTTGCAGGGTGGGTGGTGGAGGAGCAAATTATTATGTTCGGTTTGAAAATACTTCTCAACACACAGTTTTTTTTATCATTTTGTTACATTTTTTTTCAAGTTTCATAATCCACTAAATGACATAATCGCACTTAAATTATTATTTGATAACATTAAGTTAGCTGATATGGATTGTCGGGTTTCAAGTGTTTCCAGTAAAATTTCACAACAAATTGGTCTTCTCAAAGGTTTCCTACCTCCCCTGTAACAATAATTTTTTTTTTTTGAGAAATGGTGTAATATTCCCTGGCTTTCACTGTGGCCATTTTTTGCATGGACTACCATTTTTCTATTTGAAAATATCATCATCCGTGTAACGTAAAATTCAATGATTTATTTATTTTTAAGTATATCTGAAATTCTGGGGTACAGCGAAAAGGAGTTAGAAGAAATGACACTTTACCAAATAGTCCATCCAGAGGATCTGTACGCTCTTAAATACTGCCACAAAACACGTGAGTGTAAATTATAAATAACATCAGCAATGCTGAGATTAATGCATGTATTAGTAAGAAGGCTTGTGTTCATACTTCCACTACTGCTGCTTTCACTACTACACCAGTTCTAATGTTCCTACTATTACTTTAATAATAATAATAATAAAAATGTTAATAATGACAATAATAATAATAATAACTATTATTATTATTATTTATGTTGATCACCAGAAAACTTAACCTTATTTTTGCAGTTATATACACAGAAGATATTCAGACACTGTACTTCAGAGTAGAGAATAAGGACAAATCTTGGATGTGGCTTCATACTCGTGGAAAACTGGTTTTCAAAAATGCCAAAAAGTATTCCATCGTTTTCACTCATTGCCCTGTCCGGTGAGTATCGGCGTTTCTACTCATTGCCCTGTCCAGTCAGTATCGTCGTTTTCACTCATTGCCCCTACAAATTCTTCGACGTCGGAGATGCATATAAAATGCGTCGGCAATATCGGCAACATACGTCGGATATACGCATATTTTTTCCGTTTTGCTCATCGTTTATTAGTCGTTTATGGCCATATTTTCCGACGGCCTTGTTTATGCATATATTCGACGCATATCCGACGTATTACCAACCGTCGGCTATACGTCAGTTATACGTTTATATTCCGATGCATTTCCGACGAACTCCCGATGATTTTTATACGTATAAAATGCATATTTCCGAGGTTTTCCAACGCATTTCCGACCAAGTGACAATCGGAAGATATGAGTTTTTTAGACGTATAAAAAATGCGTGTGCGCATTTAAAAAAAAACAGTTTCTAACCTTAACTGACCCATTGAACCCTTACCAACCATTCATTATTCACACATTCATACATACACCATAGCATATTAATATACAACATAGCATATTTATATATTGCAACTACACACTAGTACTTACTCGGGTTTGAACCGGGGACCTCTTGCATCCTAGGCGCGGAACATACCTCTACTCCACGGCGGCTGGTGCTACCTCGGCAGTGTAATTAAGTGGTCTAACGTTTCTATTTCGCCCCAAAAAGTTTACTTCTTACATTTTCGTTTTTTTGTTACCGCTGGCGCTTTTAAATTTAGTTATTTGTATTGTCTTTTCCTGTTTTATGCTTGCTGAGGGATAGTTTATTGAGGCAAATGATAATTTTCAAGTATATTCATAATGCTCCACTATTGATTCTTCATAATGTCCCCTACAAAACGTCAATCGATAAATTTCCGACGTCGAATAAGCATCGGAATATATGCGTTTTATAGACGTATAAAAAATACGCATAATACACGTTGGCAATATCGGCATTTTTTTTCCGATATATTTCCGACGTCGTTTATACATCAGAAAATATGCGTTTTATAGACGTTTAAAAAAATACGTATAATATAAGATTGCAATATCGGCATCTTTTTTCCGATGTATCTCCGACATCGTTGATACATAGGAAAATATGCGTTTTATAGACGTTTAAAATAATACGTATAATATAAGATTGCAATATCGGCATCTTTTTTCCGATGTATTTCCAACATCGTTTATACATAGGAAAATATGCGTTTTATAGACGTTTAAAAAAATACGTATAATACGCATTGGCAATATCGGCATCTTTTTTTCCGACGCATTTTCGATGCATATACGATGTTTCTAAAAATGCGTATATATTCCACCGTATATCCGACGTATAAACGATGTTTCAAATCCGCTGCCGACGCTGCCGATGCAATTTAGAGATTAACGACGTCGTTTATGCGTCGGCAGTTTTGTAGGCTCTTTTCGGTGAGTATCGTCGTTTTCACTCAGTGCCCTGTCGGGTGAGTATCGTCGTTTTCACTCATTACCCTGTCCGGTGAGTATCGTCGTTTTCACTTATTGCCCTGTCGGGTGAGTATCGTCGTTTTCACTCATTACCCTGTCCGGTGAGTATCGTGGTTTTCACTCATTGCCCTGTCCGGTGAGTATCGTCGTTTTCACTCATTGCCCTGTCCGGTGAGTATCGTCGTTTTCACTCATTGCCCTGTCGGGTGAGTATCGTCGTTTTCACTCATTGCCCTGTCCGGTGAGTATCGTCGTTTTCACTCATTGGGCGGGCTTCAAGACCATATTGAAATGTCCTCCAGTTATTAAAAATCTCTGTAATCAAAGCCCCACGGGGCTTCCAGCAGCTGAACCAAAAAGGACATGGTGTTCGACTCAACATATGGCCCATACATATTTAACATCATGAGACAGGTTTCAAATCTTTCTGGTTTTTAGCAATTGTATGCGGACAGTTAAAAAAGTGAACATGCAAGTGATTTTCCAATTTTTTGCTCATGACTGCCATGGTGACTACACGAATAAAAAATGGAATTATATTAAAATGTCGACGATAAAATTAAATAAAACCGTTTCGAATTCCGCTACATAGTGATATAACCCACTTGAAAAAAAAAACACAAGAGAAAATGTTTGTGTTACATTACGACCGAGAAGGCCAAGGTCACCGAGGTACCTCACACTTGTCATCGTTTACTATCAAAACATCGCAAATGCGTTCGAAGTCGTTCTCTCTCCGTTGCTATAAAACAGCTGACCCCTGATGAAATCTATCTGTTATTATAAACACGGATGGATATTTTAAAAAATGTTGCGCTCTTTTATGAGTACTATTTTCGCGGAATCCCCAGTGGGACTGCCGAGTAAAAAGGTGTCATGCACAACAGACCGAACCGAAGAGGTTTACTGTTGAATAACAACGGTTCTCTCTCTAACCGTTTCGAGACAATAGTCAACTTCCAGTTTTAGACCTTAACCTTGACCGGAAACATAGATTTTGAGCTCGTTTTTGATCGGTTCGGAATAAAACGACGTTAATAAGGGGTAGATATGTCAAGATCTTGACAAAATAAACCAGAAATTGTCCATTACCTCGAAAGCGATTAGGGATAAATGATTTTGATCTCATACCCTCGTACCCTTTCGTTCTATATAAAACGTTATACAATATTTACGTAGTGATCTTGGCCTTCTCGGTCACGGTCAAGGTTAAAACCTGGAGTTGACCATTAACTTGGAAAGGGTTAAAGATAAAGTGATTTTGAGCTCATTTGAGACCCTTTGGGTCTAAACTACTTGCATAAGCCGTATCTCGACAGAGTCAAGAACCGGAAATTGAACTATCATCTCGAAAACAGTTACGAATACAGCGATATTGAGCTCATATTCGACATTATTTTGATTCAATGCACAATGTTAAACAAGCGGTGTCTTGGTAACCTTGACCTTCTCGGTCACGGTCAAGGTCAAAATCAGGAGTTGGCCATTATCTCGAAAACAGTTAGAGATAAAGCTATTTTGAGCTCATCTGTGACCCTTTGGACCTAAACTGCGTGACAGAAAAGGCAGCTCGGTGACTGCGTGACTGCGTCCGTGACCGCTCCGTGACTGCGTGACAGAAGAGACAGCTCGATGACTGCGTGACAGAAGAGGCAGCTCGGTGACTTTGACCTGCACGGTCAAGATCAAAAGCCAGAAGTTAACCATTATCTCTAAAATGGTTCCAGATGGATCGATTCAGGGTTATTTTTCGAGCTTTTAGGCTTAAACAACTATACATAAGAATACATCAGAGATTTTGACCTTTTCGGTCAAGGTTAACTTCAAACACCTGAAGTTGACCATTTTCTCGAGAACGGTCAAAGATCCGTTGGACGTAAACTACGCTTCCTAAGAGGTTCCCTGACATTCTTGGCCATAATGTAACATCAAACGTTTCTTTTGTGCTTTTGTCAAGCGGAGTTTTGTCCAGATCACTTGTTTGTCTCTTTATAGCTTCGGCTGGTATGGCCTAAGGCCTGTCGTACCACGCAAAATAATATCATTGTATTCAACACGCGAAAGTACCATCCAGTACCATTGCTATCTTTTGTCAAAGGTGGATACCCTCGGCTATCTCACTTCTTGACCAAAATAAACAGACGATATGCTATCCTTTAACCTCAATTTTTTGTGAGAAAAGAGATACACAGTTTATATTTGCATTTATTATTGTGGTCTGAGGCCTGATATAAGACAACCACAAATCAGGGGTTATAAGTTTTGGAAGCTTTTAAATGAAAAACGATTGGCATAGATAATCATGAAACTTACCGATTTCTCGACTGGATTGACCTGAAAAATGACGTCATCAATACCAAACGACACGACTGTGATCAATCACTTCAAAAATACACGCTAAAGCCACTAAGTAACTGTATTCTGTTTTTAAGAAGTGATATTGATTGTCTTTGTCACAAATTTCCAAGGAGAATATTTGTAAAGAAATACGTGTAGGAACAAATGAAGTTTTAGACTGAACATCTTTTAAGAAACTATCACTTCAGATTCTAGAGCACAAATAAGAATTCAAAACTATTAATTACCAATTTTTTTTTTCAGTAGAAAATAATGTTATGGTTCAAATTAGAATATACTGTTTTGTATTTTCATCAGTTTTTTTTTTTTTTTTTTAAATTTGTCTTCTCTCTCGGTTCTCATCTAAATGCAAACTTGAACATTATACATCTTTGAACACTTAATTGCACGAATGATTTACAATCTAGTTATTTATGTAACTATAGGTTTGTGGCAGCAGTAACCCCTTTTAGTAGGGAAGAAACGAGTGTCCGAGCACACGAAGTGACGTCATAATGACGTCATAGGGGTTCTGGAACAGGTGTTAAAGCGCGCGCCCGTGTCAATGACGTCATCATGACGTCATTAGTCACGTGACCTGTCAATCATGTGTCACATGACCTGTCAATCATGTATATGAGGAAAATTTTCCCGATCATAAACCTTCCGGCCTGAATGGCTCAGTTGGTAGAGCGCAGGACCCGTAAGCGGACCCATGATCTGAAGGTCGGTGGATCGATCCCGCCCTCAGGCATCATTTTCACCTTCTGTCTATCCCCCGGACCAGAACATGTCATGTATCGAACCCCCCTCCCCGGACCAGGACATGACATGTATTGAGCCCCCCCCCCCGGATCAAGACATGTCATGTATTGGACCCCCCCCGGACCAAGGCATGACATGTATTGAACCCCCCCGGACCAAGACATGACATGTATCGAAACCCCCCCCCCCCCCAGGATGTGACTATGTAATTGCTATGTGAACATAATTAGTCTAACGTATGTATGTCATTATCAGATCGTTCAACAGACAATCCGTGATAGCTCACTTGGAAGAGTAGACGGCTAGCAACCTGAGAGTTGTGCGATCGATCCCACATCGGGGCAAACTTTTTTTCTGGTTTTTGTTCACTTTTATGACTCTGTGACATTATGTGACAACATGTGACTGTGACATCATTTGACTCTGTGACTTTTTTTTTTGGTGTTACACTATGCAACATGTAACATTATGTAACTCAAACATTTTTTGGGGGTAACATAATGTGACACTATGTAACATAATGTAACATTGTGTGACACTATGTAACACTGTTCACTATGTAACATTGTGTGACACTATGTGACACTGTTACACTATGAAACATTATGTGACACTATGTAACACTGTTACACTATGTAACATTATGTGACACTATGTAACACTGTTACACTATGTAAATTTATGTAACACTTTGTAACACCGTTACATTATGTAACACTATGTAACACTATGTAACACTGTGTAACATAATGTAACACTATGTGACTATGTAACATCATATGGCTATATGACTATGTAATTGCTATGTGAACATAATTAGTCTAACGTATGTATGTCATTATCAGATCGTTCAACAGACAAGCCGTGATAGCTCACTTGGTAGCGTAAACGGCTAGCAACCCGAGAGTTGCGGGATCGATCCCACCTCGGGGCAAATTTTTTTTTTTGGTTTTTGTTCACTTTTATGACTCTGTGACATTATGTGACAACATGTGACTGTGACATCATGTGACTCTGTGACATTATGTGACTCTGTGACTTTTTTTTTAATTATTATTATTATTATGATAATATTTAATTAGTCATACTTCAATGGTTTCCCATTACAGTAACCACACACACACACACCCACACACACACACACACACACACACACAGCATAAGTACATGTGTACAGAGTGTGGGGGAAAACCGACTGAGAAATTTTAGAGTGCACTCGTACAGAGTGTGGGGGAAAACCGATCGATAATTTCAGAGTGCACTCGTTCAGACCGTGGGAACGATCGATAAATTTGAAAACATCAAAGGCCTAGACCGTGGGAACGATCAATAAATTTCAGAGTGCACTAATTCAGACCGTGGGAACGATCGATAAATTTGAAAACATCAAAGGCCTAGACCGTGGGAACGATCAATTAATTTCAGAGTGCACTCGTTCAGAGCGTGGGAACAATCAATAAATTTGAGAAGGAATGGGATTTTTCCTACGTTAAGTCCAATGTTATGTTTTAAGTTATAGTAGTTGGAAAATGACACTTCTAAAACACATTTAACAAATGTAGTTTTTTGATAACATATAATATATAAAATAAGTTTGAACATTTTAGCATGCTACTTATTTGAATGTTCTAAAGTTATAGTAGTGGAAAAATGGTGGTTCCTGACCAACTTTAACAAATTTAGTTTTTAACACCATATGATATATAAAATAAGTTTGAACATTTTAGCATGCTACTTATTTGAATGTTCTAAAGTTATAGTAGTGGAAAAATGGTGGTTCTAGACCAACTTTAACAAATTTTGTTTTTTGACAAAATATGATGCATAAAATAAGTTTGAACATTTTACCATGGCGTAGTAGGGTAAAAATAAGGGTTCTAGACCAACTTGAACAAATTTTGTTTTTTTTGACAACATATGATGTATAAAATAAGTTTGAACATTTTACCATGGTGTAGTAAGGTAAAAATAAGGTTTCTAGACCAACTTTAACCAATTTTGTTTTTTGACAACATATGATGTATAAAATAAGTTTGAACATTTTACCATGGTGTAGTAAGGTAAAAATCAGGGTTCTAAACCAACTTTAACAAATTTAGTTTTTTACACGTTTCAGACGATTCTACCACTTGGTTGATTGGTTGATTGTTGGAAAATGAAAAGTGAAAATGTGGATAGTTATGTAGGAAAACTGCGCCCATTCAAAAGACGTGTTCGAATGGCAAGCCCATTTTAAAGACGTGCTCGAATGGCAAGCCCATTTTAAAGACGTGTTCGAATGGCAAGCCCATTTTAAAGACGTGTTCGAATGGCAAGCCCATTTTAAAGACGTGTTCGAATGGCAAGCCCATTCAAAACACGTGTTCAAATAATTTTTGAAAGATATTACGTCGTGGTATTGTTCAACAAATTGTTCAACATGTTCAACAAGTTCAACATGTTCAACATGTTTAACATGTCCAACATGTTCAACTTGTTCAACTTGTTCAACATGTTCAACATGTTCAACTTGTTCAACATGTTCAACATGTTCAACAAGTTGTTCAACATGTTCAACATGTTGTTGTTCAACATGTTGTTGAACATGTTCAACAAGTTGTATATAAAGCTATGTTTAAAGACTTTCTCATCATTTGAATAGTGTAGGTTGAACCGAAAGGATGTATAAATGCAACATTTGTTCGAAATCTTACAATTGACCGCAAAGTCTTAAAAGACACTTAAAGGTTGCTCACGCTTCAGAAGTGGATGAAGAATCGGATATGGAAAACCCTGTAAAACTACCTTTCACGGAAACTTTAGATGAGTCTTCTTTGGAAAGTCAAAGCGTCAACATAGCTGAAAAGAATGCACATGCTTGTGCAGAATGTGGTGCATTGTACAACAGCGAAGAAGCTTTGCTCAAACATATGGAGCAGTGTGGTGAGGATGCTGATGACAGGAGTTCTGAAAGTGAGTCAGAAACAGACTCTGAAAGTGAGTCAGAAATAGACTCTGTTTGGCATGATATGGTTCAAGACGTCTGCGATGACTATGATAACATATTTCAAGAAAAGGTTTCAGAATATGAAGAACAAGGACTTGAAGATGCGCATGAAATAGCAAGTTATGACCTTCGACCCATTTATAAGCATGGACTAAAACAACTGTTTATGAGACTGTTCACCTATACCCAGCGTCTACAACAAAGCAAACATTATCAAAAGATTTTAGAGGACTTTAATTACTTTGTTGATGAAAAACATTATAAGTATTCAAAGGCATTAAAGGCGGCTATAAGGAAAAACAATGCATTCTTTGAAGAGCTACTAGATATGGAGGAGGAGGAGGATGGTAGCAGTGACGAAGAAAGTGGCATGGACAGTGAACAGAGTGAAACAGATGCAGAAAAATAGACTTATTTGATTAAACTTTATAATAAAGACTTTATAAATGTTGTAATATTTTATTAACTTAAGCGTTGTGTAATATATGTCTTGCTTTGCAACATTTAAAGTCGTAAGGTTCCTGACACGGTTTTAATTGACCCTTAAACCATATATCATATATTGGGTATTATAGTTAATTTTGTATTATTATGTATTATATTCAAGAATTGTATTATTATGTATTATAATCAAGTATTGTTTTATTATGTATTATATCCAAGTATTGTTTTATTATGTATTATATCCAAGTATTGTTTTATTATGTATTATATCCAAGTATTGTATGAGAAAAATAAAAAGTTGAAAAGCATCATATGTGTTTTTATTGAACATTACAACTATGTACAATTATGATAAAAACAAAACTATTTCAAATACATATTATGTTAATACATGTGCAGAAGAACTTAACTTAAAATTTTATAACAACTGACTTCACATGAACATAGATAATGTTAATTTCATAGTCTACATACGAAGACAATTTAATTTGAACTACATATCAAATGTACATGTTCATATGAGTCAAAGCTAAGTTCTTGTCAAGCTTCAAAACCTTCGGTCCAATCTTCTGCACTGTGATGAAATCAAAGCATTTACTAAGCTCGTCATGCTGTTAAAACTGTATACAGTCATCTCGCTGTCTACTCAACCATCTTCTGACAGTCACTGCATTTATACAGATCCATTTTCTGAAGCATGAGATCCACTGACGTCATTTGCTTCTTCAACATGTGCCCGTCTTTCAATGACAACAAAATTCCCTTCTTGGTAGGATATAACCTCCCAGATGCATGATTCGTAATATATTTACGAATGTTAACCATCACTTTCTGTTGATAATTCACCAATTTAATATATGTTTCTCCATTAATGGGTATCATAACCGGTGAATCGTCTACACGCATCTTCATAGTGGTATCAGCTTTACGCTCCGGTTCTCGCTTCATATTAGGCTCTGTCGTATTTTTTCGCATTTTACACGGCGGCGTCATAGCTGGTAACTCATCTCTTTTTATCTTTCTAAGATGTGGTCGCTTTTGACGCTGCTGACGTGACTTCGCCTTAGATTTTACCATGGGCATTGCCTTAGACTTTGCTGTAGGTATTGTCTCAGGCTTTGCTATAAAATTTTCTGCAGGCATTGCCATAGATGGTAGTTGTTGTTCACTCACTGCAAACATGTTCACTCTTCAGTATCTTGATACAGAATGTGCGTTATGTCTGAGGGTAGGTACCTTTTATGCTCTATAGGAAGCTGTCACACTCGAGGTTGGACACACTATGTCCTAAAATGTTTAGAAATAACTTTACCATATGCGACTTTGCAGCCAATTGTAAGATTTCGAACAAATGTTGCATTTATACATTCTTTCGGTTCAACCTACACTATTCAAATGATGAGAAAGTCTTTAAACATAGCTTTATATACAACTTGTTGAACATGTTCAACAACATGTTGAACAACAACATGTTGAACATGTTGAACAACTTGTTGAACATGTTGAACATGTTGAACAAGTTGAACATGTTGAACATGTTGAACAAGTTGAACATGTTGAACATGTTGAACAAGTTGAACATGTTGAACATGTTAAACATGTTGAACATGTTGAACTTGTTGAACATGTTGAACAATTTGTTGAACAATACCACGACGTAATATCTTTCAAAAATTATTTGAACACGTGTTTTGAATGGGCTTGCCATTCGAACACGTCTTTAAAATGGGCTTGCCATTCGAACACGTCTTTAAAATGGGCTTGCCATTCGAACACGTCTTTAAAATGGGCTTGCCATTCGAACACGTCTTTAAAATGGGCTTGCCATTCGAACACGTCTTTAAAATGGGCTTGCCATTCGAGCACGTCTTTAAAATGGGCTTGCCATTCGAACACGTCTTTTGAATGGGCGCAGTTTTCCTACATAACTATCCACATTTTCACTTTTCATTTTCCAACAATCAACCAATCAACCAAGTGGTAGAATCGTCTGAAACGTGTAAAAAACTAAATTTGTTAAAGTTGGTTTAGAACCCTGATTTTTACCTTACTACACCATGGTAAAATGTTCAAACTTATTTTATACATCATATGTTGTCAAAAAACAAAATTGGTTAAAGTTGGTCTAGAACCCTTATTTTTACCTTACTACACCATGGTAAAATGTTCAAACTTATTTTATACATCATATGTTGTCAAAAAAAACAAAATTTGTTCAAGTTGGTCTAGAACCCTTATTTTTACCCTACTACGCCATGGTAAAATGTTCAAACTTATTTTATGCATCATATTTTGTCAAAAAACAAAATTTGTTAAAGTTGGTCTAGAACCACCATTTTTCCACTACTATAACTTTAGAACATTCAAATAAGTAGCATGCTAAAATGTTCAAACTTATTTTATATATCATATGGTGTTAAAAACTAAATTTGTTAAAGTTGGTCTAGAACCACCATTTTTCCACTACTATAACTTTAGAACATTCAAATAAGTAGCATGCTAAAATGTTCAAACTTATTTTATATATTATATGTTATCAAAAAACTACATTTGTTAAATGTGTTTTAGAAGTGTCATTTTCCAACTACTATAACTTAAAACATAACATTGGACTTAACGTAGGGAAAATCCCATTCCTTCTCAAATTTATTGATTGTTCCCACGCTCTGAACGAGTGCACTCTGAAAATAATTGATCCTTCCCACGGTCTAGGCCTTTGATGTTTTCAAATTTATCGATCGTTCCCACGGTCTGAATTAGTGCACTCTGAAATTTATTGATCGTTCCCACGGTCTAGGCCTTTGATGTTTTCAAATTTATCGATCGTTCCCACGGTCTGAACGAGTGCACTCTGAAATTATCGATCGGTTTTCCCCCACACTCTGTACGAGTGCACTCTAAAATTTCTCAGTCGGTTTTCCCCCACACTCTGTACACATGTACTTATGCTGTGTGTGTGTTATGTGTGTGTGTGTGTGCGTGTATGTGTGTGTGTGTGTGTGTGTGGTTACTGTAATGGGAAACCATTGAAATATGACTAATTAAATATTATCATAATAATAATAATAATAAAAAAAAAGTCACAGAGTCACATAATGTCACAGTCACATGTTGTCACATAATGTCACAGAGTCATAAAAGTGAACAAAAACCAAAAAAAAAAGTTTGCCCCGAGGTGGGATCGATCCCGCAACTCTCGGGTTGCTAGCCGTTTACGCTACCAAGTGAGCTATCACGGCTTGTCTGTTGAACGATCTGATAATGACATACATACGTTAGACTAATTATGTTCACATATCAATTACATAGTCATATAGCCATATGATGTTACATAGTCACATAGTGTCACATAGTGTTACATTATGTTACACAGTGTTACAAAGTGTCACATAAATTTACATAGTGTAACAGTGTTACATAGTGTTACATAATGTTACATAGTGTTACAGTGTTACATAGTGTCACATAATGTTACATAGTGTAACAGTGTTACATAGTGTCACATAATGTTACATAGTGTAACAGTGTCACATAGTGTCACACAATGTTACATAGTGTAACAGTGTTACATAGTGTCACACAATGTTACATAATGTTACATAGTGTAACAGTGTTACATAGTGTCACATTATGTTACCCCAAAAAAATGTTTGAGTTACATAATGTTACATGTTACATAGTGTAACACCAAAAAAAAAAGTCACAGTCACATGATGTCACAGTCACATGTTGTCACATAATGTCACAGAGTCAAAAAAGTGAACAAAAACCAGAGAAAAAGTTTGCCCCGATGTGGGATCGATTGCACAACTCTCAGGTTGCTAGCCGTCTACTCTTCCAAGTGAGCTATAACGGATTGTCTGTTGAACGATCTGATAATGACATACATACGTTAGACTAATTATGTTCACATAGCAATTACATAGTCACATCCTGGGGAGGGGGGTTCGATACATGTCATGTCTTGGTCCGGGGGGGGGTTCAATACATGTCATGCCTTGGTCCGGGGGGTCCAATACATGACATGTCTTGGTCCGGGGGGGGGGGCTCAATACATGTCATGTCCTGGTCCGGGGGGGTTCGATACATGACATGTTCTGGTCCAGGGGGTCGGTGCATGTCATGTTCTGGACCGGGGGATAGACAGAAGGTGAAAATGATGCCTGAGGGCGGGATCGATCCACCGACCTTCAGATCATGGGTCCGCTTACGGGTCCTGCGCTCTACCAACTGAGCCATTCAGGCCGGAAGGTTTATGATCGGGAAAATTTTCCTCATATACATGATTGACAGGTCACGTGACTAATGACGTCATGATGACGTCATTGACACGGGCGCACGCTTTAACACCTGTTCCAGAACCCCTATGACGTCATTATGACGTCACTGTGCTCGGACTCTCATGAGAGTCCGAGCACACCTCGTGACGTCATGATGACGTCACTTCGTGTGCTCGGACTCTCGTTTCTTCCCTTCTCCTTTTTAACCACTGCTTTATCCTGAAAATAGCCAATCTTAAGGTTGGGTAGTTAACTGTGAGCCTTTACCCCCCCCCCCCCCCCCCCCACAGCATTTTGTACTTATATACTTATACTTATATACTTATACTTACTCAAATATCATTATTTTAGAAAAAAATAACAGCTTTATTAATACTAATATAGGGAGTACTTTGAAGGCCTAAACCCTGCTAGTGGTAGACAATATTCTTATGCTTAATAAACTTATAGACCAAAAATCTAAATAAATATTTTGGCGGAGGCACGGGTTTTGGGGTTTGTGACGTCATATCGTTTGGCTGGCTCACGTTTGTGTTCTACTTTCACTTCAATGCGTTGTTGGACCTTTGGCTTCTGTTGCTCATTGGTAAAAGCATTTTCGTTCCTCTCGATAAGCCGCTGAATAGGGATCGATGACAACTTAACTGTTGTGGCGTTGTGTCAGTTTAGAAGAGCTTAATGAACATTTGTCCCTGAATTCATGGCTTTCTGCATGAGCGTCCTAGAAATTTGGGTAAATGATGTGAAATGATAGCATACTCAAATTTCGAGTCCTTCGTGAATTCCTAAAACTCATCACTCAGCAGCTTCGTATTGATGACTTTATCACGTACACCATGCCTTGGGAAATGTGCTTGTAAGGCTTTGATGATGGTGTGTGTTGTGAACGAACAGAGTCGGTCGATCTCAAAGTAATCACTGAAATAATCAACAGTAATCGGTGTCGCTTTGAAATGAAATTCTTCTACAACAATTTTGGCAAAAGGTCGAGATGCAGTTTTTGGCGTTTGTAACGTTCTTTCTGGTGACAGTGAGTAAGGTGGCCTTCTTACCTTCTTGGAGTAAGGTAGCACCAAATGTTTTGTCGCTTGAATAACTACAGGTTTATTGACATCTCAATAAGCTAGTGATGGTTCTGGCCGTTTTGTTTCATTGAATGTTTTCTTTTTCCTGTTGCAACTAACATCACCAAAGGGTCGCAGAGCTGTCGAAGCGGTTCACAAACTGTACAGAGATGTGGAAAGAACTTGGCTAGAAAATTGATGAAATCTAGAAATCCTTCCGTTTCTTTCACGCTTGTCGTGGAACATGTCAGTTATAACTCGTACCATTTCTGGATGATAGCCACTGATGTGAGCACGTACCCAATGCATACCACTTCGCTTCCGCAGAGCTGAGTCTTTTTTCGGTCAAGTTTTAAGTTCGAGCAGTTTGATTTGCGTTTTGATTTTGGGTAGCTTCTTCCACAATGTAACCAAATCCACATAGCGAAAGAGCATCTGCAACTATTTCGACGCCAGGAAGGCAACTTAGAACCTCTCTTTGTCTTTGCCTGTATTCTTCACTGGTTGGTTTTAAACCAAATGCCATTCACACCCAACGGTTAGCGATGGCGTCCTGAAAGTAGGTGGATAGCTATTCCCTTCATCAAGTGGGCACTGATGATATCCATCAGAGGCGCCGAATACCAAGAACACGTTACCTTTGGAAAGGCGCGGTAGAATTTCTTGGATTGTCGGGATTGGATAGGCTACGCGTTAATACTTTAAGTGCTTTATTTTACGATGTCCACACACAATCTTCATTGAATAAATCGAATCGGTTGGTTCAGTAACAGGCGTGATGGTACCACGGCTTTCCATTCACATAATTTCTGTTTCAGTTCTTGCTTGAGAGCAATGGAACTTTACAATGGGAGTTAATGTTACATTACTTACCGTATGTTCGTCAAGGAAATCCGACGCATCTGATTCAATCATGCGTCTCAACAGCCAGCGTAGTTAACACTTAGAAACTTCATCGTTATCCTGGAAGTTTCTGCACTTTTTTCGCTTGAATGGTTTCCAGAACTCCTCCCACACTATTTGACATAGGAAGAACAAATTTGGCAGTGACGTTGTATCGCTGAAGCAGCATTTTCTACCTTAGTAGGGGTAGACGATTTGTTCAGTATGCATCCCCTGGTTAACAACAACCTCCCTACCCCCGCTGGGGTGGACATTTTTTGCTCATTTTTCATCCTTCGTTCATTTGAACATATTTTGAGATTTGATTTGACCGACCCCTCCACCCTTGAGAAATTGCTATATTCGACCGTGCAAACCAGTCAGAACATCACTGCTTGCCAGTAAATCATACTAACACTGCCAATTGATGAAAATACCTAAAAATTTGCCAGTTTATTTCTACTGCTGTGGATATCTTCGAGGGGCATCGTATTGGGCTTGTTTTGGAAAAAGTCCTTCATACACCACATGTTTGTAGTGTAATGCTGCTATACGCTACTGTCCAAGGTCTTGTCACAGCTACAAGTGTCCAAAGGGACCGTGCCGCAACAACCAACACTGGTTGTAATACGATGTCGCTGTAGTAACCCTAATTAACTATATCGTGAACAATCCAACTGGAAGATCAAGACTTATGTCCCAACATAACAGTGGTATTAACTAAAGAAAATATTCCTGATAAGGAAGATGATCAATACCCGTTTTGGTTAGTTGAACAATTCTTTAAAAATGCTACTAAGACAGATGCGACTACTACTACGAGTACAACTGCAGCTACTGCTATGAGTACGACACAAGGCACTCCAGTTACAACTATGAGCACGGCAGATACTGAGACAAATACGGCAGTTACTGAAGCACATACTGCAAGTGTGGCAGATACCGAATTGAAAAAGAAGAGAAAGAGAAGTTTAAGTGTACCATGGAAAGGGGAGCCTAGTGCTAAATTTAAAGCACATCTTGCGCATTATACTACAGAACAGATTGAATGTAGAGCCACAGCATATACCAAAACGTGTACCAAATAGTATACCACGAGATATATCCATTGTGATAATATTGTAATGTGAAGACATATCAACTGTATATATATATATATATATATATATATATATATATATATATATATATATATATATATATATATATATATATATATATATATATATATATATATATATATATAAAGTGTATCTTTCATCATTTACCATCCAAGGAGGGAAGTGATAACATCATAAAAATATGGCTATTCCAAATGTAGAAGTTAAATGGGGATGGCGTCATGGTGTGCTGTCAAACTTGAAATCGATTAATTTCAGAGGCATTTATATGAAAAACTGATTTTCTTTCGTAAAGAAAGAGGACTTTTCCCGTTTGCTTCCATGTCTTCAACAATGCTAAACAGTGTGCGGACTCGTGCAGCACCAATGCAAAACATACGTATAAAAAGATTAGCTGATGAGTTTGATTAATCTCCTGCAAAGAAACAAAAGAAGACACAAACTAAGACACAGACGAAGAAACAAACAAAGAAGGATGTAATGAAATTGGGTAAAGGTAGAAGAACAAGTCTTGGTGGACATGCACAAGAAGAAATTTTCAAACCTGAAAATGGATCTGACTTACAAGAAATGCGGCAGCAGGAGAATTGTATCAAATAACATTTGACAGCTAAAGTACACCATGCTATGAAATGGTACATCAATATTAAAGCTCAATTCAAGAAAATAACGACGAATGAAGAAGAGCAGTTGACTGAACGTATAGATACCAGTTATATCAACACTCAGACGCTTAAAGCGTTTCATCTAATGGACATTGACAATGAATTACAAAATGCATACAGGGATCTGTTCATCAAATTTGATGAACATAGATGTCAAGAATCTGGATGGATGCTGGATAAGAATCTTCAGACTGAAGTCCATACAGCTTCATTACATCACTTGCAAGCTTCCAGCTACACTGAGTTGTCAAAGAGAATAAAGTGTACAAAAGGCGTCATTAACATTAAGAACGCAGACAACAAGAACGTCCTATGGTCTTTCTTGGCTCATCAACATCCAATGCATGACAACGCCAATTTAGCATGGAAGTATCAACCATTCGAACATGAACTCAACGTAGAAGGCATGACATTTCCAACTCAAATCCATCAAATTCCTAAATTTGAAAAGGGAATAACATGTCTATCAATGTACCCATCCACATCAGTCAACATGACAGTGACACTCAAATCGACTTACTACTCATCCGCGACGATGGAAAAAGACATTTTTGCCTTATTAAGAATTCCAGCCGTTTTATGGCTTACCGATCAAAGAGTACATATGCAGGCTTCTAGTGCCACAATTGTCTACATTGCTTCATCAGGCAAGATCTGTTGCATAAACATGTTGAAGTGGCATGCGTGAAGCCAGTGAATCACGTTTCCAAATGACACAGCTATTCAATTTAAGAACATTGCAAAAGAGCATAAGTCACCCTTTATCGTTTACGTTTATCGTTTACGCAGATTTCAATGATGTACAGAGGCAAAGGAGGGTGATCGCTACCAACATAACAAACCCAATAGTTTTGCCTTAGCCGTTATCAGTGAATATAGCAAGAGATGATGCTGTCAACACGTTTCTACAATGTATGATCTATGAACGTGATTTATGAACGTAAGCGTATTGTGAAACGATTGAACAACAGTCAACCATTGAGGATATCTCATGAGGATGGGAAGCAGCTTGCTGAAGCTACACATTGTTACATTTGCCATGAGTTGATGAGAGACGATCGTGTGCGAGATCATGACCACATCAATGGAAGATACTGTGGAGCTGTTCACAGTGAATGCAACTAACAGCTTCGCTTGAAAAAAGACCGACAGAAAAAGAAGGATTCGTTTATCATCCCTATCCTATTCCACACTCTGCTAGGATATGACAGTCACCTTCTTATGGAAAGTCTTAGGAAATATAAAAACTTGAAGATTTCAGTTGCTGCCAACACCATGGAAAAGTGCGTTGCTTTTGCCATTGGCAGTCAGAAATTCATTGATTCTTCCGAATTCATGAGAGCATCCTTAAAGAAATTAGTGTTCAACTTGGCGGCTGAAGGCAAAAACAACTTCAAGAATATGATTGCACATACTCGCGACAGTCAGCAGCAAGACCGACTTCCGGGAAAAGGTTTATTTCCTTATGACTACGTTGATAAACCCTCAAAGTTTGTAGAAACGAAGCTCCAACTGTAACAACATTTTTACAGTCATCTGACTGAAGAAGAGATTAGTGACGAGGACTGTGCACATGCACAAAAGGTGTGGGACACATTCCACTGCAAGAGCCTTGGAGGGTATCATGACCTCTACCTCAACACAGATGCGTTATTGCTAGCAGATGTGCTTGAAAATTTTTGAAACGTTTGTCTGAGTTGGTTCACAAATTTCTAAGAAAATGTTGGATGGACGTGATGGCATTGTTAATCGCTTGAGTCACCCAAAACCCATCGAAATGATCGCTGAGGATAAGAAACAGTTTGCTCAAGCTACTCATTGCTACATTTGCCATGAGTTGATGGGAATGGATCGTGTACGAGATCATGAGCAGATCAGTGGAAAATACCGTGGAGCAGTAAATAGTGAATGCAACCTACTGCTTCGCTTAAGAAAGAATCAGTAAGGAAAGTGAGATTCATTCAACATCCCTGTCCTATTCCACAACGAGGATATGATAGACATCTTCATATGGGGAGTATAGTAAAAATAAAAGACTTGAGGCTTTCAGTGTTGAAAAGTACACTACAATTACCATGGGGAGTCTAAAATTCATCGACTCCTGCCAATTCATGGAAGCAGCATTGAAAAATTAAGTATCCAACTAAGCGGCTGAAGTCAAAGATAAGTTTTAGAATATGACTGCTCATGTGCACGACAATCAGCAGCAAGAGTTACTTTTGAGAAAAGTAGCATATTCCTATGACTATGTTGATGAACCCTCCAAGTTTGCAGAAACCAAGCTTCCACCACAAGAAGACTTTTACAGGCAACTGTCTGTAGAAGGACTTAGTGATGAAGATTATGATCATGCACAAAGGGTCTGGAGTGTATTCCACTACAATAACTTTGGAGAATGTCATGACCTCTACCTGAAAACAGATGTATTGCTTTTCGCAGATGTATTTGAAAATTTTAGAAATATGTGTCTTAGCACGTATGAACTGGATCCTGCTAATTACTATACAGATCTAGGTTTGACATGGGGCGCTATGTTGAAACATACCAAGGTTCAATTGGAATTGATAGATGATATCGACATGTATCAAATGGTAGAACAAGCGGTAGAGCAAGGTCTGCGAGGAGGTATGTCAGTATGCAAAAGTCAACAACACCTACATTCCAAACTATTATTTGACCAAGTCAACAAACTCTATCATGTACTTTGACGCCAATAATCTCTATGGCTGGAGTGTGCCACAGACTTTGCCTGAATGCGGATTTGCATGGGTAGAAGATCCAGAATCTATGGACTACATAAAAGTTAGTGGAGATGCTGAGACAGGATATATTTCAGAGGTAGATCTCGCATATCCGGATAAAATTCATGATCAGCACAGTTACTGTGCAGTGGCTCCTGAGAAGAAAACTGTTCGAATCATTGAATTGTCCGACTATAGTCAGAATCTTAGAAAACAGTTGGGATTGAAATGTAAACCTACGGGAAAATTTATTACCTATCTCAATGATAAGGAAAAGCATGTGGTACATGATCGAAATTTGCAGCAATATATAATCTCTTGGATTAAAAGTGACAAAGGGACATCGAGCCATTATGTGTCAGCAAAGTAAGTGACAAGCTAAATACATGATGTTAACACAGAGAAGAGAAAAGTGGCAAAACACCCTTTTGAAAAAAACTTTTATAAATTGATGATCAATGCCACATTTGGCAAAACCATGGAAAATGTGAGGAAACGAACTAATGTAGAATTGGTTCACAATGAGAAACTTTTCATAAAGCTGGTGGCCAAGCCTAAATTTCACCAATTCCACATTTTTAATGAATATCCGATTTGAGACAGCAGTACACTGTTGCAAATCAGAGCTGTTATTCAACAAGCCCATTCAGATTGGGTTTACTATTCTAGATCTCAGCGAAACCCTCATGATTATCACTACAATTACATGAAGAAGAAGTATCCAGAGGCACAGAGAGCTATGTTATGACATACCGACCAGAGACATTTACAAAGATATAAAACAGGATGGTCATCTTTTTAATGCAGGTGATTATCCAAAGGATCATTTCCCACATTCTACTATGAATAAGAAAATGTTGGGGGAAAATGAAAGCTGAAACTGCAGGAGCACCCATTGAGGAGTTTCGACAAAGATACACAGTTTGCTGTATGGTGGACAAGAGAAACATACAGCTAGGAGCATTACAGAGAAAATTGTGAAGGTTGGTCTATCACCTTTGATGACAGGCGCTATGTAGTGGATGATGGTTACACCACGTTGCTCATGGACATTATGGCGCCCATACAGTATGAGTTAAAAAGGCGCCCGCCCTCAGACATAATAATCATTCTGTATCAAACTGTTGACGTGTGAACGAGACAATACCTACAGAAAGCCTACTGCAAAGCCTGAAACAATAGCTACAGCAAAGTATAAGACAATGCCCATAGCAAAGTTTGAGTTGAAGTCACTACTTCTACAACAGCTTCAAAGGCGGCCACAGTTTAGAAAGATGAAAAGAGATGAGTGTTTGCCTGCAGCTACCATGCCACCATGTAAAAAGCGAAAAGGGGAGTTTAAGGCAGAGCTTAAAGGTACAGGAGAACCTGAGCGTAAAGCTGCTACTATAAAGTCTATAAAAAAGAAAATGAATGTAGATGATTTGCCGGTTATGATAACCATTAATGGAGAAGAATATATTAAACTGGTGAAATATCAGCAGGAAGTTCTAGTTAACATTCGTGAATGTATCACGAATCATGTTTCTGGGAGGTTATATCCTATCAAGAAGGGAATTTTTAAAATGAATTGACACTATGACACTATGTTGATGTGAAAGCAATTGGGTTGATCAATGTTATATCAGTTTTCACATCATTTATAAAAGGGTAAATAACATTTATGATACCTATATCAATTTAAGCTCTTGTGAGTGGGTTAATATGTTACATGTATAGGATAATATGTATTTGAAATACTTTTTTATTTTCAATAATTGTAAATATTTGTGATATGTTATGTTAAGTAAAAAACACATATGATGTTTTAAACTTTTTATTATTTTTCTTTCTCAAACAATACTTGATCATAATACATAATAATATATGAAATATGAAGTATATGATTTACGGGGGAGTTAAAACCTTGCCAGGGACCCTTCGCAAGAATGAAAAAAAATAAAAAAGGGTTTACGGGTGAATAAACACCTCGCTAGTGACCCTCCAGTGACTCAATAGAATAATATAACATTACTAACAATTTAGATAAGCATATCACTACAAATTTAAGCATTAAGCAATTACAAAGTCTTTTACTGCAAAATCTCCATCACTTCTTTTTGATATATCTACAATACCAAACATACTATGATCCCGAGCTCTATGTAATACACATAATAAAAACCACCAGATTGGAAATGAGTTGTTGTAGTGGTATTGAATTATATACAGACTCATTAAAACTTTTCTAAACGTTCATCTATGGGTGCAAGTCCAAAATATTCTTCAACCAAAGTATACGGCAACCCAGTGTTCACCAGGTTCATTATGATTGTCTGTGTTGATGACATATGCTCCTTGCTGTAATTTTGACAGTTGATACATAGGAAACACTCTGTGGAATAAGTCTTTTGTCATGACATCATGTATCAAAATGGCATCTATCTGCTTTATATTCATGATTGATAATCAAACTGAATACTACGATTCTCACTTATTTCAATGATATTATCAAATTCAGCATAAATTATGACATTGACTGTATTTTGCAAAGCGTTGCAAAAATTCATCTCTAGAGGCAGGTTTTCATGCTTGATAAGGTCATAATGGTCATCACCAGCATAATCTAATCATAAGACTAAGGTGTTAAGTCGAAAGAAAACAAAACATAACCTCCAGGCCAATCTTCCCGTTTTGTGATGGAGCTTTTCTCACCATTCAATTTATCAGAAAATATGTAAAAAGTTTCAAAAGCGTCAAGATATTTCCTTGAACAATGTTCAGCTTGATAAGTTTGGATAGGACAGGTTGGTTCACCATCAGTGTACAGTTGCATGTGGTTAACATCAAAGTGTTCAAAATTATACGGATTTTCCACAAAATTCCACAGAATTAAGACTGTCTTCCGAATCGCGGATGGGATGAGAAGTGATGCTGGTATAACCATGGGAATTGTTACTATGTGAAATCAATCGATCATTTAGAAATAATTCAATATTGGACAATAAACCATTAAACAAATCATTGATGGATGTTATGATATCAGCTACACCACAAATTGTACCATCTCTCTTGGCAATGGCACATACAATAAGTCTATTATTCTTTAAATCTAAATATTCTTCTCCACTAGCAGGAATATAAAATTCTACTGGAGCGCCATCTCTAATGGCAGAAAGTGGTTGATAGTTTACATCATAACTTTTTTCTACAGCAGTTTATGTTGGTGGTATGCGAAACCATTCCAATGGAGAACGAGTACATTCACAACAGTGATCATGTGTGACTGGAATTATATGTGTTTCTTATTTTACAAATATATCTTTTGATGTTGTTCCTTTTATTTTCCTTCTCCTTCTAACAACTTTGTTTGGTGTACTTCGTTTATCAATAGCACAAACACTTTTTGAGCTACCCGATCAATTACGTCTTTTACCACATTCTTTACAACCTCCTTAAGATGTGGCCTTGCCTTTATGAGTGGAAAAGCTTTACGAGCCAATGTTCTCAAGAATGAACCAAATGTTCTAAATGTAACATTATAATCAGTGCCATCCTTAATATTGATTTCTGTTGTGTCAAATTTTGACGGTTACCAAGATATGTAATGAGATTTTTCATAAGTTTTCATAATGATATCACCATCATGACCTTGAACGGGAACAGAACGTAGTAAAGGAACATAATAATCTCCAAGTACTTGTGGTTTGCAAATATTACAAAGTTATAAAATCTATTTTCACATCTCCTTTATGTTCAGCAGGATCAGATTGTCTGTACAATTTATCTAGTATAAATCCTAAAATCTTAGGTAATCCGACAGAAAATTTCATAATCTTTTTTCAAAGTAAGAAAAACTGTTCATCCAGTTTTATCATACTTTTACCGAATAGAGTTTTCATTAATAGAGATTGTTAATGCTTCACTTACTGCATCACATATTTCAGGTCTGGATCTATAGTAATCATATGGAGTGGTAACTTCATGAAACGTATCATCTAATGATGACGGATAATCAATAATATAGTCCAGTCCTTCTCTCATTGTCGTCCATATATGTGGGTACTGAATTTCAGCGAAGGCCACTTCATATTTTCCGTTCAAATATAGCGTGCGAGGCAAATGAATTTGGTAATTAGAGACTTTATTGGAAGGATAATAGTTCATGCTAGCATTACTCGGCAAAGTAATATAAAAACTTGTTGATCCCTGACGACTCAATTGTATATGCACGTTGACGGACTGGATGCGTATATACATTACGTCCTGCATGGCGCGTGCCGTTCACACTACGTACGTTACGTACGTTGTTCGATTACGTACGTTGTCAGCGTTACGTTTGTTGCCCGCATGGTAACATTGTTACCATCTATTACTTCACCTTGACGACCTTGACGCACTTGCACACCTAAGTTTTACAGGAATGAGTTGCAGCTTCATTTTCCTGACAACAACAACATAACTCTTTAAATCATGTTAAAGATTTTTCCATCCTTCTCGAAACTGTTTGTTGACGCTGTTTCATTTCTTTCGCGATATCTTCACGAGTTGTCTTTTTCCTAAAAAGAGTTTTTGGAATATTAGCATCTACAATGTCCTGAATAAACTGCTTTCAACCTTGATGCTTTCTTCAGTAAACCAATAATGTTGGAATTCTCAGTTGTGTTTTCCAGTTTTCAACACAAGCTCATTTTTATCCATCTCGTACAATACTTCTAAAGTTCTGCCAGAAGTTGTGTTACTTTGACATGATATATAAGTTAAAAATGGTTTAGAAATGTTAAGTGTTATGACTTTTCGGAAGTAATGTGTATTTTAACTAATATTATGCATTTCCTTTCCATGGTGAAAGAGGTCATGTACGATGAAACTAATACTTAAATTTTTATGAATACTTCCAACACTAAATAATCCGGTCATGCGTTCGTCACTCTGACATTTAGTCATGTGCTCATCAATAATGAGTGAGTTATTCTATTTGTGATTAAAAGTTTTTCAATATCCTCTGGAATATCCTGATGAAATGTCACTCCTTTCATACCTTTGTAAAAAGGTTGATCCGCAGTATAGAGCCATAAAATATTATTAGGAAATCGTTGAATGAATTTTTGTTCAATGAATGGCTTTACAAGAGATCTTTTTACACTATTTGTTGGTCCAAAACCAGACATGTAAACGGATGCTTCATGGCGCATGAATATCAGATTCTTTAACCCAACTATTAAATTTCTTTGGCCAGCCTAACCACTTGACAAATAATTCTTTCACACCTCGTCTTTTTCGTGTCTTCAATTTTTTCCATTTTTTATACGGATTGAATATCTTTTGTAACAGCTTGTAATTCTTCTTCATAGAAATGACCATCAATATCTTCATCTAAGAAGTCTTTAACACGATACAAGTGTGTTCTTTGCTTCTTACAACGATGTGTGACAATGAACACTTCTTGTTTCCATTTTATATGATAATCTCTTTGAAATAGGTACTTCACGTGTGAAATGCGAACATGTTTACCAATGTTAAACTTGTAAGGTTTTGACTTTTTTTTCAATTTTAATTTATCAATATACATTAGTTTCCGATTATAATTGTAGACTAAGTCTTGCAAAATATCTGCATACGTTTGCCTATGCAGAAAGTAGTGAGACATCCTTCCTTTGATAGTACGTATAACTCTTTCAACAAAGTTGGCTTTCGTTTCATTCTTGGTAGTATATGCATGAATGCCTTCTTTCTTTAGAAATTGCTTTACCCATCTGTTTTTAAATTCTGTTCTATTATCTATCGTCAGTGTTGTAGGTCTTCTTGTTGTTTCTTGAAAAAATCTTTTGGAATGCTTGAATAACACTAGTATGACTTTTGTTTGGAATACGATGTGTCCATAAACGTTTGGAAAATACATAAATGGCATTTAGTAGAAAGTGATTGCCTTCATTATGTTCTGCAATGTTGGTCACATTTGCCAAGTCCACATCCCAGATATCATCAATGCCACGGGTAACGATATGTTTTCGTTTAAATCTATATTTCACTGGTTGAAGTAAACTAAAGGCATTTTGGTCTTGTAACAAATTTTTCACTTTGGAATCTGTCACAGGTTGTTTGTTTTGTTTCAGTAGTTTTTATAACTTGTTAAGTACTGCAAATATTCCACGGATTCCAGGCTTAAAATAAGTATTGGTTAAGTAGTCTTTCCACGTTGCCATATCAACTTGAAATGAAACCAATCATTCACATAACAAAACGTCTATTGACAGGCAAATACGAATATTTTAACAATTCAGAAAAGAATTAAAAGACTATGCTATGCATTTCAATTCAAGCATATACACTTTGACGTTCCTCAAAAATTTTGCAAATGTCTATATTCAGTTCAAATCGTCCATTACTGAATGTGACAAGCTCTGATATGTCTTTTGACAGTGACACATTATCGTCATAAATGCAGGATAATTCAAGCAGTCACAACTAGCATGAGGTCAGTTGTCCAAATTGTATTGGCGTTGCTAAATCCTGAATCAATGTCATAGGTATTCCCTGGTAAATTCAGTTCTTCACATTCACTCAGAAAAGATTGCATGAAACGATTTCTTGGAATTGTCCTTCCAACAGCTTAACAGTGTTTATGCATATTCTTCACTTCCAGTACCCAGCAAGATTCAAAATAAAGGAGCTTTGAAAACACAAAGTCAATTCACTTTGAAGACATCATCCAACGTCTCTATACATGTGTGAAGAAAGAGTTGAGATGTTGAAATGTTTCACTTTTCTTCTTCTATAAAATAATCTGTCAGATAATCCACCACACGAACATACACTCCAACAAAGTGAAATGCAGAATCAAAATCACGGTGCTCTGCGTCTTCTATTCCAGTTTAATGACACTGTTCATTACACTTTTTATGCAATTTAATTCTGTTAAGGTTCTGCTGCGCCAAGTCCCAAAAGTCATCTAAATGCCAAAGCTGTTATTTCTCAAATCCAAAGCGAGTCAGTTCATCAGTCATAATGTCTACATAAATCCGTTTGAAAATAACATCTGTGTTCATAATACAAAACAGTTATTTACAAAAAAAACGTTTTTACTGTTTGGTTTCTGTAGAATATATGATTCTGTACTTTATGTAAGAATTCTTTTTATACTGTCACTCTTCTCATCAATCAAAAGACTGGATGTTGATGATGCAACTCGTCAAATAACACACAATTTATTTGTGGCATTGCCTCCAGCAGCGTTGTTCATTCGTCTTCATTAACACTTGACAAGCCTTTGGCTTGCAAGAGTTATATGAATTTGTGCGAGCAAAATTCGTCCTTTTTTTTTTCTTCTTGACACTTTTTCCGATTTTTTGTGTCTTCTTCTTCTCTGACACTATGGGCCCTACGACCATGAAACTTGGGACTTATGAAGAGCTTGATCTAAACATGTGCATGTCACTTTTTATTTTCGCCTTTGATTTCGTTTTCTTTGTTAAAACGCCATGTGAAAAGAGTGTATTTTTTGCAAGTTAATGCGTAGCATTTAAGCCACATCACACACAGTTGCTCAGTGAGCTTTGTGCGAGCTCTCACTGTGTATGCTAGATCAGTCAATAAAACCTTAAGTCAACAGAAACTAAACACTACTCGGCTTATAAGACGTATTCAAGCTGTGTTGTTTGCAATATATTATTCAAGAAATAACCCATTGAAGCCAGTATTTTTGCGTTTTAATTTTTGTCAAGTGTTTAACATTTCGCTAGCGGAATGAGCTTCTAGTTGAAGTTGATGTAGGAGGTATAGTCTTTCCCAAAGTGAGAGACGTGTACGAAGCTGACATAACGCATGTCGTAGTACGTAATCACTTCTAAGCGCTTTAATTTTTTTAAGTGCAGTCTAAAGCCAATGTTCCGCAGCTTCTGCAAATTGTTACACTCTTTCTTCCAGCGGAAAGTAAATAATCCATTCTATTTGTTACTTAATTTGATTCTAATATATCGACCAAAGTCTCCATCTTCATCCTGCACGGTTAAAGTATCACTTCTCTTGAATTCAAACACAATTTCTTGTCTCTGTATTTTAGACAGAAAGATCAAGTCTAGATGGGGAGGTCCAGAAACTGAAAAATTCCCGCCTGAGGAAGGGGGACAGGTCGCAGGGAATTTTTTTTAAATGTTCAGAATTGCTTTAAACGTGTAAATATGCTAAAATCCCTATTACGCTCAGGGGGTCTGAGAATCACAAAATGAAATTTGCTCAGAATTGTCTGAAACGTTCAAATATGCAAAATATCAATCTCCCGCCTTAGGTGGGGGAGTCCGAGGGTCACACAATGAAAGTTGCTCAGAATTGTCTGAAACGTTCTAATATTTAAAATATCAATTTCCCACCTTAGCGGGGGTCATTATCCAGAAGTGCCATTACACTGGGGCATTTGGCTTGGGAGGGGGGGGGGGGGGTACTTTCCAGAAATCTCGTCTTATATCTAGTTAAAGAGTTCTGACTATCTGTCTCCACCGCACAGGACACATTTGTTTTGGTAGATAACCCACACACAATGGTTTTACTATGGATGCATCGCATGTTCTAAAACAAAGTTTCACCTGATGCCATTCTGGCAATAAAAACGTCCGAAAGTATGAAAAAAAAGATTCGCTTTAATGGCTATATGATATATCCATGAATGCACCATTCTTGATCATCATGACTGCCATCATGATAAGAAACGGTTACATAAGATACATATTGTACAAAAGGTACATATTGTTATATATTACTATACTTTGTAACAATGGTCGTTTCTTCAAAGATACCCATAAAACGCATCAATGATCATTAAAACCGTAGCAGCATGTTGTGTATTGCATACACTTCTTAGCAATCAACATGCCTCATTCAGAGGGTTGTTTAGCACAAAATTTTAAAGTATTACTGATCCGCCTAAGAACTCGGTTTGTAATTCTTCTTGATTTCAGAATTTAATATATGGTTTGACAATAAAGTTTTTGCTACCGATTGATAGTTTATATCGCTTAAACTGAGCCTCCACCCCCCCCCCCCCCCTCAATAAAGAAAAAAACCTTATCACTGTTCAATTCGCAGTCAAACGCTGTTGAACAAATAATTACATACACATTACAACATTCAAATCTAATTGTTGCAGTTAAAGAATGACATCTATACAAATGTATTTTTACAGCGAGGAAGACAGCACCTGCATTCAGCAAGAAATGATATTACGCCAGAAGAACGCCATCGAAAAACTGATGCATGATCACTGTCGTGGAGATGCTCCCCAACACGTGACCTTCGACATGACAGAAAGATCACAAGAACCCTTTGGAAAACCAGTCTGCCAGTCAGCCATGACCGACATATGCGCGTCCAGCTGGCACACATCACCCGATCGGCACTCTCCTGTTTTCCCCAACAACGCCACCAGCGCGACAGATAGGAAACGAAACAGGTTTCAAGATCGGATGGCTAAAACACAGGAATGCAGGACTTACCGATCTACCAACCATTCTCTATGGTATAACTCTAGTGACGTCAGTCAAATTTTTCCCACCACTCAGTCCCGTTTGAGGCGGTATCATTTGAGATTCGATGGAATTGGGATATCACCAACCGCCATTACTGACCAAACACGTGGGCAAGATATCAACCAATCGCAATATTCCACCATGTTTATACAGGGTCACGTGATGGCTGTAGAAACGGCTCATGCCAACCAGACCTACATGGCAACACCGAACTTCACTGGCACTAATCCAGACACATGTGTGGACAGTGCCTCCAAGACAGAACATTCTCCAAACTTCATTCAAAATGATTATGGTCAATATCAATGGCAAATATGCGGAGACGACAGACAGAGAACTCCCAGCAGAAGTCAATCTATTTTTCAGCCCATTGAACAAAGAGAAACGGTACTGGTGCCAGGCGGACGTGAGAGAATGGATTATAGTGGTATTCCGGGATTTGTAAAAATCAAGCAAGAATACAATCCATTCGCGTATCACAAAGAACACGAAAGCTTTCCTAGCTGTCGCTACACGTCAGAACAATCACACCAGCTGGTCGAATGTCCTTTGAATGCTTATGACGATTGTGCGAATGCGCATTCCCCAGATCAAAAACAAAATTCATTTGCATACCCATCGCAAAGCTGTGACTTTAAAAATTAATTTTAAGTAATCGCAAAACGCATTACTCTAATCAAAATACATCAACTAGACACCACAGACATGTTATTTTGTCGGCGATATCACATACAAGCAAGGCGCAGGCTAAATTTTAATACCGAGTTCATAAACAGCATTCTTTCGTCTGCAATCTAAATCTGCAAGATGAAGTTTTTCATTGCCCTTTGCCTGCCTCCTAACTCAGTGACATATTGTCCGCTTCGTGATGTTTCATACCTCAGCCCTCCAGTGTCAACGCGCGTGTTCAGTGACGACTAAGGCAGGAAGAACAATTGTTTCTCGTCCCAAGTCTGAAAAAAATACATCGGCTGGCCGGAGATTTCTTTTAAGAATTTTTGTCTCGGAAAAATTTGCACCCGGCTAGGGCGGAACATTTTTTTACATTTTCGGTGACGTCGCACTGGTCAAAGTTCTGGTTTCATGTTTAACGGTTAAATAAATAGTTTAAAAGATAAACAAACTTATGTTATTGTTAGAAAGTTCTTGAAACAGCAGTTAACTTTGTATGGACTTTAAATACAATGATTACCTAAAGACAAGTGAGTGATAAAAACATGCTGCTTTACAGAATAGATGTGAATAGATAATACAGTATAGATAAATTATTCTCTGAAAGGCCATTCTCAGTACTTGTTCTGCCTTTGTGAAAAATCTGTTTTATTTTAAAATGTTGTACAGCCGACCGACCGATCGATTTATTTTTTACTCGATTTTTTAGAGCCAGCTGGGTCATTTCCTTCTTTCTTTTATCTGTGATTTTAGTGACACGCCCGTGGAAATAAGGTTATTCCTCACCCAAAGGGATAGATAAACAACGTGTCTGTTTTAATTTTTTTAATGAAAATGCGATATTTCAAAGCGAAGTCATCACTGAATTAGAGCTTTTGACAATTAATGGACATCAATTCGATTTTGTTTCAGTAAAAATTCATA
Organism: Protula sp. h YS-2021; assembly: GCA_949752745.1. NCBI lineage: Eukaryota > Metazoa > Annelida > Polychaeta > Sabellida > Serpulidae > Protula > Protula sp. h YS-2021. The sequence continues at coordinate 44,594,081 of OX457026.1, read as the reverse complement.
ATTTAATCATTCTCAGTTGAGCAGTTTTAAAAATATAAAAATTCCAAATTCTTAAAGCTTACCACAGCAACCAGTGCACCTGAATATCAACGCATTTTCGTATTTCGCAATGGGAAATTTTTTTTTTGTCTTTCTTTTATCACATATGCAACCTAGTTGAAGTATGAAATCCCCCACCCCAAACCGCGACGTTATTCACATCATTTGTAACTAGAACTTAGCAAGATCATAAATTTCTCGTTTGCTGTTGAACTGCCTCAACCAGAGCAGAAGATAAACAGCAATCACTTCGCCCCCCTCCCCCCCCCCCTTATTCAGTAGTTTCTGCACAGACTGTAAAGAAGCCTTAGCCCCACACCCCTTTTAAATGTTTGAATACGCGTAATCTGTTTCACTTTTACGTGTGTTGGGTGTTTCAGGGTTATCGGCCGCGATGTCGCCCTTGTGGATAGTACGGAATGCCAGCTTTATATTTTTTAGGGAATTATTGATATCATGGATTTATTTTTGATATCAAAAATAGATTTTTTTATGTCAAGAATTAATTTGTGCTATCTGTAATTATATTTTTGATATCTCTAAATGCACTCTTGATCTCAAAAAATAATTTTGATATCAATAAATATTTAGATATTTCAAGAAATATACTTACTGATATCAAAAATGATTTTCTTGATAGCAGAAATGAAATATTTGATAGCAAAATATCAATTTTTAGTTCTATGGAATGCCGTTTTAACATTTAATGTTTATTTTTGATATCAAAATATATTTAGAGATATCAATAAATCAATGTAGATCTCATTATTTTATATTTTGCCATCAATAATTGAATTTTAGATGGCAAAAATTTATTTTTGAGATCAAAAAATCAATTTTACAACGTTAAAAAATCTTAAGGCAGACACACATTTACATAATATATAACGAATCGTCAATTAAATTTTGGAGACGAAAATTTGAATTATTGAGATCAATAATAACATCACAGTTTTTGATCTCAAGAATTGCTTCTTTTTGCACAGTAAATAAATTAAAATAAAGACTTTGTATACAAGCACACAGTCATTATTTATTTACATATGCGTGTTTCCAAATTTTTTATTTAAAAAATAGACTGCTATTTTGAATCAATTTTTGTGATAAAAACAATCGTTTGCAAATTTCAAAATACAAATTAAAAAAGGATCAGTCCGAAATAATGATATATGAAATAAATTCTTGATATCAATATAAAGAAAATGAATTATTGAGCTCAAAATGGATATTTTGCTCTCAAATATTTCATTTTTGCTATTAAGAATTTCATTTTTGATCTCAAAAATCAATTTTAGATATCATTAAATCATTTTGGATATCAATAAGTATTTCTTCATATGTCTAGATATTTATTGATATCAAAAATTATTTGTTGAGATCAAGAATACATTTAGAGATATCAAAAATACAATTACAGGTAGCAAAAATGGACTTTTGATATCAAAATATGTATTTAGTGAGATCAAAACTTAATTCTTGATATCAATAATTCCCTAATAAATGAGAAAACGGTATTCCATAGATATCTAAGATAAATTCTTCATACCAATAAAAGGAAAATAAATAACTGAACCGTATGGAATGCCATTTTCACATTTATTAGGGAATTACTGATATCAAGAATTAATTTTTGATCTCAAAAATTGATTTCTTGATATCAAAAATTAATTATTGATCTCAAAAAATCCATATTTTGATATCAAGAATTAATTTTTGCTATCTATTATTGTATTTTTGATATCTTTAAATGTATTCTTGCTCTCGAAAAATAATTCTTGATATAAAAAAATTAGAGATATCAAAAAATATTTATTGATATCAAAAATGATTTAATGATATCTAAATGTTATTTTTGAGATCAAAAATTCAATTCTTGATAGCAAAAATGAAATATTTGAGACCAAAATATCAATTTAGAGCTCAATAATTCATTTCCTTTTTATTGATATCAAGAATTTAACTTCAGATATCATTATTTCAAAATGAAATTTTTTAATTTGTATTTTGAAATCTGCAAATGATTTTTCGATCTCAAATTTATTTTTGATATCAAAACATCAGTCTATTTTTTAAAAAAAAACCAGGACTACACATCTGTAAATTAATAATGACTGGTCCTTGTACACAGAATCTTTCTTTAAATTTTTTATTGTTCAAAAAAGAAGCAATTCTTGAGATCAAAAATTGTGTTGTTATTATTGATCTCATTAATTCATCTCCAAAATTTAATTGGCGATTCGCTAAATTTTATGTGAATGTGTGTCTCGTTAAGATTTTTAAAGTTTGTAAATTTGATCTTTTGATCTCAAAAATAATTTTTTGGCCATCTAAAATTCAATTAATTGTAGCAAAATATAAATTTTTGAGATCTACGTTGATTTTTTGACATCTTTAATTATATTTTGAGATAAAAAATAAGCATTAAATGTTAAAACGGCATTCCATACATGTTGTCTTGAAATTTGGAGCAACACATATAAAACAAATATGCAACCTATCTCTATTTGACAAAAGGGGTCATTTGTATTATAAATAAAGTTGGTAGAATGGAACACACTAATGTCTTGTATGGAAAATCACTTATTTTAAAGTTTTATTTGATCTTGCGAAATTCAAAACGTTAATGATAACGTATAAAGCGAATGTGCGGTCATTACCAAGGAATATTCAGTCTTATTTCGAGTTTATAAATAATGAATTGTAGCTAGGCCAAGTGGTAAATTTAAACATGTATACCAGAACATTACTGAAACAGCATTGCTATAAGCATTGCTGGTATTAATTTTTGTTTTGCTTGCACTGGTCGCTCTTGCTATGTTTTTGACAATTCGCCGATTTTAATGAGTTTGGCGAACCATGACTACCTTTGCGAGAAAAAGCTGCCTGCTACAAATTTGGTTAAATTTGTCCGAAATTGTTCATGAATTCCAGAAAATGTTAGGGGCATAATTAAACGAGTGAAACAACATATTTACACGTGTCGTATACCCCTTGTTGTTACAGGAGAAAGATATGATTATTATGTCCCCACGACCAAGGGGAAACATGTAGTGTTTGCACGTTCTGTGTATCCGTATGTATGTGGCAGTGCTAATTATATAATTTTTAACTAGTTTCTCATTGCAATTAATTGTGTTTCTAATACAATCATAATGCATTTAGCAAAATATTACAGACTAACCCCTTCAAAATCCAGATTTTTTTTAACCAATAACCATGCCCAACATAAACATACGACTACATTGCACGACCTACAAAAGCTATCTTTGTTTCCAGGATCGTTTAATTTGTCTAGTTTAGCCTTGCTTCTTTCGCCACACAAGTTTTCTGCTTCCGGTGGTAATGCTTCCACTTTTTCGTCTTTTAAACCGAACCACCTCTTCTGTCATTTTGAGTCGATACATTTGATGTTCAGGTCTTCTATGTTCAAATTTTCCGGAGCCAGTACAGACTCGAAAGTTCCACCTGGTTTGACTGAAAAGTCTACTGCTGACTCCATAATATCAATTGCTTCGTCACGTTAATCTTCATTGTTGGCTTTACCTTCCTCTCCTTGATTGGTCAATATTGGCCAGTACTAAGAAGTAGTCAAAACCTATTTTAGCAGACAGGTAAGTCCGGCTATTCTTAAATTTTGTCTTCATTCTATCTTTAACTATAATGTAGTCAATCTGATTTAGGACATCTGAGTTGCTCTCCTTTTTTGTCTCATATTGAAAGATTTTATTTGTTAATAATACCTTACCGTAACATTTCTCCTGCTTGTTCTCCGTTACCACATTGGCATTGAAGTAGACTAAGATCATATTAATTTGGAACTGTATCGATTGTTGTTTGCAGTGAATCGTAGAATTCATTATGACCTGTGTCACTGTAATTAGAATCCGAGCATATTGTCTTGGTTAGATTATTTCAAATGATGCCATTCGGCCAGTACAATGTACCTGAGAACATTTGTACAAATTCAGAAAGCAATCCGATCAAAATTGTGGGAGAAGTTTACATAAAACTAAAAATTCACATACGTTTAAGCGAACATACAGACGCCGGATGCCCATGCTCTGGAACAAGACCGCCCCAACGTAGGCTTATCTAAAAATGCAAAGACTATCTTCCTGAACAATTTCGAGGGAATTTAACCAAATTTGTAGCAGGCAGCTTTTTCTCGCAAAGCTAGTGATGGTGCGCTAAACTGACTAAACTTGGCGATTTGTCAAAACAAAACAAGAGCGGCCAGTGCAAGCAAAACAGAAATTTATGCTAGCAATGCTTATAGCAATGCTGTTTCACTAATGTTCTGGTATACTTATGCTTAAATTTACCACTTTGCCTAGCTACAATTCATTATTTATAAACTCGAAATAAGACTGAATATTCCTTGGTAATGACCGCACATTCGCTTTATACGTTATCATTAACGTTTTGAATTTCGCAAGATCAAATAAAACTTTAAAATAAGTGATTTTCCATACAAGACATTAGTGTGTTCCATTCTACCAACTTTATTTATCATGTAAATAGCCCTTTTTGTAAAACAGAGATAGGCTGCATATTTGTTTTATATCTGTTGCTCCAGATCTCAAGACAATGTGACACATACACCAGAAATAGTGAATAAATAAGTAAAAAGGCTTCTGAATTAACAGTATTACTACATTTATATATGATTGAATGCGGGTTATCTGTTATACACTTTAACTGTAGAAGTCTGACAGCAAATTTTGAACAGTTGACCAGTTACACTGACAGTTAAAAAATGAAATTTAAGTGAATGCTGCACCCGAAACCTGGTTAAGTGATCGTGAAAATGTAAGTGAATGTTGCATTGCAGGCTATGATATTGCTGCAGCAAATCGATAAAAGAACATGACAGGGGATATAGCTCTATACATTGATAAAATATTTAACTACTTTGACCTGTATAGGGTTTCTCACAGAGATAGTTAATGGCTGAGGAAAAATCTTTAACGGTATAATATTTACAATCACTACGATGCTATTAAAATAATTGTTATCTGGGTCAATATCTCTTTCAAAGTGGTGTTCCGCAAAAGAGTTGTATTTGTTATATTTATTACACAAGTCGAGCAGATTGTCCCTTAACTCAACATTTGAATGCAAAAACAGCAATTCGTCATCGGAGATCCTCTGAAATGGAAATATTTCTGCACACTCAAGTAATAGTGTATCTTTTTCGGTTGATTTTCCCAATACGTTTTATAATAAATGAATTCATTTCCAGTGTAACCTTCGCTTACAGATATGACATCGTATTTCATAATTTTTGACACATTTACAACAAACAGGAATGTTCAGGGAAAATTTGACCAGCCGAGATCTAGTAAATCACCTAGCAATAGATTTGAATGGTCACCAAAACGTGGCTGTCATATTGTTAAACCCGATTGTTGAAAATTCGCACAAATTTATAAAGGAATCCAGTGAAAAAGTCACTTTTCAAAGGAGGACTGCCTAGTGATTTATGAAAAATTTGAATACAGTCCAATCAAAGAGAGGTCTACCCAGGAACCATCCATGCAAAATTCGAAAGAAATGCGACCCAGATCGTGGGAGAAGAAGCATTTTGAAAATTGGCCCCAAAACGTTTTAAAATACTCCCCATTTAGCCAATTTTCTTTTGGATAAAAAACTAGCTTTTCAAGAGAAGAAAGCCTGGTGAAAATTTATGTGAATATTTATGTAAAACACAAACGAAATATTTTAAAATGCTTCGTAACTAGTGTCTCAGTGAGACAGGATGTCCTGTGTAACGCAAATCATATATAGTAAAACTTCCATTACTGACCACCTCCCAATAGTGAACACCTTCTATAACGGACCAGTTATTTCGTTCCCAAGTTCCCCGAATCACTTTTTCACCGATTTCAAAAATAATACGACGATGCACATCTACAATACAGAAATGGTTATGTGCAAAGTGATGCTGACAAAACATCGCACAATTGTTAAGCCCAATGTAAATTTTGGCAAGTTTCGTCAATTTGTCATTTTCCAAATGAATTGTGCCTTTAATATATGCGCAAACATTGTAAAGCTTAACATTTTTTTGCTTTAGAGTTTTGGCCATAAATTCATTTGGGGATCTAATGGCTGGGGACATTAAGGCCAGGTACCTTATAGCCGGTGTAAAACTTAATAAAGCATTAATTTAAGTTATACTTTTATTTGCTTTGCGGACGTTTTGGCACTAAATTCATTTGGAAATCTAATCACCTTGGACCCTATGACCGGGTATTTTATGGTCACGGACCTTAAGGTCAAGGATGTGTTTCCTGGATTCCACGAAAATTTTGCTTTGGGAACGTTTTGGCCCAAAATTGATTTAGGAGCCTTATGGCCGGGTACCTTACGGCTGGGGTAAAGCTTAATGGAGCATTAATTTATCATAGTTTTTATCTGTGGGGACATTTTGGCCCTAAATTCATGTTGGGACCTTATGACAGAGACGTTTTGCCCTAGATTCAGACTACGACAAATTCCGCTTTTGGAACGTTTTGGGTCTAAAATTATTTGAAGACCTTATGGCCGGGAACATTATGACCGGGTAGTTTATTGGCAGGGTAAAGCTTGATTAAACTTTAATTCAGGTTATCATACGTTTGTTTTCCTTTGGGGAGTTTCGGCCGTAAATTCATTTGGGGACCTGATGGCCGGGTACATTTTGGCTAGTGTAAAGCCTAATAAAGCGTTAATTTAGTTAATCATACGCTTTGAGCTTTGGGAAAGTTTTTGCCCTAAATTCATTTGTGGACCTTATGGCCGGGGACCATATTGTCAGGGACCTTATGGCCGTGTGCCTTATGATCAGGGGACTTTAAGACCGGGTATTCTGTGGCCGGGCACCTTATGGCCGGGGTAATACTTAATAAAGTGTTGATTTAGGCAAGTTGATTTATAGCAAGCTGCTTTGGCTTTAGGGACGTTTGGACCTAAATTCATTTGGGGACCTTATGGCAGGAGATATTATGGCTGGTGTAGAGCTTAATAAAGCGTTAATTTATGTTATACGTTTTTGCTTTCGGGACGTTTTGACCCAAAATTCATTCGGGGACCTTATTGCCGGGTACTTTATGGCCGGGGTAAAGCTCAATAAATCGTTAATATAGGTTATCACAAGTTTTTTTGCTTTGAGGAGGTTTTGGCCCCAAATTCATTTGGAGACCTTAGGGCAGGGGACATGTGGCGATGTGAAGCTTAATAAAGCGTTAATTTAGGTCATACGGTTTTTCCTTTGATGACGTTTTGGCCCTTAATTCATTTGGGGACCTTATGACCGAAGACCTCATGGACGGATATTTTTGGCCGGTTACGTATTGTCCTGGATTTCACGAATTTTGCTGGATTCCTCGATTTTGCTTTGGGATGTTTTAGCCTTAAATTTATGTGCGGACCTTACGGCCGTGGACATTATGGCTGGGTACCTTATGGCCGGGATATAGCTTTATGAAGTGATAATTTAAGTTATCATGCGTTTTTCAGCTTTGTGGGCGTTTCGCCTTAAATTCATTTGGGGACCTTATTGCCGGGGATTTATGGCCGGGGACGTCTTTTCCTCGATTCCAGCCTTACAAATATTGCTTTTGGGACGTGCTGGCCGATCCAAATTGTGGAGATGAAGTATTTTGAAAACTGGATATCAGGAAATTCGAAAATGCCTCTCCCAACATTTAGCCAATTTTTGGCGGATCTCAAAAAAGTAGCTTTACAAGAGAGGCCTACCTAGGGAACAATCGTACAAAATTGACAGAAATCCAATCCAAATTGTCGGAAAAGAAGCATTTTGAAAATCTGAAACCATTAAATAAAAAAAATGCCCCCACTTGGCCAATTTTGGCGGATCGTCGGTAAAGTAATTTTTTAAAGATCCTACATAGAGAATATTTGAACAAAATATAAGAAAATCTTATCAATAAATTAAAAATGCCAACCCCCATTCCCATTTCGCCAATTTTGGGGTGGTCGCCAAATAAGTATCATTCAAGAGAGGCCCACCTGAAGAACATTTGAAGAAAATCTGATCACAATTGTGGGAGCAGAAGCATTTGAAAATTGACAATGATAAATTATAAATGCCCCTTATTTGGCCAATTTTTGGTGGATCGCCAAAAACAAATCAAAGGGATTTTTTTTTTTCAAAAGACAAGCATCAGGAGAACAATCGTACTAAATTGAAAAGGGATAAGATCGTAATTGTGGGAGATGAACTATTTTGAAAATTGGCTATCAGTAATTAAAAATGACCCCATTTAGCCAATTTCTGGCGGATCACCAAAAAACGTTATTTTTCAAGAGAGGCCTACTAGGAAACAATCGTTCAAAACTGGAAAGGAATCCGATCAAAATTGTGGGTGAAGCGTTTTGAAAATTTGAAGCCAATAAATTAAAAAATGCCCCCATTTACCCAATTTTTCGCGGATCGCAAAATAACATAATTTTTCAAGAGAGGCCTACCTAGGAAACAATCGTTCAAAATTGGAAAGGAATCCGATCAATTTGTGGGAAAAGAAGCATTTTGAAAATTTGAAGAAAAAAATTTAAAAAATGTCCCCATTTACCCAATTTTTCGCGGATCGCAAGAAAAAGTAACTTTTTAAAGAGGCCTCCCAAGAGAACATGCCTACAAAAGTGCAAAGGAATACAATCAAATTTGCGGGAGAAGAAGCGTTTTTGAAAATTGGCAACAAAACGTTATAAATGCCACTACTCCCTCCTCTCGTTTTTTCCAAGTTTTGGAAGATCGCCAAAAAAAAAAAAAAAAAAAAGAGTAAATTTTGAAGAGTGTCCTACCTAGAGAACAACCGTACAAAATTGGAAAGGAATCCAATCAAAACTGCGGGAGAAGCAGTTTGAAAATTGGCAACGAAAAAAATTTAAGTGCCCCTAATTTAGCCAATTAGAAAAAAGTGACAGTTCAAGAGAGGTCCACATAAAGAACAATCATACAAAATTTAAAGAAAATCTGATGTGTGTGAAAAGAAGCGTTTGAAAATAGGCGACCATAAAATTAAAATGCCTTCATTTGGCCACTTTTTGGCGGAATACCATAAAAAATAATAATAATAACAACAACAACAACAGCAACAGCAACAACAATAATAATAATAATAATAATAATAATAATAATTAATTCAAGAGAGGCTTAGGCTAAGAACATTCACGCGAAATTTGAAGAAAATCTGATCAAATTTGTTCGAGAAGAAGCGTTTTGAAAATTGGCAACAAAAAATTTTAAAATGCCCCCCCCCCCCTCCGCATTTAGCCAGTTTCTGGCGCATGCCAAAAAGGAATAATTTTGCAAGAGAGGCCTACGAAGAGAACCTTCCTAGAGAACAATCGGAAGGAATTCAATCAAAATTGTGACAGCAGCATTTTGAAAATTGCGATGAAAAATTTTAAATGCCCCCATTTAGCCAATTTTTGGCGGAATACCAAAAAAATTAATTTTTACAGAGGCGTCCTACTTAGAGAACAACCGTTCAAAATCGGAAAGGAAATCCAATAAATTGTGGGAGAAGAAGTATTTTGAAAATTACACCCCAAAAATAAAAAAAATACCCCATTTGTCCAATTTTCGGCTTGTCGCCAAAAAAGTGACACTCCAAGAGAGGCCTACATAATGAACATTCATATAAAATTTAAAGAAAATCTGATCGCAATTGTGTGAAAAGAAAATTGGCAACCATGAAATTTTAAATGCCTCGCATTTCGCCAATTTTTGGCGGATCACCAAAAGAAAAAAAGTAAATTTTCAAGAGAGGCCTACCTAGAGAATAACTAGACCGAATTTCGGTACACGTATTGCATTGCAAATGGCACCCACTTGCAATGGTACAATCTATCTGGTCAAAGACACATTTTTCAGTGTTTCGACATGATTATCAGCTTCGAATTATTATCATGAACGAGGACATGCAAGTAAATATAATGTTATCTCTTTTGGGTGCAAATAATCAAATTTAGTTTTCTAACCGTTTTCGAGATAATGGTCAGCTTCCGGTTTTTGGTCTTGACCATGACGGAGGAGATCAAGGTCACCGAGGTACCTCTTTTATAACGTCTTTAGGCTAAAGGTCGAAAATAAGCTCAATATCGCTCTGTCTCTAACCGTTTTCGAGATTAATGGTCAACTTCCGGTTTTTGACCTTGAATATGACGGAGGAGGTCAAGGTCACTGGGGTACATCTTATATAATGTCTTTCAGGCCCAAAGGGTTGAAAATAAGCTCAAAATCGCTCTATCTCTAACCGTTTTCGAGATAATGGCCAACTTCCGGTTTTTGACCTTGACCACGACGGAGGAGTTAAAGGCAACGAGGTGCCCCTTATATAATGTCTTTCAGGCCCAAAGGTAGAAAATAAGCTCACAATCGCTCTATCTTTAACCGTTTTCGAGATAATGGACAATTTTTCTCTAACGGATTACGATATACAAAGGTCACATGACCTTGAATGCCGAGATCCAGCCCACGTTGTTACTGCCTACTGACACCGTACACTGTTGAAACAAGGATTTGAGCGCTATTTCCAGCAATTGATAAGCAGAGGTCTGAAAAATATTTTACCTCATTTGACCTTAAAGGTCAAGGTGAAAAACTTTTGCGGATTTCACGAACACTCATTACCCTTTATGCCTCTGCCAAATGCCGTCTTTCTACTACAAACCCTGTAGGAGTTTTCTGGAAACCACTTTGAGGTCAAAACTACTTTGATCTCAATTTGACCTTGAAGGTCAAGGTCGTCGGAGTTTTCTAGAAACCTCCGAGACGGAAAAAGAGGAAGGAATGAACAGCCAGAATTCTTAGCAAAGCATACCCCTTTGCAAACTATGTTTGCAAGTGGGAATAATGCAAAATTAGAAACGAATTCAATCAAAATTGTGAGACAAGCATTTTGAAAATATTCAAGTATTAAAAAATGCCCCCCCCCCCCCCCCTATTTGGCTAATTTTTGGCAGATCGCCAAAATGTAAATTTTCAAGAGAGGCCTATATTAGAACCGTTCGTGCAAAATTTAAAGAAAATCTGATCAACATTGTTCGAGAAGAAGATTTTGAAAATTGGCAATAACAAATTTTAAAGGCCCCCCCCCCCCCCCCCCCCGTTTAGCCAATTTTTGGCGGATCGCCAAAAAAAAGTCATTTTTCACGAGACGCTTACCTGGAGAACAATACACAAAATTTAAAGGAATCCGATCGAAGTTGTGAGGAAGCATTTTGACAATCAGATACCAAAAACTTAACTAGAAGAGTGGCTGTTTAGGTGTCGGTTTGTTTGTTGTATGAATATAACGAAAACGCTCTCACAGTATTAGTATTGTAATAGGCCATGATCGATCCAAGTTCACGGGGCTATAAAAGAGGATTATTGTTAAATATAGGAAAATGTACGTTTAACATTGTGGGCAATGGTACTGTGATCATCGACCTAAGCAAACATGTTGCATCTTTACTCGAACTTAAGAAAATACTTATATTTGGCAAACTACGCCTATGATTTCTTAAGCAGTTGCACAGGTTGTGTGGCCGCTTCCATATTGTCAGCCATCTTTTACTTGACATTACGGTGTTATGAGTCAACTACGATCTTAAAGATGGCCGTAGTTGACTTGTAACACCGTAATGTCAAGTAAAAGATGGCTGACAATATGGAAGCCGCCACACTGAATACATACAATATGGCGATCGTTAATGATCTCTAGCCCGTGAACTAATATTGCATAATTAAATCGTATATTCATACTCTCATAACATAACGCTTTGCTTTTTGGCCAAACAGTTGCTTGGTTGTAATTGCTTTTCTTCCGCAGTACATAATTAACAGCGGTAAAGTTTTTCGGCAAGAGTGCTAACAGGGTCAGTTTGAAAACAAACTGACAAAAATGCCCCCCCCCCGCATCCCATTTGACCAATTTTGGGGGATCGCCAAAACAAAGGAATTTTTCAAAAACAGCCCTACCTAGAGAATATTCGCACAAAATTTTAAGAAAAATTCTGATCTAAATTATGGGAGAACAGGCACTTTGAAAACTGGAAACCGAAAAATTTTAAATGCCCCCATTCAGCCAATTTTTGGCGAATCGCCAAAAAAAAAAAAAAAAATCAAGACAGGTCTACCTACAGAACAGTTGTACAATATTTGAATGGAATCCGATCAAAACTGAAGGACAAGCAGCAATGTTCATACATGTACATACAGACGACGGATGCCCTTCTATTGATGTCATAAGACCAGCCCGACGTAGTCGGCTGGTCTAAAAACAGGCATGTATAGTAACCTATTTTGATCACATCTTCGTGCAGCATGCCTATTTTAATTCGATATATATCGATCCAAGACCGGATATCTGCAAATTATTAAAACAAACTTCTTCACTTTTCTATTCAATTTATTTTACCAAAAGGCATTACAGAATTTTAATTTTATGACACCATCTGTAAAGGACGCTTTTTATTCATAAATACCTCACTTTTCAAATGCAAATCTAAATTTCAAGCAAACATACATAGTTGTGTTCATTTTCTTTAGCATTCAGAATACACAGCTTACATTGGTTCTGCTGAATATTCCGGTCAAATTTTTCCTCCTCAAACAGTTTCTTGTTCTTGAGTAAGCATTTATATCTAATGATTTTTCATACAGAGCAAGTGGTGACTTAAATGGGTACAATTCCAAATGTAACGATTTGTGAAAGGCTGTGACACTGATACTGAATTGTCTCCCTGTCACAGACCAAAAGGGACACAACGCAATCAGAAGGTCTGTCAACCAGAAGAGCTGTTAACCAGGGGGGGGGGGGAGCTGTCAACCAGAAGAGCTGTTAACCAGGGGGGGGGGGGAGCTGTCAACCAGAAGAGCTGTTAACCAGGGATGGGGGGGGGGGGAGCTGTGAACCAGAAGAGCTGTGAACCAGAGCTGTTAACCAGAGAGGGGATCTGTCAAACAGCAGGGCTGCCAGTAAGTGAACTGTGAACGAGAAGGGCTTTGAACAAGAACGGCTGCCAGCCACATGGGCCACTATAATTTTGCTATGATCAGGAGGCTGAACAAGACGAACAACGGTGCCCTTGTTAATTAATTACTACCTTGTTTTCATAAACATATCGCGCGAACTCCGCAAAACCTTGAGAACAGTTACAGAGTTACTTGGGCAACAGTAACCACATTCCATGACAGACAGGCATCATAACATCATAGACACACATTATCGGAGAATGTACCAATTTTAGGAATCGCAATGTGTAAGAGCATCAATTTGTTGGCATCTCTAGACAGTTGAGAAACAAACGTTTCTCTTGTTACGCACCATAGTCATTGTATAAATGGTTGGAAAACACAGCTGATACTCCGGTCAACATTTAAGGTTTAGGCTTTAAAAAGACATTTAATAACAAGAATAAATACACTTTCTTATTCGGTCACTTCATAGTTCTGTATCGCACAATCAAACCCGACGATTTGACAATTTTTCGCTTATAATTCCAATCAAGTTTAGCCTGTTCATATTTTCTAACATTACCACACTGTTCAATTGTTGGACCTGGATATTTTTTCTCTTATTAAGTAGTTCTTCTTGCCAAGTCTCTTCAGTAGCACTAGGAGATAAGTGATATTTATAGGAGGACTGGGTCTAGCTGTAGAGATCATCATCGTCCTCGTCAAACTGTGCGTTGTCACTGGCACCCTGCCCGCCGCCCTGACTAGATCCCGCCTGGCCGGGGAATCTGCAAACATGAGCATGGCATCCTTCACCCATCACAGGTAACCGCAAACATGACAAGCATATGGCGCTCATATGCCGCTACGTCCCCGCACAAGTATCGCTGTAAATAGATTTACTTTGTATTTACTTTCACAATCTAGGCCTCCAAAGACATAGTTGTCCGAAAACCTCGCTTACTATTTTATGAGCAAGGGTACTGCGTTCTCATATGGAAGCAAAAACCCAGATAACTTACCTGAAGTTTCCACCGAAGGCTCGGCTCTGTTGTAATGTTTGGGCAAACATTTCATATTTGCGAATATCGTTGTCTGTGACTGATCGCCGCGCAAACTTCATGGCTTCCTCAAAATGATCGCGCCTGATTTCTGGCACGGCGTCAAACTCGTCATCCTGTAACAGGCACGTCTCACTATCACACCATATATGCTAACTCACGTAAATAGGTTTTAGAATGAAGTATGTTTCACAACCATATCACAAAACTGGTTTTATTCTGTAAACGTTAAAATTCTCCACGTCAGTCCTTGGGCAGCACAAAACAAGAATGGCACTGAGAACAGGAGAACAGTAATTGTTCACGAATGCCAAAAGCTAGTCATTGCAGCAAAGGAAACAAAGGGCCACATTAGAAAGTTTTAACATTTGACAGTTGTCGGGACACAGGCAGAGTACTGACCATTTCCATGTCGGGATTGTCGGCCCGCTGCTGTTCACGGCGGATTTCTGTCTCGATGCTTTCCCTGATGGCCAGCTTACACGCTCTCTGGCAAATCTCAGTTAAGTCGGCGCCGCTAAACCCTACCGTGGATTTTGCCAAGAAGTCTAGAGAAATGTCTTTAGCGACGGGTGACTTCCTCAGGTTGGCCTTGAGGATGCTGACGCGGGAGCCCTCGTCCGGCAGCGGGATGTAGATCAGTTGATCGAGGCGGCCAGGGCGCAGGATGGCCGGGTCGATGATGTCCGGTCGATTCGTGGCGCCGATGATGAAGACATTCTTCTTGTTGCTCATGCCGTCCATCTCTGTCAGCAGCTGGTTGATGACGCGGTCCGCCGCACCACCTGAAAGATTGAAGGATACTCACAACGGTCTTCTCACTCCAACACAATTTCCCAAGCTCTTGTCCACCTGAGATTTTCCTTTTTTAAATGAACATACAGTTCTTTCGGCTGCCCTGATAACATTTCTGCATGATATTCACATGGTTCAGTTGTGTCTGCAGAATAACAAATGAAATTTTTTTTCTTAATGTAAAGTTACTTGACAGAGCATTTAGAAAAAAAATTAGTCGTTCATTTGAAACAACTCTTAGATGACAAATGCCGTGATTAGGAGTTATGATAGCAACAGAGTACGTACCACCATCGCCCACATTACCACCTCTTGCCTTCGCAATGGAATCCAGTTCGTCGAAGAAGAGCACGCAGGGGGCCGCTGACCGCGCCTAACAACACACAACACGCGCTTTACAGCACTACACACCAGGAGCATTGGTGCCGGTGTTGGGGGCCAGATTGAGTGCCAGACTGAATTGAGTGCACGCATTTCGGACTGCACCTGGGGCAGTTCGTATTGAGTCCCGGGCCAGAATGAGTCTCTTAATCCTTCGTATACATATAATATATATATATCCAAGTGCACATACTTAACACAGTGAATAATATCTATCTCATTCTTCTCGTTAACTTGAGAATTTGAATCCGAATTCTCAGACGATTCCATTGCTTTTTTTCTGGCTCTGAGTATTATTTCCCCAGTTACTCAAAAACGAGTAAATTCATTCCCGAAATCATTTAATTGTCACACGGTATTGTAATCAGGTGCTTGCTAACTGGATAAATTACTCGAAGTGCTCATAACTGAGTATATTTAATTATAATTGCAATTACCATTAATAATCAAGCATGAGTAGCGTGAGTAGGA
Organism: Protula sp. h YS-2021; assembly: GCA_949752745.1. NCBI lineage: Eukaryota > Metazoa > Annelida > Polychaeta > Sabellida > Serpulidae > Protula > Protula sp. h YS-2021. The sequence continues at coordinate 44,578,382 of OX457026.1, read as the reverse complement.
AATGCCACAGGATTTTATTGATACGCATGTGATTCCATTTAATTGCAATCAAACGAAGGGAGATTTTATATGCAATATAATTACTCGCCTCTCAATTGTTTGGTCTGAGATGAATGAGCGATTAACAATGTCTTGATAAGTTGTCTAAGTTACCCTTTTTTCACAACCCCACTCCTAAGTAAACATCCCTTGAGAAAACATTTCGCATTTTCACGCGAATGTTCCCCGGGCCCAATTGAGTGCGTCCCCTTTCCGAATGGGTTGCCTCATTATAAAGGAATGTAAAGTAAATCGACTCAATTCAGCCTGGACTCAATCTGTCCCGCAACACCGGCATAACATTTCTCAAGCTCTTTTGAAAACGAAAAACACCTTCCCATGTAGTACAATTAATGTTCCAGCGACACCGTCAAAACTAGCACAAGTGACAGGTGACTATTTCTGACCCAAACACATCTTTTAAATTTTAAGCGTTTCAATTTAACCGCCATGAGTGGCACTGAAAGGCTGTCGGCAGATATGAAATTAAACAAGACTGTCCAGGGACCAGCCGAGATCTAGTGAATCAAGTATCAATAGGCTTGTATTGGTCGCCAAGAAGTTGTGGTCATATTTTAACAACAGGTAACTGAAAATTTTTCACAGGCCGGCATTTGCCTAATCTCTGGCGGATATCAGAATAGTAAATTTCGAAGAGTAACTAAAACATAAAATAAGAGTACAGGCTTATATTACTCATTTTCAATCGACACCTATTCAGTTTCTTGTTTTTGTAAACAAAACAAATATGTTCCCGACTAAGTAAACAATTCCCCAATAACCATTTTCCTTTTTTTTTCTTATTACTGAAATAAAATATTCATTTCTGCAAACGTAATCATAACTCATTGTCAAAAACACATGGTGGTTACTAAAACAGATTTAACGGCACGTCTATTTTATCTGAGTTTGGGAAGTGGTCGCTAAAACGAGTTTTACTGTATGTTACACTTCTATCCGGGTCTGGAAGTTGGTCAAGTCAGGCAGTTTTTACCATACGTCTTGTTATGAGAAACTGAAAGACAGTCACCACAAAAAGGTTTAACTTCACGTCTTTTTTACCGAGATCTTGAAGGTGGCAGTTACAAACAGGTTTGCCGAAATAGCCTTTTTTTTGTGGCTAACCTTAACCACTAACACCACCCCAGCTATCTACTGTAGGTACGACTGTAAAGGCAACCTTAATCATTTTAGCCAACGTTAAGGCAAGGGTCTGTACATTAAATGTACTTATATCCATAATGTATACCTTGTCTTCATACATTCCCATGCACATGAAAGTCATAACAGTGCCACACATGACACAACTCGGCGCTGCGCTGCTTGTCATTATATAACATTCCATGACCCACTTTAAAAGTGAAAGCTACTTCCCATTGCGAGCCGTTACGCAATTACTCCCATAGATGGAAAAGCTTGGCAGCCAAATGAAAACATGCTAATAGCTGGGGATGAGTAAATGCACAAAAAGGCGATTACACGAAATGTAGGAAATGATCAATAATTGTGGTGGTAATGTTTTCAAGTATGCCCAAAGAGTGAGGGAAAATTGGAGAATCTTCTGGAAAACGCTGAAATCCTAAGCGTAGTTAATAGTTTTAATTATTTAACAAAAGAGCAGACAAAAGGGGGAGTTATGGGGGGGGGGGGAGGCATTAAATTCAGCGACTGCAAATATATCACGTAATACTTTTTACGCGACTTAATTTTGAGCAAAAACCGTTTGTTTGTTTGTTTATTGGTGTTTTAAGTCCCTTTCAGCGATCACAGAGCTATATCAAAACTACCCTGCCACATTACACTGAAATGGTCCATTCCAGTTTGAATCCCTAGGGGGTCATAATTAAGTGCACAGCCAATAGGCACGAGCAGGATTCCAACCCGCACCGGCTATACACCCCAGACCTTGAGGCGAATGCTTTAAAAACTGAGCTATCCATGCGACTTATCCAAGGAATAACTACACCAAGTTTGAAGTCGATCCGATTTCCCCTACTAAGATATTTTTACCCAATGACGTCACATGACGTTTTCGTTCGTTCTACTCAGGGCATAATGTGACAGAACCTTTCGACCTACCAAGCAACATTTCCAATAGGTTTCAACTTTCTTTGATGGTCAACGGCTGAGAAATGTTACACATAAGATTTTACCGTAATGACGTCATACGCCTTTCTTAATTTCTCTACACCCGTCAAAATTGACAGAACCGTCTGACAGACCTTATGAATGCCGACTGTTGCTTTAAAAACGTTTGTTGTAATATTTCTTTAAAAAATTCAATTTTTGATAGAGAAATAACCATTTGTATTTTGGTATTATGAATAACAAATGTTGGTAGCAAGACATTTGCTACCATTTTTGGGCATAAAAAATTGTAAAACATAAATATTTCCTTTTTTCTATCGGCAGACTTTTCTTGCGCAAAGTATTTTTCACTTATATCTAAAGGATAATGCCAAAAAAAACGGCTGAAAAATTAAGCTAGGATTAAGTGAATTCAGTAAGCACACTCATTTGACGACTTTTTGGCGAATGACCCAGCATAATGTGCCATTATTTTAATGTCTTTGTCCTATTGTCAACACGTACTTGGAATCGATGAGCACATAACTCAGGTCGCAATGAAGTAAACATGTCATACTCCCTCCACTAATACAGGTTACACTGCGCAAGGGGCCAGTAAGTGCATAAACAAACCGGGAACATGTACCGGTAAAATATCTTGTGTTCACCAATTAGAGGTTTGTTTGCACTGACAGTGACCATTTGGAACACCGGCAAATGTTCACTGTTCAGAGTGTAGAGGAGTTCACTAACGAGAAATTGCAATAAAATGGTTAAGCCAAAGGCAATATTTGGGACCGAAAAAGTCGTTCATTATACAGAGGTGTTCAGTAACGCAGATTTGATTGTATATTAGAAGATGAAATAGGATTACCTTATCAAAGATGTCTCGGACATTGGCTTCGGACTCTCCGAACCACATGGTCAACAGTTCGGGACCTTTGATTGAAATGAAGTTTGCTTGGCACTCGTTAGCAATAGCCTTCGCCAGTAGAGTCTTGCCACAACCTGTGCGCGGCCAGACATTAACAGCTCAACTTTTATTAAGTCAACAGTAAGACTTCTCTCAACCAATCAAATTCAAATCACGCAACGTCCAACAATAATGTCCGGGGACACTGTGCCAAGCCATAAAATCCCAGACATTAGAAAAGTGAAAGGAAAAACCGACCAATTTTGACAAAAAACTAGAACCTCAGGCATCCCCATGAAATCGGTGCTGAGGTTGGTTTACAAAGTGTAATACTACTACCACTATCATTTATTATTATTATTATTATTATTAATTATTGTTATTATTAGTATAAAAACTAGAGCCTTGGTGAGGCAGCATCCCCCGTGTAACAGGACATTAAAAAATCTGCTACATTTTGCCTAAAGAAAAGTTCATAACACTATATTTTTCAACCTTGCCCCAATTCTTCGTTTTTTAATATTTTTTACAAATAACCTGACGTTGCACATGTACAATTGATGGTCTTTTTATACCTTCAATATAAAATGCTTCGGAGATATCGCGCGAACAGAAGTGCGGACAGACAGACGGACAACTTCATAATTATATCCCACCCTTACACGAAGCTAATAAGCTGTCGTTGCACAACTTCACTACATATACTTTCTGTCTGTAAGGTTTGGTTTGCTTCCGACAAATAGTAACAGAGATATCGCCCGAACAAAATTGATACCAAAACAACCAAGTCCAAAAATGTGGAAACGTCGAAATTTTCACTTTTTTACAAAATCGAAAAATAACCTGCCGTTGCACAACTTCACTATATATACTTTCTTCCTGTAACATTTGGTTTGCTTCCGACAAATAGTAACAGAGATATCGCGCGAACAAAATTGATACCAAGACGACTAAGTCCAAAAATGTGAAAACGTCGAAATTTTCACATTTTCGCCAAAATCGAAAAATAACCGACCGTTGCACAACTTCACTATATATACTTTCCTCCTGTAACATTAAGTTTGCTTCCGATAAATAGTAACAGAGATATCGCGCGAACAAAACTTATACTAAAACGACTAAGTCCAAAAATGTAAAAACGTCGAAATTTTCACAACTTATTTACAAAATCGAAAAATAACCTGCCGTTGCACAACTTCACTATATATACTTTCTTCCTGTAACATTCGGTTTGCTTCCGACAAATAGTACCAGAGATATCGTGCGAACAAAATTGATACCAAAACGACTAAGTCCAAAAATGTGAAAACGTCGAAATTTTCACATTTTCCACAAAAATTGAAAAATAACCTATTGTTGCATAACTTCACTTTATATACTTTCTTCCTGTAACATTAGGTTTGCTTCCGATAAATAGTAACAGAGATCTCGCGCGAACAAAATTGATACCAAAACGACTAAGTCCAAAAATGTAAAACGTCGAAATTTTCACGTTTTCCGACAAAGTCGAAAAATAACCTGACGTTGCACAACTTCACTACATATACTTTCTTCCTGTAACATTTCGTTTGCTTCCGATAAATAGTAACAGAGATACCGCGCGAACAAAAAAAAGTGCGGACAGACAGAGAGACGGACGGATGGACAGAGGGCAATCCTACAGACCCCCGCATGATTCTCTAATTCAAAGTTTTAAGACGGAAAAATTACATCCCTGGCGTAAGATTTCAGTATGAATTATTTTTTCGCCAATTTTCCCGATAATCTTCTAACCACGAAAGAAAGTAACAAGTTTGTCCAAGGACAAATTCCCAGCTTACGAAAAGCAATAAGGCCACTTCCAGCGTGCATGAGCAAGGGAATTTCCCTGAAAAATTGGGCTTCAAAATATGAGATGGCGAAGAGCTCAATAATTAATTTAGCACCGGACCAGAACATAGACCGATAAATGCATACAAAGATTTGTTCCCAGAAAAATGGTCTGATAGACTGCATAGTCTGCCATAGATATCTTCGAACAACGCTCGCATTTCGGACCAGTGCGCATATTTATGTAACTTGCCTCGATGCGCGGTTCTTATTGACAAGTGCGCATGTTTATTTAATTTGCGTTGATGCGCGGCTCTCATTTTGGAACAGTGCACATGTTTATTAACACTTGACAAGCCTTTGGCTTGCAAGGGTTATATGAATGTGTGCGAGCAGCCGTTCGTCCTTTTTTTTTTATTCTTCTGGACAGTTTTCCGATTTTGGTGTCTTCTTCTCTGACACTATGAGCCCTAGGACCATGAAACTTATGAAGAGCTTGATCTGAACGTGTACATGTCACTTTGTATTTTCGTCTTCGATTTCGTTTTCTTTGTTAAAACTCGAAAATGTGAAAAGAGTGTATTTTTTCGGAAAAGTGGGCATGTTTATTTAACTTGCGTCGATGCGCGGTTCTTATTTCAGACCATTGCGCATGTTTATTTAACTTGCGTTGATAGCGATACTTATTTTGGACAAGTGCACAAGTTTCCTTAGGTTCCGTTGATGCGCGGTTCGCATTTCGGACAACAGTGCGCATGTTTATTCAACTTGCGTTGTTGAGCAGTTCGAATTTCAGACCATTGCGCATGTTTATTTAACTTGCGTTTGTGCGCGGTTCGCTTTCAGACCATTGCGCATGTTTATTTACCTTGCGTTGGCGCGTGGTTAGCATTTCCAACCACTGTGCAGGTTTATTTAACGTGCGTCGATGCGCGGTTCTTATTTCAGGCCAATGCGAATATTTCTTTAACTGGAGTTGATGCGCGGTCTTTATTCTGGACCAGTGCGCACGTTGATTTAAGTTGTGCTGATGCGTAGTTCTTATTTTGAATAGTCATGTGTATTTAACTTGCGTTGATGGACGGTGCTAATTTTGGTCCAGTGTGCTTGCTTATTTAGCTTGTGTCGATGTACGGTTTGCATTAAGGACCAGTGCGCATGTTTTTTTAACTTGTATTAATGCTCGTTAATGTTCGGTTCCCATTTCTGACCAGTGCGCATGTTTATTCAACTTGCGTTGATGCGAGGTTCTCATTTCGGACCACTGCGCATGTCTATTCAACTTGCGTCGATGCCTGGTTCTTTTTCGGACTAGTGCGCATGTTTGTTTAACTTGCGGTGATCTGCGGTGCTTAATTGGGACTAGTTCGCATGTTCACTTAACCTCCGTCGATGCGCGGTTCGCATTTCGGACCATTGCGCATGTTTATTTAACTTGTGTTGATGCGTGGTTCTCATTTCAGACCAGTGCGCATGTTTCTTTGGGTTAAGTTGATGCGCGATTCTTTTTTCGGATCAGTGCGCATATTTAACTTGCGCTCGTGCGTGGTGCTTAATTTGGACCAGTGCAAATGTTTCTTTAACTTGTGTTGGCGCGTGGTTCGCATTTCGAACCACTGCGCATGTTTATTTAACGTGCGTCGATGTGCGGTTTTTATTTCAGGCCAATGCGCATGTTTATTAGGTTGTGCTGATGCGCAGTTCTTATTGTGAATAGTGCGCATGTTATTCAAGTTGCGTTAATGCGCAGTTCGCATTTCGAACCGGTGCGTATGTTTATTTAACTTGCGTTGATGCACGGTGGTAATTTTGGTCCAGTGTACTTGCTTATTTAGCTTGTGCCGTTCGCATTTAGGACCAGTGCGCATCTGTTTTTTTAACTTGCGTTAATGCTCGGTTCCCATTTCTGACCAGTTTGTTTGTTTATTTAGCTTGCGTCGATGAGCAGTTCGCATTTTCCACCAGTGCGCATGATTATTTAACTTGTGCTGATGCGTGGTCCGCATTTTGGACCAGTGCACATTTATTTCACTTGCGTTGATGTGCGGTTCGCATTTCAGACCACTGCGCGTGTTTATTTAACTTGCCTCGATGTACGGTCCGCATTTCGGACCAGTGCGCATATTTCTTTAGGTTGCGTTGATGCGCAGTTCGCATTTCGGACCACTGCGCATGTCTATTCAACTTGCGTCGATGCGTGGTTCTTTTTTCGAACCAGTGCGCATGTTTATTTAACTTGCGTTGATGCGCGGTGCTTATTTTGGACCAGTTTGCATGTTTAGTTATCTTCCTTCGATGCGCGGTTCACATTTCGAACCAATGCGCATGTTTATTTAACTTGCATCGATGCGCCGTGCTAATTTTGGACCATTGCGCATGTTTATTTAACTGGCGTCGATGCGTGGTTGTTAAATCTGACTACTGCGCAAGTTCATTTAACTTGCATTTATGCGCTGTAGGAGATTCATTTATTTTTTTTTCTCAAAAATTCCGAAAAAATCAAAAGTTTTCCAATTCACTCAAAAAGCACAAGCAGTATGCATGATCCCCTAGAGACGGCTCATATAAAAAATAAATGAAATCTTATTAAAACTGTAGGAGGAAATACATTTTGAATTTTTCTTCAAAAATTCCCCAAAAATTCCCTGATCGACTCAAAAAGCACAAGCCATATTCACGACACCCTAGGCATGCCTCAGTCCCAAAATAAATCATGTCTGATCAAAACTGTAGGAGAAGATGCATTTTGAAGTATTTTCATCAAAAATCCCCCGAACAATCAAAAATTTCAAAGTCGAGTCAAATAGCACAAGCCGTATGCCCGACCCACCTAAGGATGCCTCATACCAAAAATAAATGAAATAGGATAAAAACTGTAGGAGGAAATGCATTTTGAAGTTTTTATTCAAAAATTCCCTAAAAACACAAAAATTTTCCGATCGACTAAAAAAGCGCAAGCCGTATACTCGATCCCTTAGGAATGTCCCATACCAAAAAAAAAAAAAAAAAAAAAAAAAAAAAGAAATCGGGTCAATACTGTAGGGGCAAATGCATCTTGAAGTTTTCTCTTCAAAAACTCACTAAAAATACAAAAATTGTCCGATCGACTGAAAAAGCACAAACGTATGCACGACCCTTTAGTGGTGCCTCATACCAAAAATAATTGATATCGGATCGAAAATGTAGGAGATACAATTTAGAAAGTTTTCTTCAAAAATTCGCCAAAACTTCAAAAATCATCCGATCGACTAAAAAAGCTCAAGCCGTATACATGACCGCTTAGGGATGACTCACACCAAAAATAAATGACATCGAATCAAAATTGTTGGAGTAGATGCATTTTGAATTATGTTCGAAATTTTTGCTTCAAAAATTCCCCAAAAATACAAAAATTGTCTGATCGACTTAAAAAGCACAAACCGTATGCACAACCCTTTAGTGGTACCTCATACCAAAAATAAATGAAATCGGATCAAAAATGTAGGAGGAGATAAAGTTTAAAAATTTTTCTTCAAAAATTCGCGAAAAATTTAAAAATCACCCGATCGACTAAAAAAGCACAAGCCGTATGCAAGACCGCTCAGGATGCATCATACCAAAAATAAATGACATCGAATCAAAATTGTAGGAGGAGATGCATTTTGAATTATTTTCGAAATTTTTGGCTTAAAAAATTCCCCAAAAATACAAAAATTATTCGATTGACTAAAAAAGCACAAGCCGTATGCGCGACCCTTTAGGGGTGCCTCATACCAAAAATAAATGAAATCGGATAAAAAATGTAGGAGGAGATACGTTTTAAAATTTTTTCTTTAAAAATTCGCTAAAAATTAAAAAATCACCCGATCGACTAAAAAAGCACGACCCGTATGCATGACCCCTTAGGGATGCCTCATACCAAAAATAAATGACATCGGATAAAAATTGTAGGAGGAGATGCATTTTGAACCAAAGTTTACTAAATAAACAACTAACTAACTAACTAACTAACTAACGGACGCCACATGCAAACCGATAGGAATACCCCAGCTTACGTGTAACGTAAGCTGGGCTAAAAACTAGGAAATTAAGAATGTCAGCTATCTTTAAATAACATTCTCTGGCGTTATAAAGGATTTTACTGATTTTTCACCAATATTTACCCCAATTTTTCGCGACTCAATATTACAGCCAGATAGGTAGCAAAAACATTGTTGTAACCCAAAACGTCCCCTGGAGTGAGGCCTGTAGGCACGTGAGACTGCCGTATACGCCAAGCCCAGTGCCGATTTTCAAAAGTCCGCCATTTTGTCAATTTTTTTCCAATCCCAAAAATTATTGATCACTGCACTGCGTAAGGGTCCAGAGAAGCCGTGTACAAAATTAGAAACGAATCCATCAATCAATGAGGCCTGTAGGCGGGTGAGACTGTCGTACATACGCCAAGTCCAGTGCCGATTTTCAGCAGTCCGCCATTTTGTCAATTTTTTGCGGATCCGGAAAATTCTTGGTCATTGCACTGCGGAAGGCTCCAGGGAAGCTGTGTACAAAATTTGAAACGTATCCACCTATTAATGTGGCCTGTAGGCACGTGAGACTGAAGCGTGACAGACGGACAGACAGACCGAAAAGTTCAAAACTATATCCCTCCGTTCCACGGGGGATAACTAGTTTTATTCCTTTAAGCTTTTGTCTGAATATTGCAATAACCTTGGAAAGGCACAGTGAAATTTCTCACCTGGAGGCCCGTAGAAAAGAACACCCTTGGAGGGAGTCATGCCAAATTTAAGGAATTTATCAGGATGCTCAACAGGATATTGCACCAGCTCCTGTAACTCTTTTTTGACGTTCTCCAGGCCGCCCACGTCGTCCCACGTGATGTTGGGAACTTCCACAGCTGTTTCACGCAAAGCACTGGGATTGCTTTTACTCAATGCCCACTGAATCGATATAAATAAAAATAAAAATAAAATATTACAATGTTAAAGGGAAAACAGAGCGGCCAGTGCACACAAAACATAAAAGAGTACACTCTTACATTACATTCAATCGACACCTATTTAGTTTCTTGTTTTTGTAAACAAAAACAAATGTCCGTCTGACTAAACCCATTATTCCCCAATAACAGTTTCCCTTTTCTATTACTAAAATAAAAGTTTCATTTCTGCAAACATACTCATACTATGAAAGGTGGTCGCTAAAACGGGTTTTACTACACGTCTTTTTCATCCAAGTCTGGAAGTTGGTCACTACATCAGTTTTACTGTATGCTACATTTCTATCCGGGTCTGGAAGTTGGTCAAGACAGGCAGGTTTTACCGTACGTCTTTTTATCCGAAACGGGGACGGGTCACGACAGACAGATTTACTTTACATCCTTTTGTCCCGGTCTTGAGGCTGGTCTGGATTTTTTCTTTTTCCTTTGCTAACCGGTACCTCCCCCTCCCCCAGCCATCTAATGCAAGTAAGAAAAAAACAAGTATGTCCAGGGACATTGCAATCAGCCGAGCCCAACGCAAAGAGAGGAAATTACTTTACCATATCATATATTCAGCTATTGTATAAATAAAATATAACTGCACCAAAGATATTTCTCGGTAAGATGGACCCCTGTCTTAATATATTACCCTCCCTCCCATCGCCCAACAACAAAATCGGTCAAAAACTAGTTAATTTAACCACTAAGCTGGAATTTTCCAAGTCCAGCTGTTCCTTTTTCCTTGGACGAACCTGGCCCATTTACAATACCGATCTGTGTTTGTTCCCACAGAAACTATATACCAAGATCTTGTTCAAATTAAATGCCTATTTTACGTGATAACGTCATACGCCGCACTCGTTCTTTGTACTGGCGACAAAATTGAACAAAATCTTTCGAAATTACCAAGCAAAATACCTACAAAGTATCAACTTTCTCCGATGTTCAGCAGCTGAGAAATCTTGCATGCAAGATTTTCACGTAAATAAATGACGTAAAACGCATTTCTTTGGCTCCATCCGTAAAAAGTTGAGAGAACCCTGCGACCGACCCAAGGAATACCCGAATAAAATTTGAAGTCAATATGACTTTCCGTTATCGAGATATTTTGCACACAAGATCCTGTTCAAAATATATACATATTTTACGAAATGACGTCATACGCTGCACTCGTTCGTTCTACTCGCGACAAGATCCTGTTCAAAATATACACATATTTTACGCAATGACGTCATACGCTGCACTCGTTCGTTCTACTCGCGACAAAATTTGAAAAGACTCTTTCGGATCTACAAAGCAACAATCCCACCAAGTTGAACTTTCTCCGATGTTCAGCGGCTGAGAAATTTCGCATACAAAATTTTATGTTATGACGTCATGCGCCTTCCCTAAGAACGTAATATTCGTCAAAACTTGACAGAACCGCCCGACCTACCCAAGGAATAAACAGATCAAGTTTGAAGTCGATCTGAATTTTCGTTCTCCAGATATCTCGCACACAACATTTTGTTCACAACAGACTGACACACACATACACACACAGAACGTACAAACACTATATGTCTCCCGTTGGTCGGGGAGACATAGTTAGTAACACCACCGGGGTTTCTTTACACCACGTGTTGACGTCTGTCAAAACTTGCACCTTATGCCAAACACCAGAAAATTTATTATAAGCAAAGAGGTAATGCCTGTGCTAATAATACATGCGGCACGCACCCTGAAGTTGTCTTGGGTGACGGCGAGCGAGTCTAGCACCTCGGCGTCGATCTGCTCATCCTCCAGGTCGATCAGGTCCATCTTCTCGCGGATCTGCTGCAATGCCGCCTCCGAGCACAGCGCCGCTAAATCAGAGCCCACGTGACCGTGCGTCTCCGCCGCGATCTACACCAGAACAGCCGTTGGCATAACATATCGTTAAAAATATTGTGGCCACAGTCAAAAACATTTGCTGGACATTTAGGGCTCCAAGACACTTCAGGACCACATATGAGACATTTAGGAATCGGAACGTTTAGGCCCAAGTTTTCATTCTTAATGTTAATGGTCAATTCACTTTTAATTAAATACTTCACTTCATTACATACTGGATAATGACAATTGGTCTTAAACATAGTTTTCAAGCAGACGATACCGGGATATGAAATCGGTGGAATAACTTCTGATGCCTGAGCCTTACTCTTCGAAACCGTCGCACACAACTGTGAAGTTGCAAAATTGTACGAATGCGCAATAATGTCCGAATGCGTTATGCTACTCGCACGTCCTGGTATGTACGAGTGCATACTAATTCGCATCGCATTCATCCCAATCGGTCTGCAAACACACTGTGTAAATTCCTAGGCCTAGATGCCCGATTTTGAGTCTTAAATAGTGGGGAATTAGCGAGTCCCAAAATCTCTCTGAGCTTTCCACATTGATGGCCCATTTTAAAAGATTACCTGGGCAGCACTACTCAGATAAAAATACTAGACTGGCCAGTGTTTTTGTTAAAACAAAAACGGATATGTCTCCCCCGCCCCCAATCAGTCATGTGGAAACAATTCCTTGTACAACATTGGCGAGACCAAAAAATTGCAGTAAACATTTCAACTACAATATGGGTTCTTCTTGCAATGTTTCAGCCTAATGGAACACACTGTTTCGGAGATATCGCAACAGTATGGCCAAAAAAATTAAAAATCAAAAATTAAAAAAATTGCCAAAAATATATTTTCCATGGAAATGAAGAAAAACTTCGCAGGAAACATTTGCACTATATGTGGGTTCTTCTTGCCACGTTTCAGCCTAATCCAACAAACTGTTTCGGAGATACCGCAACAATATGGCCAAAAAAACTAAAAATAAAAAATTCGCCAAAAATACATTTTCAACGGAAATGAAAAAAAACTTCGCAATAAACATTTGCACGTTTTGTGAGTTCTTTTTGCCAAGTTTCAGCCTAATCCAACAAACTGTTTCGGGGATATCGCAACAATATGACCCAAAAAGTTAAAAACCAAAAATTTAAAAATTCGCGAAAAATACAGTTTCAGCGGAAATGAAGAAAAACTTGGCACTATACATTTGCGCTACATGTGTGTTCTTCTTGCGACATCTGAGCCATATCCAAAGAACTGTTTTGGAGATATAGCCTGCCAAAGTGATAAAACAAGTTTGTCCAAGGACAAAGTCCCAGCTTACGAAAAGCAATAAAACCAATTCCAGCGTGCATGAGCAAGGGAATTTTCCTGAAAAATTGGGCTTCAAAAGATGAGACGACAAAGAGCTAGCCCAATAATTAATTTAGCACCGGACCAGAACATAGACCGATAAATGCATACAAAGATTTCTTTCCCAGAAAAATGGGAAACAGATTTTTTGTATCTCTGGTAGACAGGATAGTCTGCCATAGATACCTTCAAACAACGCTCGCATTTCGGACCAGTGCGCATATTTATGTAACTTGCCTTGATGCGCGGTTCTTATTTCGGATCAATGCGCATCTTTATTTACATTGTGTTGATGTGCGGTTCTTATTTCGGATCAGTGCGCATGTTTATTTACCTTGTGTTGATGTGCGGTTCTTATTCTATACCAATGCGCATGTTTATTTTACTTGCGTTGATGAGCGGTACTTATTTCGGACAGCCCAAGTTTTCTTAGGTTGCCTTGATACGGGGTTCGCATTTCGGACCAGTTTGCATGTTTATTTAACTTGCGTTGATGCACGGTGCTTATTTTGGACGTGTGCCTATGTTTATTTAACTTGCGTTGGTGCGCGGTTTGCATTTTGGACCAGTGTGCATGTTTATTTAACTTGCGTTGATGAGCAGTTCGAATTTCGGATCATTACGCATGTTTATTTAACTTGCGTTAATGCGCGGTTCGAATTTCGGACCAGTGCGCATGTTTATTTAACTTGCGTTGATGCGCAGTGCTTATTTTGGACCAGTGCAAATGTTTATTTAACTTGCGTTGGAGCGTGGTTCGCATTTCGAACTACTGCGCATGTCTATTTAACTTGCGTTGATGCGCGGTTCGAATTTCGGACCAGTGCGCATGTTTATTTAACTTGCGTTGATGGCCGGTGCTTATTTTAGACCAGTGCAAATGTTTATTTAACTTACATTGGCGCGTGGTTCGCATTTCGAACCACTGCGTATGTTTATTTAACGTGCGTCGATGCGCGGTTCTTATTTCAGGCCAATGCGCATATTTCTTTCACTTGAGTTGATGCGCGGTTCTTATTCTGGACCAGTGCGCATGTTTTTTTAAGTTGCGTTGATGCGCAGTTCTTATTTTGAATAGTGCGCATGTTATTTAAGTTGCGTTAATGGGCAGTTCGCATTTCGAAATAGTGCGCATGTTTATTTAACTTGCGTTGATGCAAGGTGCTTATTTTGGTCCAGTGTGCTTGCTTATTTAGCTTGTGTTGCTGTGCGGTTCGCATTTCGGACCAGCGCGCATGTTTTTTTTTAACTTGTGTTGATGCGTGGTTCGCATTTTGGACCATTGCGCATGTTTATTTAACTTGTGTTGATGATCGGTACTTATTTTGGGCCGGTGCCAATGTTTATTTAACTTAGGCTCATGTGCGGTTCGCAATTCGGACCAGTGTGCGTGTTTATTTAATTTGCGTTGATATCCGGTTCGCATTTCGGACCAGTATATCTGTTTCTTTAGGTTACGTTGATGCGCAGTTCGCATTTTGGGACAAGTAAGCAGGTTCATTTAACTTGCGTTGACGCGCGATTTGCGTTTCGGACCAGAACGCATGTTTATTTAAGTCCCGTCGATGCCCGACTCTTATGTCTATTCAACCAGCGTCGATTCATGGTTCTTTCTTGGGACCACTGCGCATGTTTATTTAACTTGCGTTGATGCGCAGTTCTCATTTCATACCACTGCGCATGTCTATTCAACTTGGGTCGATGCGTGGTTCTTTTTTTGGGACAAGTGCGCATGTTTGTTTAACTTGCGTTGATGTGCGGTGCTTATTTTGGACCGGATCGCATGTTTATTTAACTTCCGTCGATGCGGGGTTCGCATTTCAGGCCATTGCCCATGTTTATTTAACTTGTGTTGATGCGTGGTTCTCATTTCAGAGCAGTGCGCATATTTATTTAACTTGCGTTGATGCGCCGTTCGCATTTCGGACCACTGCGCATGTTTATTTAATTTGCCTCGATGTGCGGTTCCCATTTCGGACCAGTGCGCATGTTTCTTTTGGCTGCGTTGATGCGCGGTTCGCATTTCAGACCACTGCGCATGTCTATTCAACTTACGTCGAAGCGTAGTTCTTTTTTTCGGACCAGTGCGCATGTTTATTTAACCTGCGTTGATGCGCGGTGTTTATTTTGGACCAGTTCGCATCTTTATTTATCTTCCGTCGATGCGCAGTTCACATTTCGGACCAATGCGCATGTTTATTTAACTTGCATCGATGCGGAGTACTTAATTTGGACTACTGCAAATGTTTCTTTAACTTGCGTAGATGTGCGGTTGTTAAATCTGACTACTGCGCAAGTTCATTTAACTTGCGTTTATGCGCTGGAGGAGGAGATTCATTTAATTTTTTTTTCAAAAATTCCGAAAAAAATTCAAAAGTTTTCCAATTCACTCAAAAAGCACAAGCCGTATGCATGACCCCCTAGAGACGGCTCATATCGAAAATAAATGAAATCTGATAAAAACTGTAGGAGGAAATGCATTTTGAAGTTTTTCTTCAAAAATTCCCAAAAAATACAGAAATTGTCGGATCGACTAAAAAGCGCAAGTCGTATTCTCAACCCCTTAGGGATGCCTCAAAACTGTAGGGGGAAATGCATTTTGAAGTTTTTTTCTTCAAAAACTCCCTAAAAATACAAAAATTGCCCGATCGACTGAAAAGCACAAGCCGCATGCACTCACACCACAAATAAATGTCGTATTCTCAACCCCTTAGGGATGCCTCAAACCCAAAAAAAAAAAAAGGTTCAAAACTGTAGGGGGAAATGCATTTTGAAGTTTTTTTCTTCAAAAACTCCCTAAAAATGCAAAAATTGCCCGCTCGACTAAAAAGCACAAGCCGTATGCACTCACACCAAAAATAAATGACATCGAATCAAAATTGTAGGGGTAGATGCATTTTGAATTATTTTCGAAATTTTTGCTTAAAAAATTCCCCAAAAAATATAAACTAAAAAAGCATAAGCCGTATGCACGACCCTTTAGGGGTGCCTCATACCAAAAATAAATGACATCGGGTCAAAAATGTAAGAGGAGATACATTTTAAAATTTCTTTAAAAATTCGCCAAAAATTCAAAAATCACCCGATCGACTAAAAAAGCACAAGCCGTATGCACGACCGATTGGGAAATCCTCACACCAAAAATAAATGACATCGAATCAAAATTGTAGGAGTAGATGCATTTTTTTCAAAATTTCTGCTTAAAAAAATCCCCAAAAATCCAAAAATTGTCCGATCGACTAAAAAAGCACAAGCCGTATGCACGACCCTTTAGGGCTGCCTCATACCAAAAACAAATGACATCGGGTCAAAAATGTAGGAGGAGATACATTTTTAATTTTTTTCTTTAAAAATTCGCCAAAAATTCAAAAATCACCCGATCAACTAGAAAAGCACAAGCCGTATGCACGACCCCTAAGGGATGCCTCACACCAAAAATAAATGACATCGATTCAAAATTGTAGGAGGAGATGCATTTTGAAACAAAGTTTACAGCGAACTAACTAACTAACTAACTAACTAACGGACGCCATCCGCAGACCGATAGGAATACCCCAGCTTACGTGCAACGTAAGCTGGGCTAAAAAGCACAAGCCGTATGCATGACCCCCTAAAGTCGGCTTGTATAAAAAATAAATGAACTCTGATAAAAACATTAGGAGGAAATGCATTTTGAAGTTTTCTTATTCAAAAATTCCCCAAAAATTCTGATCGACTCGAAAAGCACAGGCCGTATTCACGACACCCTAAGCTGGCCTCAGTCCCAAAATAAATGATGTCTGATCAAAACTGCAGAAGATGCATTTTGAGGTATTTTCATCAAAAATTCCCTATCGAAATCAAGAATTCCCAAGTCGAGTCAAATAGCACAAGCCGTATGCCCGACCCACCTAAGGATGCCTCATACCAAAAATAAATGAAATCGGATTAAAACTGTAGGAGGAAATGCATTTGAAGTTTTTCTTCAAAAATTCCCTAAAAATACAGAAATTGTCGGATCGACTAAAAAGCGCAAGCCGTATGCTCAACCCCTTAGGGATGCCTCAAACCAAACAAAAAAAAAAAAAAAAAGAGAGAGAGAGAAAGAACAAAACTGTAGGGGAAAATGCATCTTGAAGTTTTTTTCTTCAAAAGCTCCCTAAAAATACAAAAAGCACAAGCCGTATGCACGACCTTTTAGGGTCATCGGATCTTTGAGAGGTTTCGGATCAAAAATGTAGGACGAGATACATTTTAATTCTTTTTTCTTCAAAAATTCCCCAAAAATTCAAAAATCACCCGATCGACTAGAAAAGCACAAGCCGTATGCACGACCCTTTAGGGGTGCCTCATACCAAAAATAAATCACACCCGGTCAAAAATGTAGGAGGAGACACATTTTAAAATTTTTTCTTTAAAAATTCCCCAAAAATTCAAAAATCACCCAATCGACTAAAAAAGCACAAGCCGTATGCACGACTCCTTAGGGATGCCTCACACCAAAAATAAATGACATCGAATCAAAATTGTAGGAGTAGATGCATTTTGAATTATTTTCTAAATTTTTGCTTAAAAAATTCCCCAAAAATACAAAAATTGCCCGATCGACTAAAAAAGCACAAGCCGTATGCACGACACTTTAGGGGTGCCTCATACCAAAAATAAATCACATCCGGTCAAAAATGTAGGAGGAGATACATTTTAAAATTTTTTCTTTAAAAATTCGCCAAAAATTCAGAAATCACCCGATCGACTAGAAAAGCACAAGCCGTATGCACGACCCCTTAGGGATGCCTCACACCAAAAATAAATGACATCGGATCAAAATTGTAGGAGGAGATGCATTTTGAACCAAAGTTTACTAAATAAACAACTAACTAACTAACTAACTAACTAACTAACGGACACCGCCCGCAAACCGATAGGAATACCCCAGCTTACGTGTAACGTAAGCTGGGCTAAAAAGGCAAGAAAACCCCCTCCATGTTCAAAAATTTGCCAAAAATAGAATTTTTGAAGAAAGGAAAAAAAAATAACACGCGCATCATCTAGACATGTACCCCAATATGTATGTATGTTTTGAGAAAAATCGACTCATTAATTTCATAAGAACTCACTGCGGACAGACGGACGGCAAAACAGACAGACGGACGGACACATCAAATGCTATATATGTCTCCCTTATAAGAGACATATAATAATACGCTAACTGTTAAGTTCCAAGTTTCAGGAATGTGCATTTCTATAAATTTTACTATTCGTTGCCGTTAAGGCCCCAGTTTTTATTTACACTAGGGACTTTTACTACCAACGAGTTATTGCCTTCCTAGAAATTGAGAAGTTTCCGTTCCATTTTATTGTTTTTCTACAATGCAAAAGCGAAAAAAAAAAAAATGTGCAAAAAAGTGACTTTATATTTCCCCGCAACCAATAAAGCTATAGAACTCATATTTGCATCGTAGATAGGTCTTGCGAATATGTATTGGCCTGCTAACTTGTTCGCAAATCTGAAATTAAATGTGCTCACATGATTAAATTTTTCGCCGTTATTAATTTTCAGAAACGACGCGATTTGAGGTCCCTATCTCCCTAGCAGTATGAAAGTGCATATTTTAAACTGGTTACAATGTGACTTTGTAATGAGGATCCAAAGTCGGAGTACCGTTTTATGAGCAATTTAAAATTTTAATAAAATTAAACAAATGAACCATACATCGAGAATTGCAGTACAATAACGTTGATTTTATAGCTTGGGACTGTAATCAACCACGGTTTATCTACGGCAGTGTGTTGCTGAAAAAGAAATGTCTCCTTCACATTTTTGGTTTGTGCCTTCGTTGATCCTGCGATCGCATTTCCGACCACGAACTATTCAAACGCTGAAAAGTAGCCACATAAAAATTGGTAATATAAGTATTCCATAATCCAAACGCTTAATTTTGTCATTAAACCATAAAAAAGGAAAAAGAACGCAAAAATGGCTACTCCAGTTATGTTTTACTAGGGTTCCGGTGTTGGGTGACTGAAATTCCCCCCGTGCCAGAAAACCCCCCGGGTTTTCCAGCATGCATATGATGCATACTGGAAAACCTGGCGTGACAGAAATTCCCCCCACCCCTAATTTTACACACCATATTTCTGCGTATTGTCAAGGCCTGGTTGTCGATATTCCGCTAATTCTACACACCGTACTTTTCTGCATTTTGAAAAGATAATAAAGACAATTGAAACATAAACTTTTTTACTTCTCAGTTCCAAGTACAGGTAAAGTTTTCACACAAAAACTTTTTCGGAAAGAAATCTACGCTGTTCGCTTTGTTTTTGAATAAACACTTGCATGGGCTTTAACATATCTCATGACTTTCACTAGCATTTCAAACCAGTCTAGTTCAGAGGCAAATGAAAAATGCACTAACACACTTGACTTGGCCAAACAGATGAGATGTGGATTCATCTAAAAATTCTCCGGTTCTGAAACTGTTTCAAAATAACGAATGCTCCTTCTGGAGATTAAGATCTTAAGTGAAAATTAAACTGATTAGCGACAGCACAGATTTGAATTTCTTTAAAATTCTCGGGTCTCGAAAAAGTTTCTTGAACAGATAAATGCTTCTTGGAGGATTAAAGTGTTCAACGGCGTAAAGTACAGATGTGGATTCGTGTAAAAATCTCGGGTATAACGATTATTAACATTATCCGGGAAACCAATAGGCATTACGTTTCAGTTTGGGTATTTGTCTATAAGTTTCCTTGGAATATATAACGTGGCGAAAAACATGAAAATATGGTGTGTAAAGTTTGCCGACTGTAACTTCTTGCGGGGTGCTGCATGAATTGTTTACATAAGATATTAGCACCTCACATATTTGCTTACTTTTTGGCCGTGCTGAGAAACCCCCCAACCCCTCAGGGGATTGCATACCAATATAATGTGTTATATAGGCAAGGGGGGTTTTTCAGACTGGGGAATTCTCGTCACGCTGCACCGGACCACACCGCCGGGACAATATTCCCCCCCCCCCCGGGTGATACCCCCCGACAATACCCCCCCCCCCCCCCCCCGGCAAAGTACAGCGATATGTTTTATTTACGGCGACATGTTTTATTCCTCTCCAAACACTAAGTGTAATCTTTACATCGATTTCTCGAGTCTGCGTCTCATTCACAGTCAAACCTGCAAGTTCATAGTCCACATCTTTCAAAACTGAATATTGTGCGCTATTCCACGAAGGCAGCCCAGTATGCGAAAACCAGTTTGCGAAGCCGCCAACAATGTTCCTAATTCGTACACTGGTTTGCGAGCTTGGGTGGCGCTGCGGCTCCAGGAGGTGTCCAACCAGGATCTGGTTAACGACCACGTTGTTCAGATCCTGCTCCTTTCGGAGCACATCCAAAAATTGCCACAAATTGGGACGGCAAACTGTTACGGGGCGCGAACTGATAATTGCAATCATGGAACGTATGCATTAAAATGCATTTATAAACCTTTTAACTAGGTCATAGAGGATTTTTTATGCACAATAACTTTCATCAACGGATCACATGAGGTGAGCTGTAAGCGTGGCGGAACTGCAATTATACCCCTTTCAACTAGATCATAGCGAATGGCTTAGCTTTTAACTACAGATCACAGAATTGTGTTAGTTTGTTGTACGTTAATGGTTGATTGGTTTATTGGTGCTTTAAGTCCCTTTCAGCAATCACAGCGCTATATCAGGATAAATAAAATATGACTGCACTAAAGATATTTCTCGGTAAGATGGACCCCCGTCTGAATATATTACCCTCCCTCCCATTCCCCAGCAACAAAATCGGTCAAAACTAGTTAATTTAATCACTAGGCTGGAATTTTATTTATTTATTTATTTTTGAAATGGAGATACTTGTGTTAGTGATCACTTGTCGTTCTATTTTATTGCTAAGACAAAATGACAGGAATTCACCATCACTAACACCTTGAGCTTAAAAGTTTCAGAAAACCCAAAGCTTAACAGTTATTTTTTTTTTTTCGAATTTAGTGATGGGCGGCGGGGGGGGGGGGGCAAACATGGAGAGTGACATTTTGACGTTCAGGAGCATTATAAGGCAGGCAAACGCTTTGATTGCGCGGTTAAGGGGCCTGGTATGATAACAGCATAGGAATATTGAGCGCCCAACTGTACACAATGAGAGCGATTACAGCTTGTGTGTGCATGTTGACTATAGAGTTTCAGTTTTTCCCATTTGCTAAAGAGTATCGAGTCTTCACCTTTTGTGGCATGTGTAGTTGGCCGTTTATATATATATATTTATATTGCCTTTTTTAATGTTTTTATTTACCCTATTTCACATAGAAAAATGAAATTTGGCTCCCTGATAGAGGATGAGGAGTCATGAAATCAGCATTTTTTTACCATGACAATTATTTCGCAAACGATTAGAGATTTGAGCGATTTTACGCTTATTTTCGACCCTTTGGGCCTAAAACCGTATATGTATGAGGTACCTAGGTGAATTTGACCTCTTAGGCTATGGTCAATGTCAAAAACCGGAAGTTGACCATTATCTCGAAAACGGTTAGAGACCGAGCGATTTTCAGGTTATTTACGACCCTATTGTCCTAAATAGGGTTAGATCAGAGATATCTCGGTGACCTTGACCTCCTTGGCCATGGTCAAAGTAAAAAACCGGAAGACGACCGTTCTCTCGACAAAGGTTAGAGATTTGAGCTTATTTTCGACCCTTTGGGTCTAAAAAATGATATGTAAGAGGTATCTCGGTGACTTTGACCTCCCCCGTCATGGTCAATGTCAAAAATCGGAAGTGGGCCATAACCCCGAAAACGATTAGAGATAGAGCGATTTTGAGCTTATTTTTAACGCTGTGGAACTACAAACTAAAAACTAAAAGACGATATGTAAGAGCTACCTTGGTGACCTTGACCTCCTCGGTCATGGTCAAAGTCAAAAACCGGAGTTGACTATTGTCTCGAAAACGGTTAGAGATGGAACGACTTTGAGCTTATTTTCGACTGTTTGGGCCTAAAAGATGAAATGTAAGAGGTACCTCGGTGACCTTGACCTCCTCGACCATGGTCTTGTTATTTAGATCCCTTTCAACTGCTATGGTCAGAAAACGGTTAGAGATAGAGCGACTTTGAGCTTATTTTTGAGTCTTTGGGTCTAAAAGGCGATATGTAAGAAGTACCTCGGTGACCTTGACCTCCTGGGCCTCGGTCAAAGTAAAAAACCGGAAATTGACCATTATCTCGAAAACGGTTAGAGATAGAGCGATCTTTAGCTTATTTTCGACTCTTTTGGCCTAAAAGACGATATGTAAGAAGTTAAGAGTTCAGAATCGTATTTGTTTGGCCCCCAAGTGTGACTGTCGCTACTCGGTAGCGAACACGGTCTAGTTTTTTATGATGGTTCGACATCTGGATTTAGTCTACTGGTTGTTTGAATGAGCCAGCCTCTTTTTAGGTAGTGCGACCAATCACATTACCATACTGCACAATCCCAGATATCATCATGCCAGATGTATTCTCCAGGAGATATCATCATGTTAAATATATTCTCCTGGAGTGAAAAATAAGAATGGCCAGGGACCTTGTGACCAACCGAGATCTAGTGAATATATAAATATGCTTGTCTGGTTGCCAAAAGTGGTAGTTACACTGTACAAGTTTGTCCAAG
The DNA here is from genome assembly GCA_949752745.1 of Protula sp. h YS-2021. NCBI lineage: Eukaryota > Metazoa > Annelida > Polychaeta > Sabellida > Serpulidae > Protula > Protula sp. h YS-2021. Next base: position 44,555,732 of record OX457026.1, on the reverse strand, counting down.
GACAAAGCCCCAGCTTACGAAAAGCGATAAGACCAAATCCAGCGTGCTTGAACAAGGGAATTTCCCTGAAAAATTGGGCTTCAAAAGACGAGATGGCAAAGAGCTAGCTAAATAATTAATTTAGCGACGGACCCGAACATAGACCGATAAATACAAAGATTTGTTTCCCAGAAAAATGGAAAACAGATCGTGTGTATCTCTGGTAGACTGAGTAGTCTACCAGAAATACCTTCGAACAACGTATCCAAATTGTATCCACACACGTGTAGTGTTGACATGTACTGTGGGACATACAATTACTTAAAGCAGCAGAAACGTCCAGAAACGACGAAAAACACATGTGCCTTTTGAAAAGAAGAAAATGCCGCCTCTAAAACATCATTACTTAAGTTTTAATGTTTTGGTCTGTATTATTTTGCGGGGTTTGCATTTCCGACCACTTTGTTGATGTGCGGTTTGCATTTCGGAAAAATGCGCATGTTTATATTTAACTTGCAATTATGCTCTGTTCACACTTCGGACCAGTGCGCATGTTTATTTCACTTGCGTCGAACCAGTGCGCATGTTTATTTAATATGCATTGCTGCGCATGTTTAGTTAACTTGCGTTGATGCGCGTTTCAGACCGGTGAGCATGTTTATTCAACTCATGTTGATAAGCCGTTCGCATTTCGGACCAGTGCGCATGTTTGTTTAGCTTGTGTTGATGCGCGTTTGACTTTTCGGACCAGTGCGCATGTTTATCTAATTTGCATTGATGCGCAGTTCTTATTTTAGACCAGTGCGCATGTTTATTTAACTTGCGTCGATGCGCAGTTCGCATTTCGGACCAATGCGCATGTATATTCATCTTCCGTTGATGAGCGGTTCGCAATTCGGACCAGTGCGCATATTTATTTAGCTTGCGTTGATGCATTGTTCACATTTCGGACCACTGCGCATGTTTATTTAACTTGTGTTGATGCGTGGATCGCATTTCGGACTCAACTTACAAGTTTTGGCGGTTCGCCCAAAAAAAAAAAAAAAACAAACTTTTCAAGAGGGGCCTAACTGGAGAAGAATCGTACAAAATTGGAAAGAAATTCAATCAAAATTGTGGGAGAAGCATTTTGAAAATTAAACGCCAATAAATAAAAAAAATGCCCCCTATTTAAGCAATTTTTTTGGCGGATCGCCAAAAAAAAAGTAAATTTTCAAGAGAGGCCTACCTACAGAACATTCGTGCGAAAGTTATAGAAAATCTGATCACAACTATTCGAGAAGCATTTTGAAAATTAGGCACCAAAAAATTAAAAATTGCCCCCCATTCGGCCAATTTTTTGGCGAATCACCAAAAAAAGTACATTTTCAAGGGAGGACTATGTTGAGAACCTTCGTGCTAAATTTGAAGAAAATCTGATCAAAGTTGTTCGAGAAGAAGCGTTTTGAAAAAAAAAAATTGCAACAAAAAATTTTAAATGCCCCATTTAACCAATTTCTGGCTGATCGCCAAAAAAAAAAGTAATTTTTCAAGAGAGGCCTACCCAGAGAACAACTGTCCAAAACAGGAAAGAAATCCGATCAAAATTGTGGGAGAAGCATTTTGAAAATTAGACATAAAAAATTTAAAAAATGCCCCCCATTTGGCCAATTTTTGGCGGATCACCAAAATGAGTAGTTTTTCAAAAGGGGCATAAAAATCTGATCAAAACTGCGGGAGAAGCATTTTAAAAATTGGCAACCGAAAAATTACAAATACCCCCAATTAGCCAATATGTGGCGGATCGCCAACAAATAATAATAATAATATTTTTTCAAGAGAACATTCGTGTAAAATTTGAGAGGAATCCGATCAAAACTGAAGGAGAAGAAGCATTTGAAGGAAAAGTTTACACACGTACATATAGACGACAGATGCCACTTTACTGATGGAATAAGAATAGCCCGACATGGTCAAAATTTCAAGACAATCCGAACAAAACTGTGGGAGAAGAAGCATTATGAAAACTGGCTACGAAACATTATAAATGCGCCCCGTTTGGCCAAATTTTGGCCGGTAGCCAAAAAAATTCATTTTTCAAGAAATAGCCGTATAGGGAATAATCGATCAAAATTTGCAAGAAATCAGATGCAAATTGTGGGAGAAGAAGCATTTTGAAAATTCGCTACCGATAAATGAAGAAATGCACCCAATTTTACACCAAAATTTGAAGACAATCCGATAAGAATTGTGGGAGAAAAAGCATTTTGAAAACTGGCAACTGAAGGACCTTAAATGGCCCCATTTGGCCAATTTTGGAGGGTTGCCAAAAAGTAATCTTTTAAAAGAGCCTTACCTGGAGAACGATTGTACAAAATTTGAAAGGAATCCGATAAAAACTGAGAGAGAAGCATTTTAAGCAAAAGTTTACATACGTACGGTACATATGTACATACTGATGATGGATACCCCCTCTGTTGTTAAGACCAACCCGACAAAGTCTCAAAAAATGCTTTTCCGATTTTTTCCTCGAATATTTCGTCATGCAACTGATATTTCTTTATACTTTTCTAAAATATAGAAAAAATTCTATATTTTATGCTTCTAGGATAATGATTTTCGCTCCCAAGTGTAAATTTCGCCACTCAGTAGCGAAATCGGTTTAGTTTCTTTTTTTTGCCCCTCCGTTCACCCGGTTCCAAGCATCTCCGCTGAAACAGCTAAGCCTAAAATATTTAATACAAGGAACATTTTGGTGATCTGGTTTTTGACCTGTGACGTCACAATAACGTCATGTTTTCCTATTTCTGCACGGTTTGTGCGGGATTTACACAAAGTGTGCACAGAAGGCTTTGAAGACTGAAAACGTGCAATAAAACAGTAACTGTAAAAGCTCAAGTCCCTTTAAACATGCCTCCCCCCCCCCCCCCGGCCCAAACCTGCTTAGCACAATGCACCACAAAGCGTCTGCATCGCGCTAAAGCAACAACGGAGATATACTTGACTTCAGTATCTTGCATTAGATTGTGTTGCTTTGGCATCACAATGCTTAAAACAGCAGTAACACAGTAGAGGCCATATGAGCTCGCGTACACATCAAACTGAATCAAGTTCACACAATTGTAATTTTTTATTTTCTTTCAGTGATGCGTAAGCAACTTTTAACCAGGACGGGTAACTTAAGCTTGCGTTTATTAAATTTATTAACTCCAAAGTACGCTCTCGTGAGACGGCCTAGCAAACTCGGCTGCTCTCGCCTTGGTACTGATAGGGCAGTGACCTAATTGTCCACAAGCATTGATCTACAACCCAGGCATTACCTGCTCCAGATCTACGTCATCAGACAGCTTCATGTTCTTCGTGTGGATGCGCAGGATTTCAAGCCTTCCTGTGGAGTCTGGGATTCCAATGTCTACTTCTCTGTCGAAACGACCTGCGAGCAAGAGTCAAGCCTTATTAGGAGTGTACGACAAAAACACAGAACAAATTGATTAAGCTAAACGTTTTTAGTTTGCACTTCAGTTTAAAATGACTCACAAATCCACAAAATGGAATCTTCACATTTTGTAATGCTGAACATTTAAACACAACTGGCTTCACTTTTGTTCAACTGTTGCTTTAATAAAGTTACTACATTTTTTCAAACAAATCGCACAAAAAATCACTCTTTCTGAACTTTTACTTGTTGAAAGTTCCAGATATTTTGGATTTTTTTTTCCAGAATGATAACGTACCAAATCTCCTGAGGGCCGCGTCGATACTGTTGGGCCTATTGGTGGCAGCCATGACGACGACATGTGACCTCTGCTTCAGTCCGTCCATCAATGTCAGGAGCTGCGACACGATGCGTCTTTCCACCTCGCCGTGTGTCTGAATCACACATAAATACATTTAGCGGTGGCTGTTGACTCTTTTTATCTTTCATATCCAGATTATGGAAGTAGAAATAAAACTAGAGCGGTTAGTGCACACAAAACATCCGCGTACAGGGATATATCACATATTTTCAATTAAGACCTATTTAATTTCTTGTTTTTATGACCAAAAACATATGTCTCCCTGACCAAACCCATGGTTATGCAATACCATTTCCAATTTCTTCTTTCACAGAAATAAAAACAGAACTTCCTGCAAATATAATCACAAAAAAATCAAACAAAACACAAAATAATTCACAGGAATGGCGGTCAAAATATTTAAAAAACTTGCAATATATGAAAGCTTCGAACATTTTTGTATCGTGGCATAAACTCCCCTTGCCCATCTCCCCCAACTGAAACTGAATGAATGCATTTGCTATACATGTTTTAGCGCTTTTACATGCAAAACTTCTGCTGTACTGCAATTAATAAGACAAAAGAAAATTGAAAGAAAATGGAAAGTTTGTGACAGTGGGGTAAGTAAATTTCATTATGAAACTAGAGCAGCCAGTGCACACAAACAATAGCAAACTCGAACCTGTCAATCGCTTGTATCAGCCAGCCATTGCTGATTTGTTTTTATATCGGGCAACAGGTAATTTCGTACACTGGGAGCCCGTTGCGATTTTTCTGCAATTTGACCGTTTCTGGCCAATATTCACCAAATCGCTAAGAAAATAACAGCCCGATACAGAAGTACTGTAAAATTTCAACGCAATCTATCATCTCATAATAGTATAGGCCACCTTCTAACAAAGCAAACGGTTTTCCCAATGCTTAGTTTTTTTTAAGAGATCATTGAAAGTCTTACTTAGCCATCTGCAGTCTCTACTAATATTGAGCATGTGATTTCAATATCAAAATCGAGAACCAATCAGCGCTTTTAGTGAAGGATCTGAACACGTTATTTCAGTCTTGTGGCCTAAAACAGCTAATCGCTCAGCCAACACATAACGCAGGACTCTGTCTCGACTGGATTATTTCAAGATCCGATGCTACATTTATCACAAAAGCTGCAGTTCATGAGATCGGTCTTTGATCACTGCGCCCTTCTATTTACCGTGCGATCTCCAGCTGTACGTTTTCCAGTCAAAACCATTGTCGTTTGGGATACGAAATTGGCTGATATCGATTCCCTAAACTCGGTTATTGAGAACATGTCCAGAGCGGATAATGTATCCGAAGCTGTGAAAAGTTATGAGGACAACCTAAAACCACTATTTGATAAATATTCTCCTAAAAAAAAAACAAGAAAACCATCACAATCCGACCCAAAACAAAATGGTACAATCAGAACATCCGTGACGCCGAAGTTATTAAAAGGCGACTGTGATTTAATTTAATTCAACGTTCCGACCCGCAACCTTCGCTCTTGTGATAGTTGACTGCTACCACCAACGGAGTCAAAACTTAGAGAATATGATTTCGAAGTTAAGGTCCACAGTTGTGATTCCAATATCCTTCCACTGTACCTATGAACATGTGATTCGTTGAATATTTTGAAAAGAGACCTGACAACATATGAACCCCTTGATACCAACACCCCCCACGAGACCAAACCCCCGTGTGTCAAACCACCCCCCCCCCCCTCCCCCGCCGTTACTGGTGTTGCAATTGATCATAATCGTTAAAAGCTTCACAGAAACAATTCATTAAACAACTTCACTACGTCTCTCGGAGTACGTCTATCCAACGTGGGCGATATGGTGTGTTTAAGGCTGTTGCGTGTTGACTACGAAAAAGTGGAAGGATAGGCAGACGTAGTGTCTAACATTTACCGTTTAATACAAATACCAAATCCGCTAATATATCGGGGGGTTTAGTGCCAGGGGTCGTGTTCCCTCTTTTTATATGAGGTTGCAATTATTTTTAGTATTTCTGTAGTCTCAATCACTATATTAATATATCTAGTCATAACCTATTTTACATGTTGTTTCAGTATCGTAAGTATTATGTGCAGTTTTAGCTGTGGTTAATTGTTTTGTAGTCATTAATATGGTTGTTAAGCACTTAGAGCTTGTATTAAGAATAGGTACTATTTTAGTTGATTTTAATAATAATAAAAATAAATAATCTAGGAAGAGAACTTATTTTACATGTTGTTTCAGTATCATAAGTATTATGGGCAGTTTTAGCTGTTGTTAATTGTTTTGTAGTCATTAATATGTTTGTTAAGCACTTAGAGCTTGTATTAAGAATAGGCACTATTTTAGTTGATTTTAATAAGGGGAGGGGAGGGGATGGGAGGGGAGGGGAGGGAAGAGGAGGGGAGAGGAGAGGAGAGAAGAGAGGACAGGAGAGAGAGCGAGGGGGGGGGGGGGGGGGAGAGAGAGCATGCAAAACTTGTTTCATCCAGCGACAAAGGTCCAAATAAGGCACTCCGACAAAAGGTCCAGATGGCAATATTTTCATCAGTAAAAATTACTCCAGTTCGACTTCCTTTAAAGATTATGCATTTTTCTTACTGAAAATAAAAAAAAAGAAAGATATTAATTGCAGTTGAAAGCCCTACGTCATCTCAGGATTAGTAACTAGAGTTGAAAACCCTAGAGGTGAAAACACAGGATGCTTGATGTGCAATTACTTATTATTCAACGCTATTGATCGGGCGCTTCGAATGCCGAAGTAGTGTTTTGTATTGCAATTACATACGGGTGTGCTGTATTTCAATTATACATGGGTGATTAGCTGATGATTTCATTAATAACTTATAATCCACCATACACGGGAGTCTGAAAACGAATTGCAAATTAATTTCCACAGCAGGTCCACAGTATAAGCTTTCAGTAATTAACGGAGTAAGGGTGAAAGTAACAACCAAAATAAAGGAAGAAAACATAGATATCGGAGATGCAAAGCCCTCAGCCAATAGCAGTGATATCACTGTGGGCGAGTTACCTTTTTGAGACACCGCCCGGACAACAAAAAGTTTAAATTGCGACGGACAGACGGATAGACAAGTGACAAATTGAACCTCCCGTTGCACATCTGTACCATATACTTTCTTCCCGTAACGTTTGGTGAATTTTCGATAGATAGTTTTTTTGGGTATCGCCTGGACAAGAAGTTTAAAAAACGACGTACGGACAGATAGAAGGACATTTGACAAATTAACCTCCCCCTACCCCCATTGCAAATCAACACTATATATACTTTCTTCCTGTGAGGTTTGGTGAAGATCCGATGAATAGTTTTTGAGAAATCGCCCGGGCAAAACAAGTTTCAAATGTGACGGACGGACAGACATTTGACAAATTGAAACCCCCGTTGCACATCAACACTATATATACTTTCTTCCTGTAAGGTTTGGTGAAGCATACTTTTTTCCTGTAAGATTTGAAGCTTAACCCTTAATGGCAAATCAACACTATATATACTTTTTTTCCTGCAAGGTTTGGTGAAGATCCGATGAGTAGTTTTTGATATATCCAATGGAAAAAAGTTTAAAGTGTGACCGACGGACAGACGGATGGACATTTGACAAATTGAACCCCCGTTGCACATCTGCACTATACACAGTTTCTTCCTGAAAGATTTGATGAAGATCCGATAAATAGTTTTTGAGATATCACCCGGACAACAACAAGCTTAAAGTGCGACGGACGGACAAGTGACAAATATTGAACCCCCTGTTGCACATCTGTACTATACATACTATCTTCCTGTAAGGTTTGGTGAATTTACGATACAAAGTTTTTTGAGATATCGCCCGGACAATAAAAAAAGTTTGAAAAACGACGGACGGACATTTGACAGATTGAACCGCCCATTGCAAATCAACACTATATATACTTTCTTCCTGTAAGGTTTGGTGAAGATCCGATGAATAGTCTTTGAGAAATCGCCCGGACAAAAAAGTTTAAAGTGCGACGGGCGGACAGACGGACGGACATTTGACAGATTGAAACCCCTGTTGCGCAGCAACACTATATATACTTTCTTTTTATGAGGTTTGATGAAGATCCGATGAATAGTTTTTGAGATATCGTCCGGACAAAAAACGGACGGACAAGTGATAAATTGTACCCTCCGTTGCACATCTACAGTATACATACTTTCTTCCTGTAAGGTTTTGTGTAGCTCCGATAAATAGTTTTCGAGATCTCGCCCGGATAAAAAAGCTGACGGACATTCAGACAGACGGACGGAAGACCGATGGCAATAGCCTTCGGCCAATATTGGCCGAGGGCTAAAAATAACCGCCAATCGATTTCATTGCTCCGGTGGCCGGTGTATTAGAATAATGATTGAACTTGCTGTTCATTCAAGGTCTTCTATTTAGAAACTAGAACCTTATTTCGCTAGCGAAATGTTAAACACTTGACAAAAATCAGAACGCAAAAATACTTCCTTCAATGGGTTATTTCTTGAATAATATATTGCAAACAACACAGCTTGAATACGTCTTATAAGCCGAGTAGTGTTTGGTTTTTGTTGGCTTAAGGTTTTATTGAATGAGCAGGCATACGCAGTGTTATCTATTTATGCAGTGAGAGCTCGCACAAAGCTCAGCAACTGTGTTCTGTGATGTACGTTAAATGCACTGCATTTACTTGCAAAACTACACTCTTCTCACATGGCGTTTTAACAAAGATAACGAAATCGAAGACGACAATAAAAAGTGACATGCATACGTTCAGATCAAGCTCTTAATAAGTCCCAAGTTTCATGATCCTAGGGCCCATAGTGTCAGAGAAGAAGACACAAAAAATCGGAAAAACTGTCAAGAAGAAAAAAAAAAGGACGAAAGGCTGCTCGCACAAATTCATATAACTCTTGCAAGCCAAAGGCTTGTAAAGTGTTAAATATGCTATAATGAACTAGAATTGTCCTAGAAAAGCAATGAAGGTTTATAGAAGTCAACAGCTTAAAAGCGATTCTCGTTTGTTGTGTTAGAATAGTGACTGAATTTTCTGTTCATTCGAGGTCTTGCACTTTTCACAGTAATGTAATGTGACATGTTCATATGTAAATTATTAGACATTTGTTCAACGTAATAAATTTTTGTTACAAGATAAAATTTTATTCGATCTTATTAAGTTGCCACAAAATTTAAATTTGGACATTTTGTCGCTGGACCTTCTGTCGCTGGACCTTCTGTCGGGATACCGTTTTCCATCGATCGGGGGAGACATAATACTTGACACTTACTTTTTCCCTCTTCGGGGCAATAGCATCCAGTTCGTCAATGAAGATGATCGCTGGCGAGTTTTTCTCTGCTTCTTCAAAGGCTTTCCTCAGGTTACTTTCAGATTCACCGGCTAATTTACTCATGATCTCAGGCCCTGTTGAAGTTTTTATTCAGCATAAAGTCTTTCAATCATTTGCAAAGTCCACCGAACAAAGATAACACAATACAAGCTCATTCAAAACCGTTTCGAAAGACATTTCCTACCATTCATTTCAAATACAAATACATCAAATGCGCCTCCAACTGCTGAATGAGAAGCAACATCACTTTCGTTAGTAGACCGAGAATGTCTCCCTCCCCCCACCTCCATCGCTCCTTCATAGATTTTGATTAGAGCAATTCACCTTATACTGCCCACCTCCGTCCTCTTATCTGACAATCCACCTTCGTTCTCAAGCAAAACCATACAAAATTAGCTGCTACTTATCTATTTACCATTGATAAGGAAGAAGAAGGCGCCCGTCTCGTTGGCCACTGCCCTTGCGATCAAGGTTTTGCCCGTTCCGGGAGGACCGTACAGCAAAATGCCCCTCGGCGGCTGAATTGTGGAAAAAGACGAATTTACAAAATTTTTCTCTCATTGTTTCTTCTGTTGAAATAAAATCATTAATTGGATGAATTTATCATGTTCACAGTACATAGGACACAACGTTCAAAAAGATATTACTCTACATTTGCTTCTTGGAAACAAGGCCGACTTCACTGCCGAAGCTGCAAAAAGTATACTCGTTTGTATAATAAACATAAAATAAACAAACTGGAGCGGCTAGTCCATACAAAACATTAACGTACAGACTCCAAAAGCTAGATCAAACGTTTGTGATACTGGTGATCAGGGACTGTTCTAATTTCTTATTTTAATGGCAGACTAAGAGCTTTCTGTCTTTTGAGAAGTGCCGAAGAACAAGTATACCTGAATGACTTTCCTTTCTCTGAATACGGGAAAGGTCTTTTTTTAAGACATAACCGACGTAACTAGCAAAGTCCCATAGTGACCTTCAAGGGCTTCCTGAGATATGGTGTTCATAAGATACATTTTCTTCATTCACATCTCTAAAATTTCTAAGTTCCATGTTGATCTTCAAAGTGGGGTCAAGGTCACCAAAACCTAATCAGATCGAGAACATTTTACGTAGAAGCCACACACCATATCCAAGTTTAATCCATATCCACCTAGGACTTCCTGACATGGTGTTCACAAGATACATTTTCTTCATTGACATCCCTAAATTTTCAAAGTCCTATGGTGACCTTGAAAGTGGGGTCAATGTCACCAAAACCTAATCAGATCGAGAACCTTCCATATAGAAGGCACACACCAAGTTTGATTGAAATCTACCCGGAACTTCTTGAGATATGGTGTTTACAAGCTTTTGTACAGCTGTTTGTCATAACACAATGTACGAGATGACCCACTTTAAAGAGAAAGATGGTTCCAGGTAATGCACGAACATTGCGAGCCGTTACGTAATTACTCCTACATATGGAACAGCTTGGTAGCCAAATGTAAACGCGCTAATAGCTGTAGGTGAGTAACGCACCAAAAAATCCATCACAAGAAAGTCAAGAAATGATCGATTATTGTTCTGCTAATGTTTTCAAGTATCTAAACAATGCAGGAACATTGGAGAATCTTTTGGAAAACGCTGTATGTCATAACACAATGTACGAGATGACCCACTTTAAAGAGAAAGATGGTTCCAGGTAATGCACGAACATTGCGAGCCGTTACGTAATTACTCCTACATATGGAACAGCTTGGTAGCCAAATGTAAACGCGCTAATAGCTGTAGGTGAGTAACGCACCAAAAAATCCATCACAAGAAAGTCAAGAAATGATCGATTATTGTTCTGCTAATGTTTTCAAGTATCTAAACAATGCAGGAACATTGGAGAATCTTTTGGAAAACGCTGTAATCCCAAGCGTAGTTAAAAACTATCCTTAGTTCACAAAACAGCCGACAAAACGGGAAAGCGGAGGTACGGGGTGGGGAACGGGGCGAGGGTAAGGGGATGGAGCGTAAAGTCGATCTGATTTTCCGCTATCGAGATCTTTTTACCCAATCACGTCCAGCCATACTTGATACAATCCTTCGGACCTACCAAGCTACATTCCCACCAAGTTTCAACTTTCTCCGATGTTAACCGGCTGAAAAATGTATACATAAGACTTTAACGTAATGACGTCATACGCCTCTCCGGTCAAAAGCTGGAAGAACCGTCCGACTCATCCAATGAACATCCATACAAATTTGAAGTCGATGCGACTTTTGCTTATCGAGATTGTGCACACAAGATTTGTCCAAATTATATGCATCTTTCACGTGATGACGTCACATGCCGCACTCGCTCGCTGTACTCGCGACAAACTTTGACAGAATCTTTCGGAGCTACCGTACCAAGTCAAAAACCCCTCAAGTTTCAACTTTCGCCGATGTTCAGCGACTGACGTATCTTACATACAAGATTTTTACGTAATGACGTCCTACGCCTTCTCTAAAAATTTCAGGGTTGCCACACAATTTTACGAACCATTTTCCTGACTTTTTCCTGACCTTTTCATGACTTTTTCCTGACTTTTTTCTATATTTTTCTTTTTCCCGTATTCCATAAGGCTTATACTTATGATATAATAAATCTACGTATTTCAATAGAAATACGTGAGATAACTTTAACATTGCCTATCAGAGTGCTTATAATCATAAAATTATATTCCAATCAATTAACGTTCGGACAACAGACCAGCTTATTGTTGTTGCTTTTATTATAACTATTATTATTATTATTATTGTTATTATTATTATTATTACTATTATCATTATTATTTGTAACGTTTGGTCCATCACTGCCGACCTGTAAAAGCACGTGGGATGGCAAGGCTTTTGCCGCATCGTTGAAGTTATTGAGGAGATCTTTGGCTGTTTTATGACCCAGGAACTTTGAATCAAGATATTGTGTGACGACTTCGGAATTTACCCAGGGTCTGACCATTACATCCATTTGCTTGTCTTTTGTAACTCTGTTTCTTGATTCGTCATACAGTAGTACATAAGCATCACTTGAACACACGCTTTGAACTAACTTGTCCTTGAAATATGGGGCGAGCCCTTGTACAACGATATAGGAGGATTTTGTACGTTGCATATTGAATTTTGCGGCTATGTCACTATCTGGGAACATTTTGCGGAATATACTTCCAATATCGGTTGACGAATTAAAACTGTTGTCCTCTAAGTTGTCCTCTACGTTTTTCAAAGACCATATAATCTCGACACGAAGAACCTCCTCGCGGCTTACAAACTGAGAAAACGATGAGGTATCTGTGGTAGAGTGTACTTGTCTAGAAGTGAATGGGCTAGATTCTTCAGAAAATTTTTCGTTGCGTGTTTAGTTGATTGTGACACAGCTGTTTTAGGACTGATGATATTCAAATTCCGGCCTGCATGCTCTGCATTTACATGTTTTACCCCTTTATAATGTTTCGTCAATGCTCCCTGTCCCATATTGCCAAGACGAAAGGAAACATGGCAAAGTTAACAATGCGCGTTTTTCCCGTCACCTGGTACTTCGGCGGCCCATGATTAAAATTTACTGTGTTTTGACCATCCTCTCGAAAAATACGTTTCTTTGCTTGACATTTCGATATTTTTCAGTTCACAAATTTACTTCAACCTCTCTTTTTCTTCAGTCTGAAAAATAGTTATCTTGCTGCTTAACGAATATCTTCAATGACACAAATACTCGTCAAAAAAAATAAACGTTCAGCAGCAATAAAAGAAAACCTTTCTCTAAATTTCCGCAGCATGTAGAGAAATAGTCAACATGTGATAAAACAGCAACTCTACAGATGCTACTCCATCAGATGGTCTTCTCCCTCAGCTTATTGCTTAGAATCACACACAATGCGAGACATTCACTAATACTGTAAAACACCAGCGCAGGTTACAGAACAGATACAGGTATTCTTTAAAAATGTTTCATTGGATACGGCCTTTCGCTGCGCGAAGCTTATATATGCTTGACGGGCGCTTTAGACCACTCTTCCACACCGTCCCTCATCCCTATTTCAAGTCTTTACTTTTTCCACGTCCAAACTTGAAAGGATCCTCTTTGTGAAAGAAGAGACACAGAGGATGTACATAACTAATTAAATGATATTTGCTTGGATAAAATATCGCAATTTCGCAACAAGGTTTTAGATTCTATGTGCCCCGTGCTAGCAAGCTACGGACAAAACGCCAACTCAGCGATAGTGCTTTGGTTATCTAAGGCACTCCCGAATGATATGTTTTTAGTCCTGGTGTACAGCTACAGAATCAATGCAGATGTCTAGAAAGTGTGATGTAGAAAAGCAATGTGTTTGATTTGAAAAAATCATCATTGGGAGGACGAAACAATCCACATCTGACTATTACTTGAAAAAATAAAGAAAATAAAAAATAACAAGAGTTTCCTAACTTTTCCTGACTTTTCTTGACTCTGAACAGATTTTCCCGACTTCTCCTGACTAAATTTTTTTTCCTGACTCTCCGGACTTTTTCCTGACTGTGGCAACCCTGTTAAAAATGTAAAATGCGTCAAAAGTTGACAGAACTGTTCGAGTGACCCAAGGAATATCCACATAAAATTTTAAGTCAGTACGACTTTTCATTACCGAGATATTTTGCACATAAGATCTTGTTCAAATATATGCCCATGTTACGTGATGACGTCATATGCCACCATCGTTCGTTGTGCTCCCGTGAAAAACTCTTTCGAACCTACCAAGCAACAATCCCACCAAGTTTCAGCTTTCTCGGACTTTCAGCGGCTGAGAAATTTTGCACACAAAATTTTTACGTAATGACGTCATACGCCTTCTCTTACCTGGTAAAGTGCGTCAAAAGTTGACAGAAAAGTCCGACGTACCAAAGAAATAAACAGTGCAAGTTTGAAGTTGATCCGACTTCTCGTTCTCTAGATCTCTTGCACACAACATTTTGTTCTCAATAGTCTGACACACATACATACGCCATCATACAACGTAAACACTGTGTCTGCCCTTGGTCGGAGAGACATTATGACTGGATCTTGGGGAATGTTTTCAGCACGCGTGTTTCTGCTCGCCTGTGCAAGGGCAAAAGCTTCTAGACGCAACATACCTTCACTCCAATAGCCTTAAAAAGCTGCGGATGGCGGAGAGGTAATTCTACCATCTCTTTGATTTGAGCAAGCTGCCGACGACAACCACCAATATCATCATATCCAACTTCATTCAATGCCTCTTCTTCTTCCTGCACAGCAACGTGAACGACTGAATGCACACAATGTGCCATCACACGACATACTCTTCCATTATTTAAACAGGGATTTGGTCGATTCGGCCCAAAACCGGTTCGGCCCAATTTGGATGATTCGGCCCAGGATTTTTTTCACCTGACCGGTTCGGCCCAAATTGGATGTTTCGGCCCAATGTTTTTTAGGGAGATCTTTAGGAAGTTTTTCGACTTCCAGTGAGTAAGTTCAATGTGAATTGCACATTACTTTTCCACACACCATAATTTGTACGTGTACAAAAGATATATAAATATAAAGAAGAATGTACCGCTATTGTTGATGTACATGAAATAACTCTTTCAACAACAAATACTAGTGATCCACACAGATATCATTAATCCGTCCTTTATTTTGTCACAGTTTATTTTATTATGAAAGAACTCATTGCAATTGTTTTAACATTTCTCCGGTATATGAAGTGCAACTGACCTAACATGTCGGTGTAATTAAGTGCTCCGATTTATATTAAAATAGAAAACAAAACAATCGTATTTATGGTCCCATTGGGTAGATTGTTTTAAATCGGTCGGCGGAACAAGGACAGTATTATTTGATTATTATTCACTGCCATAGTACAAGTTACTGTTGTTGTAAAAAAAGTCACTGCTCAAGTTTACCTCTGGTTATGTAACGTTGTGCATATAAACAGTATTGTGGTGTGTAAAACTGTAGAGTTAAAATGTCTGTCGATCGACAATATCAAGTTCTAATACAATGAAAGTCGTTGCTGAGGTTTTCCCGTCTGCGTATGAAGTCGTTCATATCAAGAGAATTATGGTGTGTAAAACTGCAGAGTTTCATTGTTCTGTCGAATGCTGTTTTTCATTTTGTACTCCAAACAAAAGCATGAATAGACTTGATTTTAAGTTTCATTTAACATTTATGTCATCGAAAAAAATGGCCGAATCTTCTACACCTATGGGCCGAAACGTCCAAAACCATGGGCCGAAACGTCCAAAGCTGGGCCGAATCGTCTTTCACGTTGGGCCGAACCGGTTGGGCCGAACTGGTTTTGGGCCGAAACGTCCAGAAAACCTTTAAACACGACAGCGGTATTTTCTTTCAGACTTCTGATCTCCGTAGTATTTTAAACACCCATTTTATCTTCCTTATCATTACTTTCATAAGTTTCCGGTCTAGAAAATGACAAGGCACACGCACATTTAAGGCCACCGTGCTTAACACGAGCAACCCTTCCCCAGCTCCTTCTAACTCAGACACACATACTTCTCTTTTAACCGGTTCGCCCTCGCAGTGGATCACAGTATCGGGTGCAACGATGCAAAATGGCGATGGATCGGTCTCTATGACCTTGAACTCGACTGCTCTCATACCGCCCCGAACCAGGAAGATGTCGCCCTTGTGAACGGGTCTGTACGCCTCCAGGAAATACGGCTTCAGGAACACTTCGAAAAGATTTCTGTCACAAATACAAAACTTGCCTAAAAACGAAGAACTCGTTACCAACTCGAGATCAAATGATAAATCGTGAACAGACTCTTGATTACGTGTGTTCAAAAAATTGTATAGAAAAGCTCGAATAAAGCCTCTAAAGCACAAAAATTTGCACCCATAACTGGTATTTACAAAGAACATAGATTATATGAACTGAAAGCCTGGTTCTGCATCGATGTTCTCCCAAAACCAAAGCCACATTTAAGAAAATCTGCCGATAATAGCATTTGCCTGAGTTATTCTTCCACGTTGCCCCCCCCCCCCCCCCCACCCCCCACGCCTCAGACCACTGGCAGATACACTCTTTCTCAAAACTTTCCAACTCACCCGGAGATCCCTTCTACCGTGTCATCAATGGGAAGAAGGTGCACTCGTTTTCCGTACTTGACGTCGGGGCATGCTTGAACACTAAAGTAAAAATTAACACCACAGTATCTTCAGCTGATACTCGGGCATCTCACGCGTTGGGTTCCCTTATTACCGTTTATTTAATGGGTGGTTAGGTATACATCTTCTTTGTCTGTTAAAACGTTGCTACACATTCCGTTCTATTTCTCAGGTTGTCATGTTTAAATAAACCGTTTTCAGTTCAGCAGGTAACTGTATTTAGAAGTTTTGCTTGTTAGATTACTTGGAAGAAATGGACTAGAAAACTCTTGTAAAGTCCTCACTGGAGGAGTCCATAAAACGCATATAAACACTATATTTTGCAATATAGTTTTCCACACACAAACATACCGTTTACCATTGGTACTTTAGGAGATTTCGCTCAGACAAAATCTTAAGTCCAAGCCCACACATAATTTAGCCGTTTTCAGATATAATGTGGTGGCTTTTGGTTTATTTTAAAACATAATTGGATGTTGCTCATTCTCAATACATCCATTTCTACTGTATAATTTTGCAGTACACTAACTTAGATATCAACAAAAGCCAGTAGGCAAGTGTCGTAAAACGTGCTTTTTCTCAAGACTGGAGGAGGGGCAGTGCCCACTGACATGGCTGCAGTTACCTAACAATGTCTCCAAGTCTGACTCTCAGATTGTTCCTCACGCATCTGTTGATCCTGATCTTTTCATCCGTCACGGTATCGTCGGAGAGCACGATGCAGACCGTTTCGCGCCTCCGCTTGCCCTTGAGCAGCACTGTGTCGCCACGGAACAGCTGCAGCTCGTCCATTTTGGCCTACAAACAGTTTGACCTGTTTATCGTTCCGGTTGATGGTGCTGCTGAATTGACGGCATTCACAGCATGACAAAAGTAAAAAAAAGAACAAATGGGTCGGTGAAACTATGTCCCCCGCCGGAGTAAAATCCCCCTATTTGATTTTGTTAGGTTGGACTACAACCCTTAAGCAATTCGTATCATATTCGTGAATTTTAAAATTTCAGCTAGGCCAATGTCCTTCAACATTGGCCTAGCTGACCTGGCTCATTTACAATACATTGGCCGACCTGGCTCATTTACAATACCAATTCTTGTTACCACCATTACTACCTATGCGTATAACATTTTGCCAATCGATAAAAAAATGTAGGCTTGAGTGTGTTAACAAACCCATTCCAGTATGTAAGGGTTGTGAAAATTTCTGAAGTTCAGCTGGGCTAATGTCCTTAGGCCAATCGGGCTCATTTACAATACCGACCTTTGTTGGTTCCAATACTTCGTTCAGCTGGACCAATGTCCTTGGGCCGACCAACAATACCAATACTTGTTGGTTACAATACTACTTATAGTTAAGATATCTTGTCAATCGATGCAGAAATGTAGGCTTGAGTGTGTTAACAAACTCATTCCAGCATGTAAGGGTTCTGAAAATTTCTGAAGTTCAGCTGGGCCAATGTGATTGGGCCGATAGGGCTCATTTACAATACCGACCTTTGTTGGTTGCAATACTTCCTATATGTAAAATATTTCAAGAATCGATCCAGAAATGTAGGCTTGAGTGTGTTAACAAACTCATTCAACTGAGTAAGGATTGGAAAAATTTGTGAAGTTCAGCTGGGCCAATGTCCTTGGGCCGAAATGGCTCATTTACAATACCGGTCCTTGTTCGTTCCAGTACTACCCATATATGGAATATCTTAACAATCGGTCGAAAAATGTAGGCTTGAGTGTGTTAAGAAAAAAGGTGTCGACAGACGGACAGACAAACCCGAAAACTATAGTCCCCCGGCGGGGGACTAATGATAGAAACCAATTCGAAAATCAACTTGATTACAGACCAGGCAGACTACGCAATAAAGTGCCGTCAATGTTACAGCCAACATTCCGATTTTTTAAGAGAAACATAACATCCGCAGCCTCTGCCACTATAATACAGCACGGCCAGTACACACAAAACATCAGTGTACATTACCGTATATTTTCATTTGAGTCCTATTTAATTTCCTGTTTTTGTAAACAAAACATGTCTCCCCGATCAATCCCTGGTACTAAAATTTCCACTTACCATTTTTCGTTATAAATAAATACCAGAATAACTTTCTATACTGCAAATATAATCACAATTCACAACTGGAACGGCCATTGCAAGCAAAACATAACAAACTTACATTACACACTTTCAATGACACGTATCTCCCACAAGTTTGTATTTTTCTCGAAGTTTCTAGCCTTTTTTCCCCCGTTTGGATTGTTTCCAGAAAACTCGTCCTCATGTTTTTGACACAGGAACATGAAATTTGGCACACGTGTAGGGACTCTCGGTGAATCTGCAATTTTTTTTACCTCACAGGTCAAGGTCAAATTGAGGTCAAAGTTATTTTTCCCATAAAATGGTTTCCAGAAAACTCCTCCTAGCGTTTGAGTCAGAAGGGCTTTATATTTGGTACACTTGGTAGACAATCATCATGTCTCGGTGAAACCGCAAATATTTTTGACCTCTACCTCATAGTTCAAGGTCAATGTGAGGTCAAAATATTTTTTGAAACGCCTATTAATCACGAAAAGTAGCCATAAAGGTGTTCAAATCGTATTTTGAACACATAAAACGTACTCATTAGGGGGGTAAACTTTCATCCTGAATCTTGACTTTAAGGATCAACTTCAAAGGTCACGTCACTTCATGTGCCGTTAAGGATAGGCCAACTTATCTCGAAAACGGTTAGAGAATTTTCGACCCTCTGGGCCTGAACAACGTTACATAAGAAGTACCTCGGTGACCTTGACCTTCTGGGTCACGTTCAAGGTCAAAAACGGGAAGCTGACGAGTTAAGAGGGGTGAAGGTGGTGAAGTGACACAAAGAGCCAGGTGGACAGTTACAGTGAGACAAGCAGAATTGCGTTCCATCGGAGATAAGGGTCACGAGTGAAGTGACACAAGGCATTAGATAGAGAGTTACATTGAAACCCGCAAACAAAGAGTTGCATCTCGCCAGAGATAAGATGTCAGGAGAGCTAGGTGTCCTTGATAACAATGAGACAAGAGATTGCGTCTCACCGGGAGATCAGGCGCCTGGAGAACTCAGCGCTTGTGTATTTTTTTTTAGAAAAAAACTTGCAACAATTTTAAAGACACGCATAAACATCTATAAATCCTGCCCATTTTTATTCTTATATTATGCAGTTGATTATTAAAAGTTGTCTTCAATTTTTTGTCAAGATGTGCTTAGCCTGACCGGACACAAAATAAATAATAACAAAAATATGGCTTGGAAATAACAAATTTATTACACAGCCAACAGCAGGCTCAGCTACGAAGTATTTCGTGACCCTAGCCTGAAAGGCCTCTAAATTAACAGCTGTAGAAACTTAAAATTACGCTAAATTATTTTCCAAACCAAAATTTAACAGAAGGTGTACTGTGGAAACCTACGGACATGTTAATGTGTGGACTTAACCAGATGATACATTCGCCTGTCCTTTCTTCACATTGGCTCCAAGAGTGCGTGCACCTCTCAAGCGTGGGTCAAGGGACGCGTCTGTATACCTCTCATGTGTCCGATTTCCAGTCTCCCTGTGCTTCTAATAACCTCCGTTGGCAGGCCATAGGCGAACGCAAACGAAGCATCCCCCTCTACTCAGGTAGCGTCCACTGTATTCTTTGGGGTTGTAACCTGCTTCCACAAGCACATGTGACAGCGTAGTTCTAAACGCGGAGTGGGTGAGAGGGACCCAACTTTCGCCAATGCTGTCCAACAGCAGAGGGGCTGCGGGTGGGCGGTTTGTGTAGTATCAAGCTGAGGAGCGCTGTCACGGGAAATAGGTAAGATTCCTCTATGGTTGGCAAGGGAACAAGTAGTTCGCGCGAGAAATCTTGTAACGTTTTGTTCTATTACCCAGAGCGTTGCGAGGTGTCCGTCAAATTGGAGGTCGCGACGACACAGATCCTTTCGACACGAGCGGGAAGTCAGTGTCATCGTTAAGAGCGTCATACGTCGCCATTATCCAAACATTTGTAAACTGCACTTTATATATCAAGTGTGAATGGGAGTTTTTTCTTTGGTAAAACTCCCTTCGCCATTTTTATCCCTTTGAGAACTGTTCCAATGTGGTAGTTGTCCGCTGGGGGTCTGATTGAGCTCCAGGCGCATGTGGCGTATGCCCGACATGTAGCAACAAAACGACGAGGCACAGGAGTGCGAGCAAGGTAGGCAGCGTAGCGGAACAGAGTTATGGGAGAGGCAGGCACTGCTGTAAATCCCAAACTTTGACAAAAACTCCATCAAGTTTGTACATTGATGGAGTACGCATTGCGCGTATTTGGAGCTATCGCCGCGCGTTTGTACGTGGTCCATTCGCTGTCCAGTTGTTGTTCCTGCTGAATCATTGCTGTAACAGAAAACGCTGTGCTTCATGCGACATATGTAATAACGGCGCGTGAAAATCTATGCGAGCCTATGCGTATGTGGCCATAGGTGCAAGCGGTTTAGGCTATCAGCCAGTAGATTCGATTTGGTGTTTAGGTATAGGGCTATAAGCCGAAGGTTGCGGAAAGCACATGTTATACGTATTGAACGTAAGATATCCGAAACACACATTGCATGTAAGGCTGCTGTGTTATCTGTGCGTACAATAACTTTTGCGATTTTCCACATGTGCGACCAGCGTTGTATAGCAACGTGAATAGCGGCTAATTCCTTGATGTTGATATGAGTTCCTGCCAGACACGGTGCTTCCGACTCCCAGTAAAGCTGCGCCTGCCCCTGTGGTTGACGAGTCCGTTATTATGTATGCAGATTCAGGCGCTCTCCGGTCCTAAAAGAAGGACGTGCCATTGAACTGGCTGCATAGCGTATCGATGGCGTAGAGGTCTCTGCGGAGATCCACTGTAAGGCGAGTTCGATGACTAGGGCGTTTGAGTTGAGATAGTCTATCAGTTAAGCGTCGTAAGCAAGGCCTGATAGCATGAATAACTCGAGCAATCCAATTGTGTACCTGCTAGAGACTAGATTTCACCTTTGGTCGGTTGTGTTTTCGCCGTCCCCCATGATGCGAGGGTTTCTCTGAAGTCTGACAACTTAGACGGGTATATTACGACGCACTTGCTAATAAACAAGTGGGGAAAAAGAAGGAAGAATGGGGAAATAGTAAAAGAAGAGTAACAAAGAAATTCCGATAGGTCGCCTCTTATGCCATGCACGGAACAGAATGCGGTGGGTGTATTCTTAAGATTCTCCCCACCCCACAGGGGGTGGAGACATACATTTTTCCCAGCTGATCGCAAAACCAAGCGAAAAAAGAACGGTGTATCTACAGGTTCATGGCTTTTCGGGCAGCTACATATGTGGTGGTGCTGATAAAGAAATCGTCAATAAAACAAATGACGTCGATTCCCATTCGGCGTAACATGCGACACACGCTTTGCGTGAGGCGGTGAAATATTCCTACGGCTGAGAGAAGCGTCAAAAGGTCGGCGAGTGTCAGTACGCCACAGATCTTAAGGCGAGCGCTCTACCAACTGAGCTACCCGTCGATGTGTGATGTGTGAGCCCATAATGCGATAACGACCCAAATTCAGCTCCTTTATTATTGGTTGTTCAACCTTCTCGTGAAACAGAATTTCGGCTGATTTATTGGTCTGTTGACAGACTTTTTGCGGTGGGGAGTTGGTGTCTACAATACCCAAACCGTTAGTTATTCCCTGAATTAGAGAATCATAGTCCTCGTCGTCTCTCAGCAGTTGTTTCCAGTTATCCAATTTTGCAGTTAGTGGGCTAAGCAAACCTGTTTCTCATTCAAACTTATGCACTGGGTGGGTTTTGTAGCACAATCTACACACGTGAGCGAATCGACACTTGACGCGAGTTAGTTAGTTAGTTAGTTATTTGATTGGTTTAACGACACCGCCAACCTGTTGTAGGTCATATTGTGTCATTCCTGGTAACTTTGTCGAATTTACACTTGACGCGATCACAACCTTTTGGCGAGTTAAAATTGCGACAAATTTCCCTGCCGGTTGTGGGTTCATGTGGCACTTGGTCACGTGTTCTATTTGCGCGCGCTTGTTTATCTATAGAATTGGCAGGGCTGTTTAGATAGTACGCAAAGATGCACAAGTTCATAGCTCTGGGTCGGGTTCGCCCCACTATAGTCCGCCCTCAACCACCCTTGTGCGGTACTCGAAATCGAAGCGCATGACACGCGAAATAGGGTAAATGGCAGCCATATCTGCAATCTTCTGGCCATATCGTGCATAGGACCTGATACTAGGGGTGGCGATATTTATCGATACAGCGATATATCGCGATATGTTTTCTCACGATACGTATCGCGATACGAATGTTGAAATATCGATATTTTTCGATATTTTTCGCTGCACGTCAAATTGAATATTTTTTGGTGATGTGCTAACGAGTGATATCTACAATGCTGCTGTTCACCATTCTACACATCATATTCGGCTGCTTTTCGTTTCAGATATCTTTTCACGATATTTTGTTCATGTAAATTTCTGACTAAGTGGGCCAACTATAGTGTGATAGAACATGGCTAATTTTTTGCTATATTGGATATGAACTGATTGGATAATTGAATGATAACTTGATAAAAAGAACATGTGGCATTTTGCGATTCAGTTACAGAGTAGACGCTGTGTTGTTGTTTCAGTTTTAAATACAGAACTGTTGATATTTCAAGTTAAAAATATACCAATCAGACATTTAAGTTTAGACACTCAGTCAAACAGACATTCTTAAAATTTAGTCATATATGCTGTTTGTGTAATGGGATTAATGTCACTGATGGCATCCAAAACCACCATTGCCAACATATTTTTTGTATTTGTTATTACGCCATTATCTATAACTGATCAATGCCGTAGGTAAGTGTGTTACAATTCCTGGAAATTAAGCCATAAAACAGCTGCATTTTTCACTTTTAAATAATTCAAAATATCGCGATATGTATCGCGATACATAGCCAATATCGCGATACGTATCGCGATACAGACTGCGCCGCGATACCCAACCCTACCTGATACTTGGGAAGTTGGACAGTCTCCCCAGCTCTATTAGTATATCCTGCATTCGTAGGTGCCCTTTAAGCCACTGGGGAAGTGTATTTGTTTGTTTGGTGTTTAACGTCCAACTAGGATGGGTATATTAGGACGGACTTGCTAAAGAAACAAGTGGGGGAAAAAGAAGGAAGAATGAGAAAATAGTAAAAGAAGAGTAAGAAAGAAAGGAATTCCGTTTTCATGGCCGTTTTCCCTAGGAAACATTTCTGCGAAATATGAAGACGATCCAATTAAAACTGGGAGAATCATTTTGAAAATTGGCAACCAAAATTTTTAAACCGGCCCAATTTTTGGCGTATTGCCAAAAAAACAGTAACTTTTCAGGAGAGGCCTACCCTAGAGAAGATTCGTACAAAATCTAAATAGAATCCGATCAAAACTGAGGGAGAAGAAGCATTCTGAGTAAAAGTACATACATACACATGGATATATAGACGACGGATACCCCTTCTACCGATGTGCAACACCAACCAAGTGATTTTTTTAAGAGAGGCCTTCGCAGTGAACATTTGTGCAAAATTTGAAGACAACCCGGTCACAATCGTCGCAGACAGGAAGCACCTTGAATGCTGGCAACCAACAAAATTTAAATGCCCCCAAATACCCAATTTCTGCCGCATTGCCATAACAAAAAAAAATTTCTCAACAGAGGCCTAGTTAGAGAACATTCGTACAAAAGTGACAGGAATCTGACCAAAAATAAGAAGAACCCTTTAAGTAACAGTTTACATACATACATATGTACACACAGACGACTGCCCCTTTAATGATGTGATACGACTAGCCCGACGAAGTCAGTAGGGTTTAAAAATGGCTATCGTGTACAGAAGCTAACCGTGATTAACAATCAACAGCGGATCTTAATAACTGCCCGTGTATTTTTTGAAGATTTAATAACAAGATCTTAACGCCGGGAAAAAATAAGTTAAAAATTTGAGAATTTTTTTCTGTTCGGGGGGGGGGGGGAGCGCACACTAATTTTGAGCGTATGATTTTACGAAATCAACCCGTGCATAGTGTATACTTGGTCAGTATATACCTTGCATTTACTGTACGTCTCTTTTTTTTGTCCCAGTTTGACGCCTTATTTATCCGGGTCTAGAAATTGGACACTGCAAACAAGTTTTACTGTGCGTCGTTTTTGTATCCGGATCTGGAAGATTATCACGACGAACAGGGTTTACTCTACGTCACTTTTTTAGGATCTGGAAGGTTGCCACTAATAACAGCTTTTACTGTGATTTTTTTAATCCGCGTCCGTGAAGTGGTAATTACAAACAGATTTTACAGGTCATCTCTTTTATCCTGGTCTGGAAGGTGGTCCCTCTTTTGTTAGTAATTTTTGTATTTGTTTGGTGGAGCTGAAACATTATCTAAAATATACCTTGTCTTGACCAATTTCATCGAACAAAAAAGCTAGAAAGCGCAACACATTTCCAAATGGTACACATAAACGTGTACATGCGAGCTTAAAAATCACTCTAAGCTACCCAGGATATCACGCTAAAGACTGGCGGATAAGGATTTTCGCTGAATTTCGAGAGCGACGACGGGTTTTTTCACGTTTAGTCGTCATATGGCGTCATGCATCTGTGCAGTATATGTCAACTACAATACTAACCAAAGGCACATTTCCACAAAGTTTGAAGCTGCGCCTCTACGGGGAAAAGTAACTCGCTCTCCGAACCTGAGTGGGGTGAGATAAAATTATTATTATTTTTTTTTACCTGTGAAAGTGATACAACGGAGTTGTCTTCATTTAGAGCTTCTTCAACCAGCAGTCTGTTCGGCTTAGCTTTGTTCTTCAAAATTGCTGTAGCTAAATCATCCTTACTGAAATTGATAAAAAATTTTTTTAGAAAGAATGTCACCAAGTCTATTTCACATGAGTGGATGGCACGGTTTTAATAGGTTTATCTCACAACTATATGCTGTGATCAGCCAAATTAAAACCGATTGTCTTGTGAAAGAACGTACACAAATAATACAGAATATCAACCGCCGCATTAACAAAAGCTAACCCTGTGGTTTAGATTTGAATTAGCAAAAAATGGTTTGAATTACATTCACTAATGAAGTTAAACACCGGTTCAAATAAACTTAAGTTTAAGTTTTTGGTTCAACCGCAGTGAGCCCCGATACATCATCATTACTGGAGGAAAATACAGCAGATTCCCAGAGATATCCCACATTTTGAGCTACCAGAAAGAGAAAATAATTCAGTTTTGTTAATTTTTATTTCGAAATAAATTTTTTCTGGGTTTTTTAATTAAAATTATCATGGTTGACTGATTAATTTTAGTCATTTCATTAATGCGAACCATGATGCCTGGGGTGGGGGGAAGGAGGGGAGGGGGCGATATTACGAGGTCGTAAAACATACGACGACGTAAAACAGACTTGTTTACGCGTTATATACTTTCTACCTCTAGGGTTTTATTTGTCTACGGTGAATAGTAACAAAGATAAAGCCTGGACAAACTGGGCTGAAATACAACAAGTCGTTTTTTAAGAAATCGAAAAATAACCTGTGATTGCACAACTACACTTTATATACTTTCTACCCGTAGGGTTTTATTGGTCGACGATGAATAGTAACAAAGATACAGCCTAGACAAACTTGTTCTGAAAAAAACGACGAAGTGCAAATTTTCAAAAAAAAAAATCCCCAAAATTACATGTTTTGAAAAAATCGAAAAACAGCCTGATTATGCACAACTATATGTTATATACTTTCCTGCTATAGGGTTTTATTAATCTCTGAGGAATAGTTACAAAGATACAGCCTGGACAAAGACGACTGCGGACGGACACGGAGGCGTTTCTGTATGCCCCGCCCTCGGCTAGGGCGCGGGGGATAAATATTCATCGTCAAAAATTCAAAAATAAACAAAACAGATGGTGGTCACTAAAACAGATGTTACTGCACGTCTTTTTATCCGAGTCTGGAAGACGGTCGCTTAAACGGGTTTTACCGTATGTCCTCTTTATCCAGCTCTCAAGTCGGTCACTACAGCATTTTTACTGTTCGTTACATTTTTATCCGGGTGTGGAAGTTGGTCAAAACAGACAAGTTTTACCGTACGTCTTTTTATGCGAATCCGGAAGGGGTCACAACAAACATTTCTTACTTTACATATCTTTATCCAGATCTTGAAGGTGGTCTGGATTTATTTTGTTAACCGTCATCCCGCAAACCTCCCCCACCATCCTTCCTAAGCCACCTTACACAGGTCCGACTGTAAACGCAAACCTAACCCTTTTACCCAAAGTAACGGTTAGTACCCTAAGCGTAGTTATAGCCATGATGTACCACCTTGTCTTAGTACATTCACATTGACCAAAAAGCACCAGAAAGCCATTCCTCCAAACTCGCATCAGATGACTCGGTGGAGGAAGGGGGAGGAGTCTTTCATTGCCAAAATGGTGAGCTGCTTCTCACAGCACAAGACATCTGGTGGCCAACTTTAAAAGCGACTAATGCTTCCAGGTACTGCAAACAATGCTATCCGACACAAAATAGCTCCCATATATGGAACAGCTTGGCAACTGAATCAAGTATGCAGCGAAAAAAAAATAGCTAGACCTGCTGTGTGCTATAAATACGACAATAGCATTCCAATCCATAAATAACGACTTCATCATGCACCACAAGTGACACTGACCCCTGACTGAGTGGCATGTTACATAATAGCCGCAGATGCGAAAAGCACAAAAAGTTCAATTTCAAGCAATAAGAAAAAGCAATGGGCCGAGAGTAATGCTGTTGCTGTTCTGAAGAATGCAGGAACACTCGAGAATCTTCTGTAAAACGCTGAAATCAACAGTGCAGTTAACAACTAGGCTTAGTTAACAAAGGAGCCAACAAAATGGGGAGGGGAGAGTGTTGACGTTACGCATTTCTTAATTTTTCTGTATGAGTTAAATGTTTAACCAAAACCGTGCGACTTTTCCGAGGAATAACTACATAAGTTTGAAGTTCATCCGACTTTCCGCTACTGAGATATTTCGCTTAACCACAAATAATTTTTTAACACTTGACAAGCCTTTGGCTTGCAAGGTGTTTCTGAATTTGTGCGAGCAGCCGGTGGTATCTTTTTGTTCTTGACAGTGAACGGATTTTTTGTGTGATCTACTCAGCTGACACTACAGGCCCTAGGGCCACGAACTTGGGACTTGGGACTAGAACTTGATATAAACGTGTGTATTACACTTTTTATTTTCTCCTTCGATTTCGTTTTCTTGTTTAAAACGATACATGAAAGAGTGTGTATTTTTTGCAACTTTCAATCGATACCCACTTAGTTTTCTTGTTTTTGTAAACCAAGACAAACGTCTCCCCGACTAAGCCCAAAATTTCCCAAAACCCATTTTCTTTTCTTTTTTCCATTACCATTTTCTTTTCAATATTCATTTCTGCAAACATCACCATAAATCATTGCAAAAAATTCCAAAAATAAACAAAACAGATGGTAGTCACTACAACAGATATTACTGCCTGTCTTTTTTTATCCGAGTCTGGAAGATGGTCGGTATAACCGGTTTTGCTGTAGGTCCTTTTTGTCAAGATCTGAAGTTGTTCACTGCATTAGTTTTACTGAGCGTTACATTTATATCCGGGTCTTGATGGTAGCGTCGATTTTTTTTTCTGCTAACATTCCTCCCCCCACCCCCTCCCCCATCCCATTAATCTAATGTAGGTCCGACTACAAAAGTAACTCGAATCCTTTCACTAAGGTACCAGTCTGTACCTTACGTGTAGTTATAGCCATGATATACTGACTTGTCTTCGTACATTTCCATCGGCCAAAAAGCAACAGAAAGTTAGTTATATGATTTGTTTAACGACACAACCGACCCTTAGCGGGTTACATTGTGTCACAGCATGTTAGTAATAGGTGAGTAGAAGACAATACTACGAGTTAAAATCAAGGTAAGCTAAAACCGTGTATATTCTAAAATCATAAAGTAAAAAGCGACTAGAAATACTGATACAGATTGATTTCTTTTAACAATTGGCAATAGAAAGGCATTCTTCATAACTGCGCATGAGCTGACGCACATCGGTAGGAGGGGAGGGTGGCATTTCGGTGTTTCTCATAACACAAGATATTCCCTGAAAAGCGCAAGATGCTTCCAAGTAATGCAAACAATGCTAACCGATTCAAAATAGCTCCCCTATACAGAACACCTTGGCAACGGAACTAACTACGCGGCGAAAAAATCAATAGCTAGACCTGCCGATACCTATAAATACAACAGCATTCCATGACCTCGTAGATAACGACTTCATCATGCATCACAACTGAAACAAACCCCTGACTGAGTGGCATGTTACGTAATAGCCGCAGACAAGAAACGCACAAAAAGCTCGATTTCAGGCAATAACAAAAAGCAATGGACTGATGGTAATGCTGTCACTATTCTGAAGCAATTCTAAAGAATGCAGAAACATTAAAGAATCTGCGCGAGAACGCTGAAATCCGCAGCGTAGTTAACAACTATGCTTAGTTAACAAATAAGCCAAAAAAATGGGAAGGCGAAGAAGGGGTGGGGGGTTGACGTTATAACGTTTCTTGATTTTCTATACGAGTTTAATAATGTTTAACAAAAACCGAGGAATAACTACACCGCGTTTAAAGTCGACCTGACTTTCCGTTATCGAGATATTTTGCTTAACAACAGACAAATATTTTCACAGAATGACGCCCATATAAAACAAGACAATCGTACATTGCACATCCCCCGCCGCGCTCATCTACACCACATATATTTTAATCCTTTAAGGTACAGTAAACAAAGAAGTCCAAATTGTGAAAAATCGCCAAAATTACACTTTTTGAAGAAATCAGAAAATAATCTGACGTTGCACAACTACACGTTATATGCTTTCTAGGGTTTTATTGGTTTACAGTGAATAGTAACAAAGAACAGAACTTTCAAATTCAACATCACATCGTAATTGGTTAAAGTATAAATCAGTCTATAAGCTACAGAAGATTATCGTAACTTATAATAAGAATGTCTTGGTAAATTTCGCGAGTTATAGTTTATAAATAAATCTGGAATAATGGACTCAAATGCTGTATTTACATCGAAGAACACATTTTCAATTTTGCCAATTACGATGTGCTGTTCAATTTCATGTTTCTCTCCTTGTACAGCCTGGACAAACTTATCTGAAATACAACAAAGTCTAAATTGTGAAAAATCGCCAAAATTACATTTTTTGAAGAAATCGAAAAATAACCTGACGCTGCACAATTACACTTTATATACTTTCTACAGTGTAGGTTTTATTTGTCGACGATGAATAGTAACAAAAATACAGCCTCGACAAACTTGTTCTGATTAACGACAAAGTCAAGATTTTCCAAAAATCGCCAAATTTACATTTAAAAAAAAAATTCAAAAATCTGACGCTGCACAACTACACTTTATATACTTTCTACAGATATGTTTTTATTTGTCTACCGTGAAAAGTAAAGATACAGCCTGGACAAACTTGTCTGAAATACAACAAAATCTAAATTGTGAAAAATCGCCAAAATTACATTTTTTAAAGAAATCGAAAAATAATCTAACGCTGCACAACTACACTTTATATACTTTCTACCTGTAGATTCAATTCCATTCAATAAGTTTATTTCCAACAGATTTTCAGTAATTTACTCGTAGATTATGTATGGAAAAGGTAGACTAAAGAAGTTCACACTTTTCAAAGACTAGTCTATCCGAATACTGTATCATCATGACAACAATTTCTCAACACAAACAGAACACTAACATTTTGTGTTAGATTATGTATGGAAAAGGTAGACTAAAGAAGTTCACACTTTTCAAAGACTAGTCTATCCAAATACTGTATCATCATGACAACAATTTCTCAACACAAACAGAACACTAACATTTTGTTATGCTTTAAGAGAGGAACTTATAAGTACAATTTAAAGTAACATAACAAGGAATTTTAAAGGGGCTACGTAATTATTGACATTTGCATTATTACCCTAGTCAATATCTATATGGACATATTTATAACATTAGTTTCCATTCGTTAGCGTATGAATTTATCAGATCTGTTTTGTAATATTTTTTGAATTGCGAAACGGATGTACACTGAATTTGACATTTTGTCTTGTCACACTTTTATTCCTGTTAAATAACCTGGCTAGTCTAATAGGAAGTAGATTATGTTTTGCTTTAAACATAACGACACATGTATTTAACTGAACAATAAAGATTTTTACGTAATGACGACTTACGCCCGCCCTAATCACGTGACATGCGTTAAAAGTTGAGAGAACCCTCCGACCTAACCAAGGATAAATCGATCAAGTTTGAAGTCGATCCGACTTTTCGTTCTCGAGATATCTTGCACATATTTTGTTCACAAGACTGACACACACAGCACGTACCAGCACTACCTGTTTCCCCCTTGGTCGGGGAGACACAATTAAATCCCAAACCATTCGATGACACACCAGCGCTGACGTTGCTTTCAAAAGAAGATGACAATGTGAAATTGAACATGGTCAATGCTGTTTAACATAATATATAGTTTAATTTATGTCTGGTAAACGAAAATATCATTCAAAATAACAGAACACTATATAAACTTACTCTTGCTCACTCGCCATTTTACTCTATTTTAATATATCAGCTGATTTTTTAAAACAATGCAGACACTACTCTCCCTCTGAGTGCCGGTTTTTTTAATATGGCTGTATTTGCGGTGACGTCGCAGAATGTGTGTTGTTTTCTTCGATGCCAGGTTACACTAACTGAAAAAACTTCAATTGGTTTCGACGGACACTCTATAGACCGGCAAGCGTCGTTAATAAACGACCGGTTTCGAGTAATCCATGCGTCCTTCACCTTTCGACCATACCCCCAAAAAACTTTGTGTTCCGTAACTTGTCGGTTTCAGTGCCGACTGTCAACAGTTGAAAAGTTAACATAAAAATATTTATTTATTTAAAAATCAAAAATAATTTAATTGTAATCTTATCAGTTTATTGAAAAAGTGTATCAAGACCCAGTTAGCACAAGATTTTCTCCCGCGTATAGCCGACGTTGGCATTATGTTGGCTTTACGTGGGATGTGGGAGGTGGGGCGTCCTACATCGGATACACGTGGGCCATATGTGGGATGTCCTAGTTAAAATTTGTCCCACCCAATGCCTACGTATAGCCGACATCGGACAGCCCACGTACAGCCCAAGTGGTACAGCCAACGTCGGCTATACGTCGGCATCAAGAGGGATGCCCCACGGTGGGACGTGCCCTCTTTCTCCCACGTATACCCTACGTGGGAGAACCCACGTGTAGCCCACGTCGGCTGTCATACGTCGGCTCCAAGTGGGCATTATGTGGGATGTCCCACCGTACTACGCCCCCTCTTACTCCCACGTATAACCTTCGTGGGACAACCCACGTGTAGCCAACGCCGGCTGTCCAACGTCGGCTGTGCGTGGGCTTTATGTGGGATGTCCCACTGTCGGACGCCCCCTCTTACTCCCACGTATAACCTTCGTGGGACAGCCCATGTGTAGCCCACGTCGGCTGTCATACGTCGGCTCCAAGTTGGCATTATGTGGGATGTCCCACTATCGGATGTCTCCTCTTACTCCCACGTATAACCTTCGTGGGACAGCCCACGTGTATCCCACGTCGGCTGTCCAACGTCGGCTTCAAGTGGGCATTATGTGGGATGTCCCACTGTCAGAAGACCCCTCTTACTCCCACGTATACACAACGTTTTCCACTGGAGCATTATGAAAAATCAATATTATTGGGTGTTGTCTTTTGGACCGTCATGGAAAACCATATAAACTAAACACCATTTTTTGACAAATTTCAGATACTACTTATGATTTTAATATATAACTGCAAAATCTAATGTTGAATTTAGACATCATTCATTTGATTTTGAATATTTTATATTATATTAGGATATCTAACTGATATTTCATATAAGCAAATACCAAGTATAAAAGCAGAACACAGCGATTTTTGTTAAAAATAATTGTAAAAGTAAACAGTTAACAAAATCATTACTGTAAAAAATACACTGCTGAGGACGAGAAGCTTTTGGGGGAAGAATAACATTGATTATTATATGGATCCCCCGTGGCGTAGAGGTAAGGTCGACGCGTAGGATGCTAGAGGTTCCCGGTTCAAACCCAGGTAAGTACGATTCGTCAGTTGCTAAACAAAATCAGAATGGTGGGTTGTAGTGTAGTTTGAAAGATTAATGGTCAATGGTTAAAGTAATGGTCAGGTGACATGTTAAATGAGATGTTACGAATTGTTACAAATTTATTTTGAAACGTTGGCTGTTCCTAGCATAGCCAACGTCGGACAGCCCACGTGGGCTATACGTCGGAACGTGTTTCAAAATCGCCAAACGCCCACGTAATTTCGTGGGACATCCCACCTAAACCTACGTTGGCTATGCGTAGGCTGTTCCGTGTATTGCCAACGTGGGACAGCCTATGTATAGCCAACGTCGGACAGCCCACGTGGGGTATACGTCGGAACGTGTTTCAAAATCGCCAAACGCCCACGTAATTTCGTGGGACATCCCACCTAAAACCTACGTTGGCTATGCGTAGGCTGTTCCGTGTATTGCCAACGTGGGACAGCCTATGTATAGCCAACGTCGGACAGCCCACGTGGGGTATACGTCGGAACGTGTTTCAAAATCGCCAAGCGCCCACGTAATTACATGGGACAACCCACGAAAAGCACACATATTGCCAACGTGTATAGTCGACGTGGGCAATATGTGGGGGTGCTAACTGGGGACCCGTTTCAAGAAAGCGAGGTCTTTGTTTTTTATGCAGGCGATAATAGCGTTGCAGGCTACAATACCGTTGTTATAAACAGATGACCTCTCAGAGATGTCGGCGATAATACAGTATTTGTGCAATATTACAGTATTTCCAAAATGTCAGTGCTTTTACTAAACAAGGTTTTACAAACATAACGCATTCTTTTTATCTCTTTAAATTTTTTATCCAGTTCTTTGTGTTTTATTCCATTATCTGCAACTGAAATCCTCCACCTGATTTACTTTGGACATGTCGTAAAAATTACCCGATACCAAAGCTACTCTAGAGTGGCTTTGGGAACCAATTTAGGACACTCTACAGTATCTTTTGCATCAGGTAATTTTTCTGAAACATTTGTAACGAGCTTAATTAGACGCAAAAAGGATTTGCAGGTCATTTAGAAGTCGTTGTAAAGGCATTGATGAAGCGGCAGACAACTTCATAAAAGACTTGTGGTTCCAGATTGAAAGGTGTAACTATGGCGCCATAAAAGAAGAACTGTTACGAAACCGCATTGTTGCGGGAATTAGAGACAAAAATTTATCAGAACAGTTGCAGAGTGAGAAAGATCTGAAACTTCAGGACGCCAAGTATAAGGCGCGAACGCGGGAAGCTATCCAAAGACAGCCTGCGCACTTAAAAACATTTAACCCCGCTCAAGCCGACATGGTGCGCAATTCCACAGGGACTCAAAGACCTAAAAATCAATCACCAATTGCGTGCAGTGCCAAGACGTCATCATCAACAACAACCGCCATGCCACTGGTGTGCTAGAAACAAACATTCCAAACAAGATTGTCCCGCGAAATATTCTACGTGCAGCTTCTGCAAGAAAAAGGGACACTGGGTGGTTGTCTGCAGGACCAAGCAGAAGAAACTCATTAACGAAGTGAGGGATGAAGACCAATATCAGGACATCGACCCAGTTTCATTCCGTGTACAGGGCAGTGAAGAGCAGTTCCTAGGGGCTGTTCACAGCAAGGACAAGGACGCTAAGTTTATGCTAGATGTAACGATAAATGGCCATCCGGTTTAGGTCAAAATAGACACCGGAGCAGATGGATCAATTTTGAATTATACAATCGAGTAGCTAAACAGGTTCCCCTGGAACTTCCAGAAAAGGTGCTGATAGGTGCAAATTCTGAGCCCTTACAAGTACTTGGTCGGTTCAATTTTTGTCGTCAAAAATTTGGCCACACCCATATTGGGCAAACTTGAAATCAGTAAATTGCGACTTGTTAGAATTGCCAGTACAATAACTTCATCCGATTTTAAATAAAATGTCCTGAAAAAGTTCCCAAAAATATTTTCAGGCTTAGGGATGATAAAAGATTTCGAGTTTAAAATACAAATCGAACCGGATGCCCTGTCATTTGAAAAAAAATATACCAAGAAAGGTTGCTCATCCGTTGTTACCCAAGGTTAAAACAGATGACATGGTACAGCAAGGGGTATTTCGATGCCTCAAACCAAACGAGACTTTACCCTGATGCGCTGGAAGGGTGGTGGTTCCAAAACCAAAAAACGGGAGAAGTACATTTGCGTCGATTTAACTCAACTAAACATGTACGTAATACGTCCCCGATATCAACTTTCCACAGTTGAATCAACACTTGCTAAGTTACAGGGCGCCAAAATATTCACAAAAATTGACGCAAATAGCTCCTTTTATTAGGTCAAACTTTGCTGAAGAATCTCAGGGTCTAACTCAATTCATTACACCATTTGTAAGATATTGCTTTTTACGCCTTCCATTTGGTATTTCGAGTCCGTCAGAGGTATTCCAGGAGGTTATACACAATATTGTGGGATAACAGCCACATGTCAATATTCAAACTGGCGACATAGTGGTGGACAGCAAAGACATTACGTCACACCAACAAGCCCTATTTCCTTTTTAGAGAAGTTACAAAATGCCGGAATCACTCCAAACCCAAGCAAGTGCGAATTTTTAAGACATAAGATCAAATTCGCGAACTTCAACATGAAGATGAAGTATGCACGCGAATAATATTGTACACCCAGGAAGGTTGGCCTAATAAAAGTCAAGTTCCAAGTATTTTACTCCCTTATATAAAGTTTGCTGCGGAGTACTCTATTCAAGACGGCCTCCTACTGAAGGACAGCAGAATCGTTATTCCGTCCTCAATGCGTCTTGAAATTTTAGATCGTATACACGAAGGCCATTTTGGCATTACTAAATGCCGAGAAAGAGCAATAACTTCAGTTTGGTGGGTTCGCCTATCAAAACAGTCTGAAGACATGGTCAAAAATTGCGATTTATGCGAGCTTTGAGGTAAGATCTACATAGCAGTGGTAGATTACTATTCCAGATATTTGGAAATTGCTCTACTTAAAGATGATCAAAATGGAGGTGCTATAATAAATCACATCAAATCGAGTTTTGCCAGACATGGAATCCCGGAAATTGTAGTTCCCGACAATGGCGGACAACTACAGAACAGTGCAATGGCGAACTTTTTCCATTAACATCTTCGCCAACTCAACCGAGCAAAAATGGGTGTGCCGAGATAGCGATAAAAACATTCAAAACCTCATGAAAAATGACAATCATTACATAGCACTTCACAATTATGGGTAAACTCCCATCCATAACGGATATAGCCCTGCTAAACATTTATTCGGCAGGCGGCTGAGAACAACATTACCAACAGCCCCACGCCTACTGACACCCCGCTCGCAGCCGTAGGACATGTGCAGAAAAGAAGAAGTTTACATATGAAATTCTATCATGACAGAAAACACAATGCTAAACCTCTCTCACAGCTCATACCAGGTCAGCCGGTACGTATCAGAGATAACGGAAAGGAGGGGTAATTCAGAACAGCTTCCAGAGAATCAAAGAGGTCAGTTGCCCATCGTCACATAAGAATACCTTTCGTAGAAATCGAAACGCATTACTTGATCTATCTCTTCTCAATCAAAACATTGAAAAAACTTCGGGTGATATGAAAAATCTTTGGGTGATAAGACACAAAATCAAATAAGCCCGGGTAAGAGCTCAGATAGTTCTCAGGTTAATAAACATCAAAACATTAAAAAAACTGATATTGGTACCAAAGATAAAGGAGAGAGAACATCGTTTGTTACGAGGTCTAGAAAGACAACGAAGAGACCCGGTAATTTGAACTGGTAAACAAATTTTGGACTACCGAATGGACTCTGGAAAATAAGTTTGATGTTAATCGCTTGCGTAAATAATTCTTTTAGTCAGTGATTGATATCAAGTTCGCAAATAGGTATTTTGTTTATTATATTTTTTGCTAATCTAGTGTTTTAAACGAGCTCGTTCATATTGTATATATTGCTTTATCTATTGTAGCCCCCTTAGTAGACTCGTCACACAACCGACACCGGAAGTAAAAAAAAGAAGATAAGTCGGAATTGAGTAAAGTATTTTCCCATGCTTATGCTTCTTAATGTTCTTTTTACTATAATGTTCTTTTTTATCTTTTAACAGAAATGTACTTTAATGTTGTTTCGCAAGAAATAAACAGTCAGCAACATTCCAGTCATTTTGTACTCATTTACAAACTGATGTTTCTCTATTATCGTTCTCAGCGAAAAACATTTTTTGTGTAAAACGCAAACCAGTAAAATGCTTAACAAGTATTTTAATTTAATAAGTATTCTGCGCATGAAATAAAGTCGTGTATTGTTTCATTAAAACAGTCTCTAATGCTTTTTTAAGAAAAGGAGATGTAATATTATTGATAGTGCTACAACTATCCACCTTTGGGTATTGTTTACTGAATATATTCTATCTGGTCATGTGACCATGTGACGCAATAGCTAAGATGGCTTGGACTTAAATAAAGACTTCAACATAAATCCAGTCGCATCATTCCATAACACAACAAATTGTGATCTGTAACCAATTTTATCTCCTTTCTCTAGTATAGGTTTTAACCAAGCCGACTTTCGTTTGTCCCCTATATCCATCACTTGTGGGCTATCCGTCGTTCGTTGTGTGTGTTTATGTTTGTAAACATTAAAAATGTCCGATTGTTTTGAAATTTGGCTGCAACCTTCAGTAGGTACTGACTCCCACGTATTTTTTTTAGGGGGGGACATTTCGACTAGTCAAAATTCACTTGACATTGTGGTTTGATTAATGTCGATGCGTCCTATGTTGTTACGATTGGATCGATTTGAACCATTCATTCACCAAATTGTTCAGCATGACCTTATCTTTCTAAACCTGCATTTTCTATTGTTTGCATATGTTTGCATACCATATGTTTGCTGAACTGTAGCTGTCTTTGAATATGCGATAGAACAGCTTTATCACTTACATACTTTTTGGAATATTGACAAAAAGTAAGACACAAACAAAGAAGCATGTAATGCAAGTGGGTAAAGGTAGAATAATAAGCCATGGTGTACATGCACATTAAGAAGTGTTTGAACCAGAAAATGGATCCTACATGCTACTGAAAATGCGACAGCAAGAAAGTCGCATCACACGACATTTGAAAGACAAATTAGACAATGGAATGAAATGGTACACTGGCGTTTTAGCTCTATTCAAGAAAATAACAAAAAATGAACAGGGACTGTTCGGAGAACGTGTGGATAACACCCATGTGAGCACTCAGACTTTTAGAGCAGTCAATGAAACAGATATTGATAACGATTTGCCAAACGCATTCAAGGATCTGTTCAATAAGTTTGATCAGCATGAACGTCAAGGATCTTGATGAGATTCTTCAGACTGAAGTTCATACAGCTACATTAGAACCCTTACAAGCCTCCAGCTGCATTGAGTTGCAAAAGAAGAATACTAAAGGTGTTAGTAACATCAAAAATACATGTAACAAGTGCTTCCTATGGTCCATATTAGATCACCTTCATCCGATGAATGACAATGTATGTATACCATCTAAGTATCAGCCGTCTAAACATGATCTGAATGTGGAAGATATAACGTTACAACACCAATTCATAAATTCCCAAATTTGAGAAGATGAACAACATTACCATCAATATTTTTGGTTGGAAAAGTTGTAGTAACCACATGAGTCGACATGAGAGTGACACTGAAATAAACTTACTTCTTATCAGTGACCATTAGAAGAGACATTATTGTCTGATTAAGAACTTTCGTCGACTCATGACGTATTGTACAAAACATAATGGTAAAACATTTCACTGCATCAATTTTCTGCGTGGATTTATGCGACAAGACCTTTTGGACAAACAAATTGAAGTTTGTGGGAAACATGGAGCACAGCGATTATCATTTCCAGAGGATACAATTATTCGATTCAAGAGCACTGCAAAACAACAAAAGACACCGTTTGTCAGTTATGCTGACTTTGAATGCTGTATAGAGAAACAGGAGGGCGATCGTCAACAACAACTTAAGGCTAATAGTTTTACCTATATTGTCGTCAGTGCATGTGAGAAGCGTGATCCTGTACTTTACCATGATGACATTGTGAATCGATTGAGCAATCCAGAATCCATGACACATGCTCAATACAAGAATAGTTTATTTAGCGAAGAACAGTTATATGTTGTGGGAAACATTATTCGAAGCCATAAACATCAATTTTTTCAGAAAAGATTGTGCAAACTGGTCTATCACCATATGACGATAAGCGCAATGTATCGAATGATTGTTACACCACAGTAGCTCATGGGCATTATGCAATTGATAGAGCATGAGTGCATAAATGGTGCCCGCCCTTAGACATAACCATAATTCTGTATCAAACTGTTGAAGTGTGAACATATCTGCAGTGAGTGAGCAACAACTGACATCTACAAAAATGTCTACAGAAAAGCCTGAGACAATACCTATAGAAAAGCGTATAGTCTCAGATAATACTCCGATAATAAAGGGGATGGTGTGACTGACTGGTTAAAGCCGCAGTCACAGCCAAACGTTGTGGTGCTGTAGGTCATGGGTTCGAATCCCGTTCATGGCTAGGAATCGCAACATTAGTTACACCCCAGGGATATCGATGTGCTTATATAGTTTTCTGCCTTTCTACTTAGGAATATTGTAAAGCGCCAACTTGGTTGCATCAGATAGGGACTATAAGAAACACTGCATGAGCACGTCGAATTAATAGTAATCTTGGGTTAAGATAAATATGACTGTAATATATGTTCGAAACTTGATGTAAAGCGGTTTGAGCAGTTGCTTCAACTGAAAAGTCGCTATATAAAAACCCACCATTATTATTATTATTGTTATTATTATTATTATTATTATTATTATTATTATTATTATTATTATTATTATTATTATTATTATTATTATCAGTTTCTATTGCGCTTTATCTAATTAAAGCTCAAAGCGCATTACAAAAAGTAAAAATATACAAATCACAATAGTATAACAGCTTAACATTACAATAAAACATAACAAAGATAACCTAAAATGAACTTTGAAACAGTTTGACACGAAACTAATACTGTTTAATTCAATACTGATGGAATAAACACACCCATGTTTAATTGTTGTAATATTGAATAAAAAGGTGCGTCTTAAGCGCTCATTTAAAACCAACTAAAGTGTCATTTGATCTAACTGAGATAGGAAGGGCGGTCCATTCACGCGGAGCATAATTCATAAATGCTCTATCACCGTACGAATTCCGAGTTTTGTGCTCAACGAGCAAAAAACTATTTTGTGAGCGAAGGATTCTGGTAGGTCTATAAACAGATACGAGATCACTAATATATATTGGTGCACTCCCATTCAAGGCTTTAAAAACAAAAAGTAAAATTTTATATCGTATCCGTTGGCAAATAGGAAGCCAATGGAGTTCACGTAAAAGCGGTGTCGTATGGTCACTTCTCTGGGCGTCATATATTAGTCTGGCGGCTGCATTTTGTACAATTTGCAATTTTTGTACAATTATTATTATTATTATTATTATTATTATTATACCCACAGCAAAGTCTAAGGCAATGTCCATTGCAAAGCCTGAATTGAATTCACTACCACTAAAACAGCTTCAAAGGCGACCACAGTTTAAAAAGATGAAAAGAGATGAGTAGCTGCCATGTAACCGTATAGAAAGCGAAAAATTGAGTTTAAGGCAGAGCCTAAAGTCCAGCTAAGACCTGTGCGTAAAACTACTACTACTACAAAATCTATGAAGAAGATAATGTAGAGGATTTACCGATCATGATACCCATTAATAGAGAAAATTATATTAAACTGGTGAAATATCAATGGGAAGTGATGGTAATATTTGTGAATATACTACGGATCGTGCATCTGGGAGGTGATATCCGTAACATTGAAAGAATGGCAAATGTTGAATAAGCAAATGAGTCAGTGGATAACGTGCTTTAGCAGATTGATGTGTATAAATGCTGTGGCATTCAGAAGATGTTTAAAAGAACTCATTTATCATCATGAACTCAAACGTTTAACTATCTCTTGATTACTTGGGTGAACTGACGATCTGTTACTGTGGAACTTACATTATCATATCTCCTGAAGATCAAGCTGTGGAGAAGGAGTGTTTTGAATCGTTACCAAGCCAGAATTTTAGAGGTCTCAGAAGATGTTTATGTGACAGTCTTTGAACGTGACGGTGTACGCTGTATATAGTTTCAACAGCATGACGAGCTTACCGAATGCACCCTCAGTGCAGAACATTGGAGTCAAGTTTATAATAATTGGCAAGAACTTAGTTTTTTTTTACCAAATGGACATATGCAACTGATATGTAATTCAAAGAAAACTGAAATTACGCCTTATATGTGGACTATGATACAGACTATGAAAGATTTAAATGAACTGACATTATCAAACCATGTTGATGTGAAAGCAATTGGATTGGATCAATATTATATAAGTTTTCATAACATTTACAAACGGGGTGATAACATTTATGATATTTATTGCGAGTGGGCTAATGTGCTACATGGATTAGCATAATATGTATTTGAAATTATTTTGTTTTTATTCTCAATAATTGTAAATATTTATAATTTGACGTGTCAAAAACACACACACACATGATGCTTTTGAACATTTAATTTTTCTCTCTTAAAACACACTTAACTAAATTACATTTAATAGAAAAAATGAGACAAGTTACATTAAACATTTTTCGCAAACAGAACTTAACTACATTACATTTAATGAAATAAAATTAAACTTTAAAAACACACTATATTAAATGTATAAATGTATATGATTACAAAGATAAAACACTTTTGTTTCATTAATATGTTATATGAGATATATGATATATATGATAGATATGATATATGAGATATATATGATATACATGATATATATGATACATATGATATATATGGTTTGAAGGCGAGCTAACATTCTTTTCTGGTAACAGGAAACTTGGCAGCCGTTTTCATCAATGCATCTGGATGTCCTAGCTGAATACCTGGACTAGCCCTCACTTTGCGAATGGTAAAAAAACCATCTGTCACTTCTACCTTTAAAGTATCAGTTGCAGCCATTAATAAATATGCATCTTTTGGCCTACGCAAAGACAATTTCATACTCATTTGGAAGATAACGATCCTGTTCAAACAAATCTACTCTTAAGTCACCTGAAACATAAACTCACGGCTTATGTAAGTAACGATTATGTAAGTCATTATTTTCTGCTTCAGCTATTTCACCACCATCATTATTTACATGAAACCTGTTACATACTTTCCATGATTGCCTAATTTCACCGTACGAGAATTCATTGATCCAGCCGTATCCTTATAGATGGGACACATAGAGCATTCAGAATTAAAACTTTCTTCCGAATCATGAATGAGGGGAGAAATGATGCTGGGAATTGTTACTATGTGAATTCAATCGATCATTTAGAACTAATTCACTATTAGACCATAAACAATTAAACAAATCATTGTTACGCTATCATCTACACCACAAACTGTACCATCTTTCTTAACAACAGTACATACAATATGAAGTCTACTATTCGTTAAATCTAAATATTCGAATATAGCAGGAATATAAAATTCTTTTCGAGCACCATCTGTAATGGCAGTGAGTGGGTGATAGTCTAAACGATACTTTTTTCTGCAGCAGTTTGTGTTGATGGTATGCGAAACCATTCCAACGGAGAAAGACTTCATTCACAAAAATGATCCATCCACTTGATGAAGGAAATGGTTGCGGTATGCAGAAGGATCGTGTCTACATGCTTTCATAATGTATTTGTAATACTTTTGTCGAAAATGCAGTTTACAGAGCACTTTTCCAGCTTGAAATTAACATTATGATTTGTGTCATCCTTGATATTGATTTTTATCGTGTCAAATTTTGATATGTTAACAGGTACGTAATGAAGTTCTTCATAAGTTTTCATAATAATATAACTATCACTACCTTGAATGGAAACAGAACGTAGTAAAGAAACATAATAATCTCCAATTACTTGTGGTTCGCAAATACTACATTATGCATAAAATCCATGTTTCACATCTGCTTGATGTTCAGCAGGACCAGATTGTTTATACTATTGATCTGGCATAAATCTCAGCTAATACAGTGGAAAAGAAAATTTCATAATCATTTTTCAAAGTAAGAAAAACTCTTTGCCTAATTTTATCATACTTTAACCGAATAGAGTTTTCATTTGTAGATATTACTGATGCTTCATTTACTGCATTACATATTTCAGGTATGGATCTATATTAACCATCTGGAATGGTAACTTCATACAACGTATCATCTAATGATGGCCGATAGTCAATAATATAGTCCATTCCTTCTCTCGTTGTCGTCCATGTATGCGGTTTATTGAATTTCATCTAAGGCCATTCATATTTTCCTTTCAAATATAATGTACAAGGCAAATGAATGTGATAATTAGAGGCTTTGCCAGGCAAAGTAATATAAAAATTTGCTGACGCCATGATGACTAAATTGTATATGCACGTTGACGGGCTGATTGTGTATATACATTATTTCGTGCATGGTGGGTACCGTTCACACTACATACATTAAGTACGTTGCTGACATTACGTAGGTTGTCGGCATTACGTCTGTTGCGCGCATGGTCCACATTGTTGCTATCTATGACGTCTCTTTGAAAACGAGCAGTTGCACATCTTATTTTGCAGGAATATAAGTCGTAGATTCAATTTCTTGACAACAACAACATAGCTACTTAAACCATGTTAAAAAATTTCCAGTCCTTCTGGA
Source organism: Protula sp. h YS-2021 (assembly GCA_949752745.1). Lineage (NCBI taxonomy): Eukaryota > Metazoa > Annelida > Polychaeta > Sabellida > Serpulidae > Protula > Protula sp. h YS-2021. The sequence continues at coordinate 44,512,414 of OX457026.1, read as the reverse complement.
AACTGTCTTTGTTAACGCTCTTTCATTTCTTTTGTAAATTCTTCACGAGTTGTCTTTGAAATATTAGAATATTGGTATCTGCCATTTAGTGAATGAACTGCTTCCATCCTCGAGGTGGTACTTGTCGTTCTTTTCTTCTTGCAGCAACCAATGCTTCTTTCAACAAATCAAACAAAATTCAATTACATCTCCAATTTTGAACACAAGGTCATTCTTATCTCTCCATCTCATACGATACTTATTGAGTTCTGCCAGAAGTTGTGTTACTTTCACATGATATATAGGTTGAAAATGGTTTAAAAATGTTAACTGTTGTGACTTTTTCTGCAGCAGATGTTACAGCAGACTTTCATTGTTGTTGTGATTGAATTGTGGACGATCAAGAAGTTGAAACATTTCTGTTGGAGTTTCAGGACTTCGTTTCTTTTTTAAAAAAGTTTATTCACTTTAGCTTTAATACCTTCATTTAAAAGTTGGCCTGATAAGAATTTTCTATATTCTGATTCAGAAATAGGGACCATTTTTAATGCATGCTTCATTTTAATAACAATTGAAGTAATAACGGATTTTCTTGAAATTGTTCTAATAAATCCAACTTTGTGATTAATCAACTTCTTTTTAGGCTTAAAGGAAATTTTCTTATCGGCAAATTGCCGAATGGTTTCTTGTTCATGCTTTAACTTTTTATACATTTGGTAATTGCCCATGCGATATATTCAAATATATTTAAAAAACTGGCTCAGTCATCTTTTATAGCTTCCTTCAATAAGGATTTACGTCGTTTAACACTCTGTTAATAAATAAGACTGGTCAGTGTTTTTGTTAAAACAAAAAACGCATATGTCTCCCCCGCCCCCCCCCCAATCAGTCACCTGGAAAAACATTTTTGCTTATAAGTACAACATTGGCGAGCCCAAAAATATTTAAAAATCGCCAAAAAAACATTTTCATCGGAAGTAAAAAAAACTTCGCAGTAAACATTTGCAATATATGTGAGTTCTTCTTCTTGCACTCCTTTCATGCCTTTATACAAAGGTTGACGGGCAGATGGTTGAATGACATTTTGTTTGATGAGTGATTTCACAAGAGACGTTTTCCCACAACCTGTTGGTCTAGAAACTAGACGTGTAAACCCAACTATTAAATTTCTTTGGCCAGCCTAACCACTTGACAAATATTTCTTTCAATTTCAATTTTGTATATGGATTGAATGTCTTTTGTAGCAGCTTGTAATTCTTATTCATAGAAATGAGCATCAATGTCTTCGTCTAAGAAGTCTTTAACTTAAGTGTATGCCTTTGCCTCTTACAATGATGTGTGACAGTGAATACTTCTTGTGTCCATTTTCTATGGTAATCCCTTTGAAATACATATTCCATGTGTGAAATACGAACATGTTCACTAATGTTAAACATATAAGGTTTTGATTTTTTCTTTGATTTCAATTTCAATTTATCAACATACATTTGTTTCCACACTTTGGATTCAATGTTCTCGGCAATGGCTACCGGTGATAATCCATTTGGTAAGGATACAGGAGGTTTGTGATTATAATGGTGGACTAAGTCTTGTAAAATATCTGTATACCGATACGTTTGCGATGTAGAAAATGGCGATACATCATTCCTTTGAGAGTACGTATAACTCTTTCAGCAAAGTTCGCTATCGTCTCATTCTTTGTAGTGTATGCATGAATGCTTTCTTTCATTAGAGATTGCTTTACCCGTCTATTCTTAAATTCTGTTCCATTATCTGACCTCACTGTTGTAGGTCTTCTTGTTGTTTCTTGAAAAGTTTTTTGGAATGCTTGAATGATATTCGTGTGACCTTTGTTTGGAACAGGTTGTACCCACAAGTGTTTGAAGAAGACATCAATGACAATGAGTAGGAAATGATTGCCTTCATTATGTTCTGCAATGTTAGTCACATTTGCCAAGTCCACATCCCAGATATCATCAATGCCACGGGAAATACTTCGTTGTCTTTTATGTCTATATTTTACTGGTTGAAATAAACTATTTGATCTTATAATCAGTTTTTTACTTTGCAATATGTTACAGGTTTTTTTGGTTTGTTTCCATAGTTTGTATAACTTATTAGGTCCTGAAAATGCTCCAAGGAATCAAGGTTTAAAGGAAGTACTGGTTAAATTATCTTTCCACGTTGCCGTATTTACTCAGTGTGAAACCTGTGATTTACAAAGCAAAACTTTTATTGACACGTAACTATTATTAACTTAACTAATATTTTTAACAATTCAGAGAAACACCAGTTAAAGGAGTATGCCATGCACTGCAATTCATATATATCGACTTTAATGTTTTTCAAACATTTTGCAAATGTCTATATTCACTTCAACTCGTCCATTATTGAGCGTGACAAGCTCTGATATATCCGATGACAGTGAAACATTATCGTCATAATGTAGAATAATTCCAGTGGTCACAGCTAGCATGAGGTAAGCTGCCCAAATTGTATTGGCATGGATAAATCCTGAATCAACGTCATACATATTCTCTAGTAAATTCAGTTCTTCACATTCACTCAGCAAAGATTGGATGAAACGATTTCTATGCATATTCTTCACTTCCAGTACCTAGTTATATTCAAAATCAAGAAGCTTTGAAAAGACAAGGTCAATATAGTTCGATTTGAAGACATTGTGTTTCTATACGTCTGTGAAAAAGTTGAGATGTTGGCATGTTTCACTTTTCTTCTGCTGTAAAACAATCTGTCAAATAATCCACCATGCGTGCATACACACCTATATCAGTACGAACAAAGTGAAATGCGAAATCAAAATCAAAGTCCTCTGTGTCTTATATTCCAGTTGCATAACAATGTTCAACCTGTTGTGTAATTCAATTATGTTAAGAATGTAGGGCGACAAGGCCCAAAAAGCATCTAAGTGCCAAAGCTGTTCTTTCTCAGATGCAAAGCGAGTTAATTCATCAAAACTTAAAGTCTACATAAATGTGTTTCAAAATAACATCCATGTTCACAATAAACAAGTCTTTACTGTTTTTCTGTACACTATATATGATTCCGTACCTTATCTAACAGTTCTTTTTATAGTGTCACTCTTCTCAATACATTGGCCATTCCTCTACATACATCTCACCAATCTTTAAAGCTTCATATTTACCGCAAAAGTTTTCATGTTCACATTAAATTACAATCAAATCTGTGGTAGTGGCAATCATCATCTTCAACATCTCCTTCAACATCGCAATAAATACATATAAGTCCAGGCTGGTTCTGTATATTGCATTATATAGCTCCACCTCAAGCGTTTTTCCTTGGACAAACTGGTTGTTTTCATTTGTTTATCCTCAGTTAACTGGACTGATGTCACGCAACCATGACATACCGTACCCGTATCCTCAGTCAAAAGACTGGGCGTTGATGTATCAACTCGTTCAGTAACACACTATTTATTTGTGGCATTGCTCCCAGCAGTGTTGTCCATTCGTCATCATTGAAGTCGATGAAAAGGTATAGTCTTTCCCTTCAAAGTGAGAGACGGTTACAAGGTTGACATACGCATGTCGTAGTACCAAATCACTTCTAACCGCTTTGATTTTGTCAGGTGCACTCTCTTCCAGAGGAAACAGATAATCCAATCCATTTATTATCGACCAAAGTGCCTATCTTCAACCTGCATGGTTAAGATATCACTCATCAGTTTGTTGTCTTTCAAAGTGCTGAATACATTTATGAAAGAATGGTGTAAACCGGACCGGTAGTTTCGAAGTTATGAGCTGTTGAAGTTGGCATACATGCCTCATTTGCTGTATAGCGACATAGGCATGGGGGTTTGGAGGGTCCAAAATCCAAAAATGTTCAGAGTCGCTTGAAACATGTAAATATGCAAAAATCACAATTTTTCGCCTTGGGAGGAGGGGGTCAGAAGGTCAAATATCAAAAAATGTTCAGAATTGCTTGAAACGTGTAAATATGCTAAAATCTGAAATTCCTGCCTGGGAAACGGAGCGGTTGGGGGTCCGAAGGCAAAAAAAGAAAAGTTCAGAATTGTTTGAAACGTGTAAATGTGCTCAAATCTGAAATTCTCGCCGGGGGGGGGGGGGGGGGGGGGGGGTCGGAGGGTCCAAAGCCCAAAAATGTTCAGAATTGCTTCAAACCTGTAAATATGTTAAAATGTAAAATTCCCTCCTGGGGAGGGGGATCGGAAGGTCCAAAAACAAAAAATGTCCAGAATCGCTGGAAATATTCCAAAATCGTAATTTTCCATTTGGGGGAAGTACGGGATAAACGAGAGAACGGTGCCAAGCATAAAGGATTGGACGAGAGCACTGGGCCATCTGACCCCCATCCTCGTGGGAAAATTAATAATCGAGAAAACTGAGCCAAACATAAAGCATAGGAAGAGAGAACTGGGCCAAGCATAAAGTCCCTCGTGGAAAATTAATAAACGAAAGAACTGAGTGAGCATAAAGCTTAGGACGAGAGAACTGGGCCAAGCATAAAGCATAGGATGAGAGAAATGGGCCACCTAACCACCCCCTCCCGTGTGAATATTAATAAAGGGAAAAACTGAACCAATCATAAAGGAGAAAACGAGAGAACTGGGCAAAGCATAAATTGGGCCATCTGATCTCTCAGTAGGTAGGAAACAAGAGTTCTGGCCCACTTGATGACGTCATACTGTCTGGAAGTGACGTCATCATGTCTGGACCGGAAGTGACGTCATCATGTCTGGAAGTGACGTCATCATGTCTGGACCGGAAGTGTTGTCTGGACCGGAAGTGCTGTCATCATGTCTGGACCGGAAGTGGTGTCTGGAGCGGAAGTGTTGTCTGGAGCGGAAGTGTTGTCTGGACCGGAAGTGACGTCATCATGTCTGGAAGTGACGTCATAGCGTCTGGACCGGAAGTGCTGTCTAGACCGGAAGTGCTATCTGGAGCGGAAGTCATGATAAGCGTTAGGATAGGCGCGACCATCTGTGACGTCATCATGGCGTCATACTGAGATGATGCTGTCTGGAGCGAAAGTGGTTTGGCCGAGTCAATCAACATGAAGCCAATGAACCCGACCTGTCAATCAGTGTAACCATGGCAACAGACCCTAAAAAGCCACGACCCCCCCCCCCTAGGACAGACTATGTACCGACCCCCCCCCCCCCCTCGAAATTGTGATTTTTGCATATTTATCCGTTTCAGACGATTCTGAACATTTTTCATTTTTTCGACCCCCCCCCCCTCGAAATTGTGATTTTTGCATATTTATCCGTTTCAGACGATTCTGAACATTTTTCATTTTTTCGACCCCCCCCCCCCCCTCGAAATTTTGATTTTTGCATATTTATCCGTTTCAGACGATTCTGAACATTTTTCATTTTTTCGACCCCCCCCCCCTCGAAATTGTGATTTTTGCATATTTATCCGTTTCAGACGATTCTGAACATTTTTCATTTTTTCGACCCCCCCCCCCCTCGAAATTGTGATTTTTGCATATTTATCCGTTTCAGACGATTCTGAACATTTTTCATTTTTTCGACCCCCCCCCCCCCCTCGAAATTGTGATTTTTGCATATTTATCCGTTTCAGACGATTCTGAACATTTTTCATTTTTTCGACCCGTCAGTTAACTTCACCGCTAGATGTCTCTGCTGTGTAGCAGTGCAGCTGTACAACTCGACAACTGTAAGTGAGACATTCATATACACAAGTAAAATTCTGCTGAGTCAGCAATTTTTTAACAAAGTTACACACCATATTTTGATTACATGGAAGTAGTATAAAAGCATGAGTGAAACATGTCAACTAGTCAACTAGTAATACATTCTGTCAACAAGTCAACAAGTGGATATTGTGTGACGAGAAAAGACTTGACAATGTCGGCCTTACTTTTTCACAGATGTGTAGAGACCATGGATGACGTCTTCAAAGTGAATTATGCTGACTATGTGTTTTCAAAGCTTCCTGCTTTTGAATCGGATTGGATGCTGCAAGTGAAGAATTTACATCAGCATTGGGAAGCTGTTGGAAAGACCATTCCAAGAGATCGTTTCGTCCGCTCGTTTGTACGTGAATGTGAAGATCTACATTTACCGTTAACTTATGACATTGATTTAGCATTTATCAACGTGAATACAATTTGGGCAGTTGAGCTCATGTTAGTTGTAGCTGCAAGAATCATTTTACATTATGATGATGATGTTCCATTGAAGACGAATGTATCAGAGCTTGTCCGATTCAACCATGGACGAGTTGAAGTGAATTCAAAACTTTGCAAGTTCTTTGCTGACTCAGCAGATAGTTGGGTATAAAAGGGAGTGGACTCAGCAGAGTGAAGTCATTTCTCAGCAGACAGTTGGAGGGAGTGCATCATCAGTACATTGTAGCAGCCATGGAGAACAAGACAAGCAGCAACAGCAGCAGCAGCAGCAGCTTTAAAATTAGTGCTAACTTAACCATTACTGTGGAGCATGGAGAATATGGGCCATTTCTACGCATCACACGTGGAGAGAGATGGTGTGCTTATTCACCATCTTTGTGGAAGATTGTATGCCAAAGCTTGAAAAATTTACGCGACATTGGCTTCAAACTATACTTAACGCAAACGAAGTGGCTTGAAGTCATTTCATACTTGGATATGCGCTATGTGAGTTTTGTGCGCACGTCACGGTTTGAAGGGAAAGAATACATACATCACATCAACATGAATGATGGTGAATGGGAGACACTGCTTCAGGAGATGGACAACATCAACTCAGCCCTATCACCATGTGAGGAATGTCATGACAAGAAAACCATCATCAAGCTGCAAAAGGATGGTCGGATGAAGGTGTCAAAGCTATCCAAGAAAAGGCTGGCTGAAGTTCAGTTGGAGAACATGAACGTACAAAATCAACTTGGACTTACCTGTGACTATTGCGGTGCTTGTGGATATGTGGAGGATTATCATTGCCACTGCCACAAGTATAATTGCAAGTTGTGTGAACCAAGCAACTTCTGCGACAAGTGTGGAGTACTTAAAGTCTGTGAAGCAAAGTAGAAGTCAGAACTTACTCGATTTCACGATGGATGAGTTGAAGTGAATTCAAAACTTTGCAAAATGTTTGGGTATATAGTTGGACATAAAAGGTAGTGAAGTTATCATTGTGTAACCATGGAGAAGAAGACAAGCAGCTTTAAAATTAGTGAAAACGTGACCATTACTGTGCAGCATGGAAAATTTGGACAATTTCTACGAATCAAACGTGGAGGGCATTGGGTTGCTTTATCACCATGTTCGTGGAAGTGTATATGTGAGAAATTTAGAAATTTATACACCATTGGCTTCAAAGTATACTTAACACAAACGAAGTGGCTTGAAGTCATTCCAATCTTGGGTAAGCGCTATATAACTTTTGCACATACAACACTACTTCACGGGCAAGGATATACGAAGTACATCAACATGGATGATGGTGAATGGGAGACATTGCTTCAGGAGATGGATAACATTAACTCAGTCTTGTTACCATGTACGGAATGTCATGCCATAACTCCTATCAAGCTGCAAAAGGATGGTCGGATGAAGGTGTCAAAGCTATCCAAGAAAAGACTGGCTGAAGTTCAGTTGGAGAATATGAACGTACAAAATCAACTTGGACTTACCTGCGAGTATTGTGGTGCTTGTGGATATGTGGAGGATTATCATTGCCACTGCCACAAGTATAATTGCAAGTTGTGTGAACCAAGCAACTTCTGCGGCAAGTGTGGAGTACTTAAAGTCAGTGAAGCAAAGTAAAAGCCCACAAGACACTGAAACAAGATGGACGCATGTTTTAAAAATGCTTATATTGACTTGATGATTGCTAAACTTGCTTGCTGTGGCACTCCAGACTATCAACTTTATCATTTGGATGCTTTTTGGGATGTTGTACATCATAGTCTTGATGTGATTGAACTGCATTCAAGATTTCTTGGAGAATGTCATAAAACTGGAATAGAAGAAGATCCTGACTTTGACTTTGATTCTGCACTTTATTCTGCTCGCACTGATGTGGAAGTATATTTCACCGTGGTTGATCATTTGAGAGATTGTTGTAAAGAAGCAGAGGAAACCGAGCAGCTTTATCAGGTAAGTTATATAAAACCTTTTTTAAACATACTTATGACAACATAGTGAATTGTTTCTCAAAGACATAACCATGTTTTTCTTACTAGCAAATTTAGTTTTATGTGAGTGGTTTCAACGTAAACAAAGAAAGAATATGATAGAAGAGGCAGCAAATATATTAAAAGATATTTTATTACAGGAAGAAACCGACATGTCAGAATAAAGAAGCAAAGTCAACATGGAGAATCTTGTACTATTCAGCGGTCATAAGGACGTTCTTTCAAATATGTTTCCAACACGACTTGAAAAGTATGGACATGTGTTCAACTCAAGTGAAGCTTTGTATCAATATGAGAAAGCAGTGTTTCATCACCGTCCAGATATTGCTTCAGCCATTGTGTCATCCAGAAATGGATATGAAGCGAAACGTATTGCTAAAGGGATAAAACCATGTCCTTTATGGCATACAGTGAAGAGAAGCAAAATGCAAGATGTTTTACAAGTCAAACTGGATCAGTGTGTATTGTTTCGCAATAAGTTGAAAGAATGTAAAGACAAAACTTTAGTTGAAGCAACGTATGATCATTGGTGGGGAGCTGGTGTGAAACATGTGTCATCTGGATATCCTGGTCAGAATATTATGGGAAAGTTGTTAGAACTGTTGTGTGAGGGTTAGAGACTTTTTCATTTGCTTGCCAACCGTCATGGTGTGCAGACGTGTGGACATGTAAATTTGAAGTATGTTTAACTTGTGTTGCATTGATTCAAGACTGCACAATGGCGGACATGACACTGAGACAATATATTGTGCAAAAAGCTTATTGTGAAGAAATGTTATCCGCTGTAAAAAAGTTTGCCTATTTAGTCTGTCCTGCTTGTCAACATGAAGAGTGTCAAGAACATACTTGTCATTTTGCATCTGTTTATACATATTGGAATGAAGCTAAATATTACATGCATTTAGATAAAGTGTTAGAGAATGCAAATCAACGTTGTGAGAAATATGGTGTAGATGCTATTACATTGGATGAACTCAGTCATTGGTTAGTGTTCATTGAAGACCAATGGTCTCCAGTGATTCATACCATTGTATCTATACTTGATTTGTAAAAAACTTGTTAGTTAAGTTATAAATGCATGTTAGTTAAGTGATGTTGGTTGAGTTATAAAATAAAAGCTGTTCTGTTGAGAAGGTGGTTTTCATTCGGTGTGACCATGTCGACGTGGAAAGACTACTTGACTGATATTTACTTCAAACCTGGACAGCCTGGAGCATTTGCTGGTCCTTACAAACTGTATCACATCTTACGAAAACATAATCAACCAGTCACACATTCACAAGTGAAGAAATGGTTGCAGGATCAAGATGCTTTCAGTTTACTCCAACCTGTCAAATACAGGTTCAAAAGACAACGTGTCATTACACGTGGTATTGATGACATGTGGGATATTGATTTGGCTGATATGGGAAACATAGCTCCCTATAATGATGACATACACTTTTTACTCATTGTCATTGATGTGTTTTCCAAATATGTCTGGGTACAGCCAATACCTAATAAATCACATACCAGCGTCATACAAGCTTTCCAAAAGATTTTTCATGACACACGACGAAGACCGCGAACTCTAAGGTCTGATAAAGGAACAGAATTTAAAAACAGATGGGTAAAAGCATTTTTGAAGAAAGAAGGCATTCATGCTTATACCACAAAGAATGAAACCAAAGCTAACTTTGCTGAAAGAGTCATTCGTACTCTGAAGGGAATGATGTATCGGTATTTTCTACATAATCAAACTTACCGTTACTTAGACATTCTTCCAGACTTGGTGTACAATTACAACCATAGACCTCATGGTTCTCTTCCTAATAAATATGCTCCAGCCGAGATTCGTAAAGACAACGAATCAAAAGTGTGGAAGTATATGTATGTTGACAAACTGAAATTGAAACCTAAGAAGAAGAAGAAGAAGTACAAATTTAACATTGGTGATCATGTTCGCATTTCTCACATTAAATATGTGTTTCAACGGGATTATCACATCAAATGGACGCAAGAAGTCTTCATTGTCACACATCGTTGTAAGAAGCAAGGAATACATTTATATCGTGTGAAAGACTTTTTAGACGAAGATATTGATGGTCATTTCTATGAAGAAGAACTGCAGAAAGTGACCAAAGATATTGAATCTATTTATAGAATTGAAAAAGTCTTGAAAACACGTAAAAGACGAGGAGGAGGTGTGAAAGAATTATTTGTCAAGTGGTTAGGTTGGCCAAACAAGTTTAACAGTTGGGTGAAAGAAACAGACATTCAACAATGAAGCATCCATTTACATGTTTAGTCTCTGGACCTACAGGCAGTGGCAAAACGTCTCTGGTGAAGGAAATTCTAGAACAAAAGTTGATTAAACCCTCTCCAAAAAGCATTTTATGGCTCTATGCAGCAGATCAGCCTTTGTACAAGGGAATGAAAGGCGTGGAATTTTACCAAGGCATTCCAGATGACATTGAAGAGCGTTTTAACCCGAAGAAACCAAACTTACTTATCATTGATGACTTAATGACGAAATGCCATAGTGATGAGCGTATGACACGTCTCTTTAGTGTTGGCAGCAGTCATCAAAATCTAAGCATTATTTTTATTGTGCATAATTTATTCCATCATGGGAAAGAGATGCGAAATATTAGTTTGAATACACATTATATCATTCTGTTTAAAAATCCGAGAGACAGTCAACAAATTAGTACATTGGCGCGGCAAATGTATCCTAGAAGATCTCAATTTCTCATAGAAGCCTATCAAGATGCTACTAGCAAACCTCATGGTTATTTATTCATTGATTTAAAACCAAAGACAAATGATCAACTACGTATTCGTACAGGCATTTTACCAAAAGATACACATTATGTATATATTGATAAAGCAGTGTATGAACAAGAACCAAGTCATTTGACCATTCGCAGTCAAGATGTCTAAACGTATTCGAGCGAACCAGCCGTTTCTTCATTTGCTTGCACGCAGTGGGCCTAAACGACGTAAATCCTTGCTACAGCAAGCTACAAAGGAGGAATTAACAAGCTTGTTTGAAATTTGTTTGAATATATTGCAAGGACATTTACCCTTAAGCTCAAAACGGTTTAAGGAATTTAAACGTGAACGTCATACGCTACGTACTCTAGCAGATAAGAAGATATCCCTTCGACGAAAAAAGAAGTTGATTAATCAGAAAGGAGGATTCATTGGAGTTATTGCTAGATTGGCATTACCTTTGTTAGCCAAACTACTGCTAAAATGAAACATACGATGAAAATGGTCCTCATTCCTGAATATGAATACAAACTGTTATTAGAAAAGAAGGGTAAAGATGGTGAAATCAAAACGAAAGTGAATAAACTTTTACGTGGGAAACGAACACGTGAAAAGGTTATTGAAATGTCTCAACTTCTTGGTCGTCATTTACGAACAAGTCAGTCTAGACAGCAAAAGCCCTCATCATCATCATCACCACCTGAAAAGCCAGAAAAGCTAGTGTTAAGTCATTTTCAACCTATCTATCATGGAAAAATAACACAACTTTTAGCCGAACTGAAGAAATATGGTACAACATGGTCAGAGAAGAATGAACTTGTGTTGAAAACGGGCGATATTATAGCAAATTCCAACATGGTTGATTTGATGAAAGAAGCATTGGTGGCGACAAGAAGAAAAGAACGAGTCAAACCACCACATGGTTGGCATCCGTTTATCCAGGAAATTGTTGATGCTAATATTCCAAAAACAATGTTTAGTAAAAAGACCACTCGTGACGACATTACAACAGAAATGAAACAACGTCAACAAAGACAGTTTCCTGAAGGATGGGAAAATTTTTAACATGGCTGAAAGAGCTATGTTGTTGTTGCCAAGAAGATAAACCAACTATTCCTGTGAAAATAAGATGTACAAGCGCGTGTTGTGAAGGAGAAATAAAAGACCATGTGAATGAGGATGAGATTTGGCATACTTGGTCGAATGGCGCGCGCTATCGTGAAGTATATAGACAACGTCAACGCACCTATACCATTTAGTTCCCATCCATCATGGAGTCGACAAGCTTTTACATTACTTTGCCTAGCAATGCGAGTATGACCTATTATCCCAACAACAAGGCTTCGAATTATCAAATTCGTATGCCTCGAACCATCTATCTGAATGGAAAATATGAAGTGGCTTTAGCTGAAATTCAATATCCACATACATGGACAACGATGAGACAGGGCATGAACTATTCTATTGGGTATCGACAAATAGATACATTTGGCATTTGGCATGTTAATATTCCTTATGGGTACTATAGAACCATACAAGAACTATGTGAGGCAGTCAATGAAGAAGCGGCTAACCCCGATGACCCGAAACAACCTATTCGGCTAAAGTATGATAAGATTAGACGACGTGTGTTTCTATTTCTCGATGATGGTCTTGAAGTGTCCTTTTCCACTGGATTGGCTGAGATTTTAGGATTTATCCCAGAGCAATGGTATACTGAAGCGTGTGCAGCTGAACATAAAGCGGATGTGAAACAGGGATTTTATACACTGTATGTGTATTGTAGCATTTGTGAACCACAAGTTGTTGGTGATTATTATGTGCCTTTGCTACGTTCTGTTGGCATACAAGGCCATGATGGTGACATTATCATGAAAACGTACGGCGAACCGCATTATGTTCCTGTAAACACGTCCAAATTTGACGTGATAGAAATGAATATTAAGGACGACACAGGCCATACTGTTCCATTTCAAACTGGAAAGGTGATCTGTAAACTTCATTTTCGACCAAAAGCATTATGAAAGCCTACACACACGATCCGTCTGCATATCGCAACCATTTTCTTCGTCAAGTGGGCGGGGAATTACCAGGATTCAAAGGAGCGCGAATCCAGTATGGTGATGGTATTGGTTCCATACTGGGATCATTGGCTCGCAAAGCTATTCCACTACTTAAGGCTGGGGCTAAGATCGTTGCGCCACATCTTAAGAAGGCTGCAAAGAATGTCGCGAAAGATGTGACGGGCCGAGTAGCAGAACGTGTGTTTGGTGAACAAAAGCGTATGCAACCGACGAAACGTGCCAGAAGACGAAAAACAGCCAGACGGATAACATCAAAATATCGCAAAGATATCTTTTGAAATCATGTCTCTCATTCATAATCATTCGTGTGAATGTAGTCTTTCTCCATTGGAATGGTTTCACGTACCACCAACGCAAACTGCTGTAGAGAAAAGTTATAATGTTGACTATCAACCACTTACAAGCATTAGAGAAGGCGCTCCAATAGAATTCTACATTCCTGCGAGTACAGAAGAATATCTGGATTTAAAGAACAGCAAACTTCATATTGTATGTCGCATTCTAAAGGCTGATGGAACAGCGTGTGGCGCAGATGATAATGTCTCTTGCATCAATGATGTGTTTAATGGGTTATGGTCTAATATTGAATTGTTTCTGAATGATCGTTTGGTTTCGCATAGCAACAATACTCATGGTTATACCAGCATTATCTCTCATCTCATCCATGATTCGGAAGAAAGTCTGCATTCTGAGCGCTCTATGCGTCTCATGTACAAGGATACTGCTGGGTCAATGAATAGTCATGAGGTGAAAAGACCTAATCATGAACAATATGTATCCGGGTTTCATGTCAATGCCGACGGTGGTGACTTGGCTGAGCAAGGCAATAATGGCTTACATCATCGTTATTTGCATACTCGTCTTAGCCGTGATGTTATGCTCGCAGGTGGTTTAAGGATAGATTTGTTTGAGCAGGATCGTTATCTTCCGAATGGCATCAGTTTGAAATTGCGTTTCCATAGACAAAAAGATGACTATGTATTGATGGCTGTAAATAATACCTATAAGGTAGAAGTGAAAGAGGCATTTTTAACCATTCGCAAAGTGAGGGTGAGTCCAGGTATTCAGTTAGGACATGCAGATGCATTGATGAAAAGTCCTGCCAAGATCATCATCACTAGAAAAGAATGTAAAGTCTTGGCCATTCCAGCAGGATTTCAGTCTTTTGTGAAAGATAACATCTTTTTGGGTCAATTACCAAATCGTATTGTCATTGGTCTGGTTCATAATGAAGCTTTTGGTGGATCAGTATTGAGGAATCCATACAATTTTGATCATTTTAATCTGGACTATATGCAACTGTACACGGATGGTGAACCAGTTCTATCCAAACCTCTCAAGCTTGACATTACACAGAACAAATACCTGAACGCTTTTGAAACGCTTTACAAATCGTTTGATCGGTTGAATGGTGAGAAAAGTTCCATTATAAAACGGGAAGATTGGCCTAGAGGTTATGCTTTATTTTCGTTTGACTTAACACCGGATTATGATGGTGATGATCATTTCCCCCTGATCAAGCATGGAAATTTGCGGCTAGAAATGAACTTTGCTAGGGCTTTGCAACCTACCATCAATGTCATTGTCTATGCTGAATTTGACAACATTATTGAGATCAGTGCCAATCGCAGCATCCAATTCGACTACCAGTCATGAACACGAAGCAGATTGATGCCATATTGAGTCATGATGTCATGACCAAAGACTTGTTTCAAGGCGTGTTTGCCATGGACCAGTTACCGTCTTTACAACGCGGCGCCTATGTGATCAACACAGACGATCAAGATGAACCAGGAGAACATTGGGTGGCAGTGTATTATGACAAAGACCCTGCAGAATATTTTGACTCTTATGGACTGTTCCCTCTCGATGATCGTTTAGACATGTTTTTAAGAAATGACTATATGTATAATTCTATCTCATTACAAACGCCAATATCATCGTCATGTGGTTTTTATTGTGTCTATTATATATTGCATAGAGCTCGAGGTCAGAGTATGTTTGATATTGTGAATATATTAAAAAGAAAGGATGGTGATTTTATTGTAAAGGATTTTGTATATAGACATTATAAACCATTGTTTTATTAATGTTGTTGTTGTTATATTAGTTAAGTTGTTGTTGTTATATTAGTTAAGTTGTTGTTGTTGTTATATTAGTTAAGTTATTGTTATATTAGTTAAGTTGTTGTTGTTAAATAAAACAAACCAAGTTTTCAAACAACTGTCTTGTTTATTGTGTTCTATTTACAAATTCTTAACTACAAACACTATTTACAAAGTTTACAAACACTATTTACAAACTTTTATTTACAAAGTCTATTTACACTATTTACAAATTCTTAACTACAAATTCTATTTACACTATTTACAAACTTTTATTTACACTATTTACACTATTTACAAAATTCTTAACTACAAACTCTTAACAACAAAGTCTATTTACACTATTTACAAACTTTTTATTTACAAACACATTCATTTTTCAATACATTCATCAATGAATACCATTCATTAGAATCTAAATTGATATAGGTATCATAGACATTACATCCATGTTTGTAAATGCTATGAAAGCTCACATAACACACATCACCAAACTTTATCACTTTAACAGTTACATGTTCAGACAGTTTCAGTTCATATCCTTCTTCTTCTAAGTCAATGTCCATCACACGCATAGGTTGTGTCAGCTCAATGGATTTGGTGCCCCGTATAAGCCATATTTCTGTTTCTTTGAATTCAAGCGTTAGGTTCTTTCCAATCCAATGCTTGTAACAACGCGTTCCATTCCACTGTGTTGAGGGTGATGTAGTCATAGTTTTCTGTAAGCTCGTCATATTGGCGAAATTGTATAAACACGTCTAAGCAGTTCTCAGTCACACGCACTTCTAATTCATTTGAGACTGTCAGGAGAAAGCCAGGTATCCTGAACTTCTCTAGATGGTCTTTCAACACGGATTGATCATCAAGTGATAGGACGAGATACTGTCCAAAATGTCTTAGCACAATGTCATCATATTCGTTTCTCAGATATGAGAACCCATGCGTAATTGGTTTATATTCCGTTAAAAAGTCTTCCATCTCGTCCAGCAGTCAGATGAACTATGAGCTGTCTCCTTGTCTGCAAAGACGTTTTTTTTATGCTCGCAAGATGGCGAAGAGTGGATGTTGTATCACTTCTAGGAATCGTAAGACTGCGCGCCAGTTCTTGATATCAAAGATGATCAAATCTGTATATGGTGTATCTGGCACAACTCCCTTATAATCCTCTGGATAATCCTGTAAAAGATTTCTACAGATTTCTACACGTATGTTAGAATCATATTCAGCCACCGTCACTTCCACTTTATTTTCAAGTCTACGTTTAAACCCATGTTCAAGTGGTATGTTTTTAAAGTCTTTCCACACTTCAGGTTTAAACCGATGATAACTTGTCTTAGAACCTAGTATCACTTCATTCCTCTCATTGACAGTAAGGTAAGCACCACGGTTCAGCATGAGTGCATTCATGTTTTTACCTTGTTATGAGCCGTCTTCTTGTCTGCGAAGCCTTTTATCCACTTCTTTCACCTGCTTCTTCAGCATTTTCCATTCAGATATTGTCAGCAAGATACCCTTTTTCGTAGGACGGTTTTTTCCAGTCCCCTCATCTCTCAGGTATTTGCGAATGTTTACCACTCCTTCATTGCTTTGTTTCATAATCTTGATATACTTCCCATTGCCTAGAGAAAGCATTCCATCCCACGACTGTGGTGTTGGTACCGTCGTCTCCACTTTTAATTTCTTGATGGTATTGTCAGGATGTTTCACAGTCATGTCTTTGACTGTATCAGCAAGAGTATCCATATCCGTTGGTGCAGATCTTTTCCGATTCATGTTGACGCTTCAGTGTTCACACCTCAACTAACTCTAAAGTTGAAGTGTCTCCCCCTTATATACTGTAATGCCCATGCGCCAAAGTGGAATAGCCATCACTCATCACATATCGCTTGTCATCAAAGGGAGAGAGAGCCACTTTCCTCAACTTCTCCGAGAAGATCTGGTGGTCATGACTTCGAATGATGTGCCCTGTGGTTATCGTTTGCGTTTGGTTGAACAAACTGTCTTTATACTGCTGATGTTTCATACGTCTTTGACACGCGCGAGTGATGCCTTTGGCCGTACGTTTTTCTTTCCCACCATACATCATACTATACATTTTCGGCCGAAGTCCAACAAACTCTTCAATGGGAATGCCCGCCGTCTCATCTTTCATTTTCCCAAGCACTTTCTTGTTCACGTTGGAATGCAGGAAATGATCTGGGGGATAGTCACTTGTGTCGAACAAGTCAGCATCTTCCTGCATGTCTTTGTATATATCGTCCGTTTCTATGTCATAACATAGACTGTCGGTGTCGCTGAACAACAGCTTGGCGTTGGGATACTTGGTCATGATGTAGTTGTAATGAAAGTGGAACATGAGCACCTTGCTGAGGTCGAGAATGGTGAAGCCGACTTGAATGGGTTTATCCAGAAGCAGATCCACTTTGCGCAAATGTACCGCGGTCAAATCTTCGTTGAAAATTCTAAATTTGTGGAAGGAAGGTTTGGCCACAAGTTTCTTGAACCGCTTTTCCTGGTGAACAAGTTCCACATTCATGCGCTTTCTTACATTTTCCATGGTTTTGCCAAACACAGAGTTGTTCATCAATTTGAAAAAGTCTTTCTCAAACGGGTTCTTGGCCAACTTTCTCTTTTCTGTGTTCAAGGAGATGTATTTTGCCAGCCATTTGCTCTGTGCAAACATGATGGCACGATGCACCTTCGTGACTTTCAATCCCAGTGAGACATATTGCTGTAAATTTCTATAATGAAGTACATATTTCTTCTTGTCGCATAAGTTGGGAATGAGCTTTTCACTAGGTTTGCCTTTCATGTTTAGATCTTTCCGTAGCTTCTGACTATGTTTTGACAATTCTCCCACTTTCACACATTTCCGTTCTGGAGCCACTGGATAGTGATTATGACGATCATGGATTGAATATGGGTATTCCAAATCCACTTCTAAAATGTACCCAATCTCGTCATCTTCATCCACATCCATAAAGTCAATGGATTCTGGCTCGCTCACCCACATAAATCCACTTTCCGGCATGCTTTGCGACATAGCCCAGCCATATAAGTTGTTTGCATCCAGGTACGTCAAGTAGTTGGTTGGTTTCGTGGGATTGTAATCTGCTACGTAGGGGTTATTTGCTTTCGCATACTTGTGTGTGATGACAGATATTCCTCCACGTAGACCTTGTTCAACCATTTGGTACATGTCAATGTCGTTGATCAATTCCAATTTCACCTTTGTCGCTTTCAACATGGCATCCCACGACAGTCCTGGCGCTGTATAGTAGTGAGCAGGATCTAATTCATATGTGTTGAGACATACGTGACGAAAGTTTTCAAACACGTCAGCCAGCAGCAACACATCTGATTTCAGGTACAAGTCATGGTATTCGCCAAATGTAGTACAGTGGAATGTCTCCCACACCTTCTGCGCATGCGCATAATCCTCATCGTTAATGTCTTCTTCACTGAGCAGACTGTAAAATTTGTCCTTGGACGGCAGTTGTGTTTCAGCAAACTTGGATGGCTCATCCACGTAATCATAAGGGTACACTCCCTTTCTCAACAGTAAATCTTGTTGGTCGCTATCGTGAATGTGTGACGTCATGTGATAAAAGTTGTCTTTCCCTTCTGCTGCCAGGTTGGATACCAGCTTCTGTAGAGAAGTACTCATGAACTGAAAGCTGTCTGTAAATTTCAGATTGCTCATGGTGAATGCAATATATTTCTCAACGGTGTTGGGAATGACTGTAATTGTCTCATTTTTGAACTTTCCAATTTCTTCCATGATCAAATGGCTGTCATAGCCTCGTAAATTGTGGAAAAAGACAGGAATGATGAAAGAATCTTTAACATCCTGCTGATCCTTTCGAAATCGGAATTGTAAATTGCATTGACTATGTGCAGCTCCGCGGTATTTGCCATTGATATGGTCATGATCTCTCACATGATCTGCTCCTAGAGGCTCATGACAAATGTAGCAATCTGTGGCGTTCTTATAATGCTCTTCATCTTCATGAGTCATAACCATTTTCTTTGGCTGTAGCAAGCCATGCACAATACGATCACGCTCATTCACCATATGGTCTAAAAAGACTTTCACAGCATTATCTCCTCGATATACGACTGGAGCACGTGTATCATACTGGCTGACAACCACATAGGCAAAGCTGTTTGGACGATGATGTTGATACTTGTCTCCTTCATGCTTTTTCGTGAAACATTCAAAGTCTGCATAAATGACAAACGGCGCTCGCTGTTGTTTGGCTACATTCTTGAACTTGATGAAGGGTTCCTTGGGGAATGATAAACGTTGTGCGCCATGCTTGCCACACACTTCACGATGCTTGTCTAAAAGATCTTGTCGCATAAACCCGTGAAGACAGTTGAAACAATAAAAAGTTGCACCATTATACTTTGATCGATAAGCCATCAGTCTGCTGAAATTCTTGATGAGGCAATAATGTCTTGTCTTGTCATTGCTAATCAAAAGCAAGTTGATTTCTCTCGCACTGGTGTTTCGGCTGAGTTGTATGGGAACAACGACATCATGTTCATATCCAAACACGTTAATGGACACATCATTCTCCTTTTCAAACTTTGGAATGTCTGTAATCGGTGTTGGAAATGTCATGCCTTCCACCTTCAATTCGTTCTCAAATGCTTTGTATCGATGCACACGCTGTGGGTTGTTTGTTGAAGGGTGAAGGTGAGCCAGTACAGACCATAAGAAACATTTGTTGTCTTTATTCTGAATGTTTAACACCGCCTTTGTACTCTTTACTTTCTTCGGTAGTGGGATAAAACTGCTTGCTTCCAGTGGCGCTGACGTCGCTGTATGCACTTCAATGAATAATATGTTATCCAACACCCAACCAGAGCCTTGTCGCTCATGTTCATCAAACCTGGTAAACAATTCTTTATAGGCTTCTGGCAAGTCCTTCTCAATATCTGTTGGATTGTATGCTGCATACGTTGGACTACTGATGAAGGCATTATCCACTTGTTCTACCATCACGCCTTCAACATTTGGTGTCATTTTCTTGAAGCGTGCATGTACCACAATGTACCATTTCATACCACGGTTTAACGTTTCTAGCAAATGTCTCTTGATTCTATTCTCTTGTTGTCGCATTTCGAGTAGCAAATCCGATCCATCTTCAGGCTCAAACCGCCTTTCCTGCGCGTTTTCACCAAGACTCACTCTTCTGCCTCTGCCTATTTGTCCTGTCTCTTTCTTTCTTTGTTCTTCATGAGACACATTTTCCATCTCAGCACATGCATGTGTCTCAAATGCATCCAAAGATGAAAATATCTTGGCGCATTTACAGCAGAGGACTGGATCAGGTCTGTCAACACCATCTTGTACGGTTTTTCGTCTCTTGGCTTCAATCTGCTCAACAAGCTCTTCATGAGCACGTTTCATCCTAGCTGGTTTGCATGTGTGTGTCACGAACAATTCCAGAGATGGAAATGTCACATCACAATCATGACAGTAGACTGGTGCCATCGTTGTTGCTTCTTCAACTGCTGGAACTGAAATGAAGTAAAATATACGTTTCACTCTTCCTTTTATACCACTTCAATGGTGTGTTGACTCAGCAGAATGTATCACTAGTTGACTAGTTGACATGTTTCACTCATGCTTTTATGCTACTTCCATGTAATCAAAATATGGTGTGTAACTTTTCAAACTTGTTCCAAAATGTTAAAATTGCTGACTCAGCAGAATTTTACTTGTGTATATGAATGTCTCACTTACAGTTGTGAAGTTGTTCAGCTGCACTGCTACACAGCAGAGACATCTAGCGGTGAAGTTAACTGACGGTGAAGTTAATTGGTCTGCCAAATGGTATTCATCCGCCAAATGGTATTCATCCGCCAACTAGACCTGAAATGTGATAAAATGTATTCTCACACACACACACACACAGACATGTTTTGCTTCATTTCATAATATAGGATGGCCCTTAAAAGGGCCCGAAATATTTTAGTATATATCAGCAGCAGTTATGGGGTTGTCCCTCATATTCCAACCACACTTGACACTTGCAGTATCGTTGAGTCAGTGTTACTATGCGGTTGTTCCACATAAATGTAATTACTACGTCAGGCTTCACTGCAGTGATCTGAGTTGGAAATTGTAGCACCTCCTCCAAAGCATATGTAATATCAGCTGCTTCAGCTTCATCACGCATATTTACCCAGATGCAAACAGATTCATTCGCTTGAAACGCTGTTAAGTCATCAATGATGATAGCTGGTGTGTTATCCATGATGTGTCTGACGATGTCTGACAATGTCTCTAAGCCTTGAGACACCACACTTATATAGGATTTTATCATGCTGAATCAACGATTTCATCAAGCTGATTCAGCAAAAGTTTTTGTTGCTCTCCTGTGGGGGGGGGGGGTCGGTCGGTACATAGTCTGTCCTAGGGGGGGGGGAGGGGTCAGTCGGTACATAGTCTGTCCTAGGGGGGGGGGGGGGTCGGTCGGTACATAGTCTGTCCTGGGGGGGGGGGGTCGGTCGGTACATAGTCTGTCCTAGGGGGGGGGGGTCATCACTTTTTTACGGTCTGTTGCCATGGTTACACTGATTGACAGGTGGACTTCGTTGGCTTCATGATGATTGACTCGGCCAACACTATCAAGCTACTTTCGCTCCAGACTTTCGCTCCAGACAGTATGACGTCATCATGACGTCATTATCACGTCATGGAGGGCCGCGCCTATCCTAACGCTTATCATAACTTCCGCTCCAGATAGCACTTCCGGTCTAGACAGCACTTCCGGTCCAGACGCTATGACGTCACTTCCAGACATGATGACGTCACTTCCGGTCCAGACAACACTTCCGCTCCAGACAACACTTCCGCTCCAGACACCACTTCCGGTCCAGACATGATGACAGCACTTCCGGTCCAGACAACACTTCCGGTCCAGACATGATGACGTCACTTCCAGACATGATGACGTCACTTCCGGTCCAGACATGATGACGTCACTTCCAGACAGTATGACGTCATCAAGTGGGCCAGAACTCTTGTTTCCTACCTACTTCTCTCCAATCCCGTGGGATTGTTTATTTTTGCATATTTACACGTTTCAGACGATTCTGAGCAACTTTGGTTTATTTACTCTGGTTTATCACTATTTGATGATAAGCGCCACGTACTGGAAGAGGATTACACCACATAAGCCCATGGACATTTCACAATGGACATTGCACTCAGACATAACAATAATTTTATATCAAAATATTGAAGAGTGAACATGTCTGCAGTGAGTGAACAACAACTACTACCTACGGCAATGCCTACAAAAAAGCCTATAGCAAAGTCTCAGACAATGTCACAGCAAAGTCTAAGGCAATGCCCATGGTAAAGTCTGAGTTGAAGTCACTACCATTACAACAGCTTCAAAGGCGACCACAGGTTAGAAAGATAAAAAGAGATGAGTTACCAGCTACCATGTTATCTTGCAAAAAGCGAGTTTAAGGCAGAGTCTAAAGTCAAGAACCTGAGAGTAAGGCTGCCACTACAAAGCCCGTGAAGAAGATGAGTACAGACGATTTACCGGTTATAATACCCATTAATAAAGAAACATATATTAAATTAGTGAAATATCAACAGCAAGTAATGGTTAACATTCGTGAATAAATTGCGGATCATGTATATGGGAGGTTATATCCGACCAAGAAGGGAATTTTGTTGTTGTTGAACGATTGAGAAATGCTGAAGAAGCAAATGACGTCTGTGGCGGCAAATATCACGGGTTATTGACTAAAACCACAGGGTGTTTTAACGGAAAGAATTTCTTAAATTACATCTTTATTTCCCTCTTTGATTCCGTGAAACTACAATAATAAAATAAAAAAAGAACAATATTAGAATCGTGTTTTCAATCGATACTTATAAGATTCTGCTTAAGCAGAGCCGATAGCTTAAGTGCCGAGTTACAAATACATAAAATGGGGTGTAAAATACACAACCACGCATATTTTCAGTTCTCCCTTGTAATTCATTCTTTGAATAAAAATTTCATTTTGTATCATATTATTATTAAGACAAACAAAGACAAATTTATTAAAGTAATTTCTTACCCATTGTGCCCTGTGTAAGAGTTTAAATTTAAATCCAAAAATACCCGGAATTCGGTCCACCAGCGACCGCGGCTAGACTTTAACTAATGAATAGAGCGCTATTCAGTTCTTTTATAGTAGCTGAAAGCGCAAAGGGAGGAAAATCAGTCAACCTTAGCCCTTTAAAATCGCGGGCTTTTATCAAGGCACCCAAAAAATTGTCAAACAACGACGAACCGCATGTTTCACAAAATTTGTCACAAATCAAATCATACGTCAAATAAAAACAAAGAATGGCATGGAATTCTTTCTTTACAACGTCAGTGGATCTCGAGCTTCAGCAGATTGATGTGCATAAATGCGGTGACAGTTAGGAGATGGTTCAGTAGAACTCATTTATCATTATGAATTCAAACGTGAAACTATCTCTGAATCACTTGGATGAACTGACAATCTCTTATTGTGGAACATTATCCTATCTCCTGAAGACAAGCCTTGGTGAGGGGTTATTTTGAATCCTTACCCATAGGAGGACTTCTACAAGTGTCAGAACACCTTAATGTGAGAGTCTTTGAACGTGACGGTGAACGTTGTATACGGTTTCAAAAGTGTGAGGAGCTTAGCGGATGCATCGATTCCATCATCTCAGTGCAAAACACTGGAGTTAAAATTTGTATGCTTGGCAAGAACTTCAAATTAGCTTTAAACAAAATGAACATGTACCATTGATACGTGGTTCAAACAAAATTGACTTTAGGCCTAATATGTGGACTATGATAAACACTGTGAAAGGTTTAAATGAATTGAAATTAATAAACCATGTTGATGTGAAAGTGATTGGATTGGATCAATGCTATGTCAATTTACAAACGTGGTGAAAACATTTATGATACTCATATTAATTTAAGTTCTTGTGAGTGGGCTGATATGTTACATGCATTAAGATAATATGTATTTGAAATATTTTTGTTTTCATTCTTAATAAATTCAATATTTTAATTTGGTATTTATAATAATGTTTTTCTGAATAAGTGTAAATATTTGTGATATACAACAAAATAAAAAAATATATGTGGTGTTTTTAAATTTTTTATTTTTTCTCAAACGATATTTGACTATAATACATAATAATAATACAATACTTAATCACAAGACACAACATATGACATATGATATGTATGATATATATGGTTTACAGGTGAATTAACCCCTCGCCAGAGACCGTTCATAAGAATGGAAAAATGAAAACGAAAGGTTTACGGGTAAATTAACACCTCGCCAGGGACCGCCCATAAGAATGAAAAAATATGAAAATGAAAAGTTAACACCGCGACAGGAACCTTAGCCCCTTGCGATTTCATGTGTGAAAAACGTTGAAACTACGTTTACACATCAAAAGCAAGACATATATTTAATAGTTTTGTTGATATATTTTAAAGACGGTACTTAGATCAATAACAATATTACAAAGCTTAGTAAAATAAGTCTATTGTTCTTCATCTCCTTATCATTTTTTTCGTCGCTGCTGTCATCATCCTCCTCCTCATCTAGAAGCTCTTCAAAGAATGCGTTGTTTTTTTCTTACAGCCGCCTTTGAATACTCATAATGTTTTTCATCAATAAAGTAATTAAAGTCTTCAAAATGTTTTGATCATCTTGGCTTTCTTCTAGACGTGGGTATATTTGAATGGCCTCATAAACAGTTGTTTCAGCCGACGCTTATAAACAGGTAGAATGCCATCACTTGCGCATCTTCATGCCCTTGTTCTTCATATTCTAAAACCTTTTCTTGAAATTAGTCATATAATGCCAAACAGAGCCTATTTCTCCAGCAACAGCAACGTCAACCACGCCACACTGCTTCATATGGATAAAGCTTCCTTGCTGCTTTATAACGCACCACATTCTATTCAAGCATGTGCATTAATTTCAGCTATATTAACTCTTTGACGTTTAACATAAAACACATCTAAAGTTTCCGTGAAAGGCATTTTTAGGGGTTTCTATACCTATCCCCCATTCTCTATGCACTTCTAAAGTGCATGCATGCTTTAAAAGCCTTTTAGAAGGGATGTATCAAATGTTGTATTCATACGTCCCTTCGATTCCACAACAACTTTTCAAATGATAAACAAGTCTTTGAATGTAAATATATGATGACAACAACAAAGGTAACAACAACAATAATAGCAACAACAACAATAATAGCAACAACAACAACAATGGTGACAACAACAACAATGGCAACAACAACAACAATGGCAACAACAACAACGACAACAACAATTGCAACAACAATAGCAACAATGGCAAGAACAATGGCAACAACAACAACAACAATGACAACATTACATAATTGCAGCAACAACAATGGAAACAACAACAACATTGGTACCAAAAACAATGGCAACAGCAACAGCAACAATGGCAACAACAATGACAACAATGGTAACAACAATGGTAACAGCAATACAACAACAATGGCAACAACAAAAACAATGGCAAGAACAACAATGACAACAGCAACATCTTGCCTGATGAATATATTCTACAAGCTGATCAGGTCTCAACTAAGGCCGTTTCAGAGATGGTGGCAGAGCCTTTTTCAAACTCAGCCATAGTCGGAAGTCATACAACAACCTGGACCTTCACAGATAAGTTGTACCTTCTGTGACACTCCACAATCTACACCATACAAGAAATTTGCATAGAAGAACCACTGTGCAGCGGCAATGGAAATTATCAAACTTCTTTGCCCCTGTGGAAAAAGTTTCCAAACAACCAGACTGTCGGTAAATTTGTATTACCGGGAATAAGCAAAATTCTTCATATACTATTTCATATTACGGCTGCAATCATGTGAGCCTGATTCACGTAAAGTTATTCTAGGAAATGATTGATATGATTAAATATCATACGTCTACGCATGAATCAGGGGGGGGGGGGGGGAATCGGTCGGTGGAAAACCATGACACATTACGGTTGCACTCATGTGAGCCTGATTCATGTCTAGTTAGTCTAGGAAATGATTGATATGACTAACATCATATGTCGGCAGTTGGCAACATCGGCACGTGTCTCATATTAACATCCGCCTACACTATTCACACATGTCTACAGTCATTTCCCTCTTTACGTGCAGTGCTACATTTCTGTGAAACAACTTCTGCGCTAAGCATGGACTTTCTCCGCAATGTAAGGTCTTTTTTGGCCTTATCCTTGTGGAGTGAGAACTGATTAAAGCAAAAAATAGCTATGGATCTATGCAAAAGTCTTTTTTACAAGATAGTAAAGGAAACTTTTGGATTTCTCTCATCCGGTAGTTGCTCAGATTTCTCTGAAACCAATTGTTCTGTATGCGAGGTGGTTAAGTGGAAACACTTCATGAAACTAAATAAATAGACGCTAAGTTGCCCCCATATGTTTTATTTACAACCGGAAGTCTCGCACTGGCTACACATATCTACATCGTCACCCGCATACTGATACAAGACTTACTGTCTAGGCTACTGCTTAACTGTGCTTTACCTACTATTTTGCTACCAGCATTCAGTTGAACACTTTATCTGATTATTAAACAAAGTGATACAAAATCTATAAGTATACTAGGCAGAATATACCAATTAAATACCTGAAAACTGTAGAATTTTTACTTTTTAACTCTGTATTATCGCTGTTACTGCGAGTCGACGTTTTCTGATTATAAACTTGATCCATGAGTGTGACTTTAAAAATTACTTAATAGACATGAAAATGAAGCTCAATGTAATTATAAGAGACAACAAATAACTAAAATAATTACTTCAGTGATATCTAACCATAACTTTAAACTTGCAACTGAGTTCAGATATGTTATAAGCATTTGCCAAAGCACTTGCCAATGTTGCTAACATGATCTTAATCCTTAATCGATGGGTACGAGTCAACGTTGAGCTGTGGATTGACAGTGACCTTAAAATCGCCACATATCCTGACTGAACCGTCTACCTTCAGAATTTGAACAATGGGTGCAGTCCAATCACTCCATTCTACCGGTGAAAGGATTCCTTTACTCGCCATGTTGTCCAGTTCCTTGTCGACCTTGTCCTTCATTGCAAATGGGACCTGTCTGGGTTTGCAAAATTTAGGGGCAGCTCCTTCTTGAAGTGCAGTTATTCCCTTCAGCTAACCTAAGTCTTTGCCGAAACACTCACTGTGGTTTTTCATAAGATGGTCTAATTTCTTCTTACCTTGCGTCATCCGTATGGACTTGATGCCAGTTTAACTTGATGTTTCGGAGTTAATCTATACCAAATAAAGGTGGGCCTCCCCCGTGAAGAATATATATCCGCAAACGATGTTCCTTACCTTCGTGTTCCACCAGAACATTCACGTATCCCTCTGGCCTTACACATTCTCCAGTAGAGTTTTTTAAAACAACGTTCGTTCTCCTCAGCCGTAATTTATCAAGATGGCGCTAATAATCTCTTTTCGATATTATCGTAATGGATGCAATTTCTTCTCGGTAAGTTGTTAACGTCACAAACAACTTCTGCATAGCCGAGATCTGAACAGGAATTGCTGTCGCCATTATATTCCTCACCATCGGTGGTCACCTCATCGTCGTCAGCATGGAAAACTTTCTTCTTTGGTTTTCGCTTCTTGAACTGGTCTGTTCCGGTCTTTTTGCCTTTCCGGATGACTTGCCGGATTTCTTCATTTGCATCTTCTCTTAATGTGGCCCTTCTTACCGCAGTTGTGGCATTTCTCGTCCTCACAACGGCAATACTCGGGATCATGGCCATTCCTACCACACCTGTAGCGACGATTTCCAGCTGTCCTCTGCGAACTTGTTAACAGTTGCCGATGCTGCTTGGATTTCTGATACATCCTTCATAGCCATTTCCATGGTTATGGCTATATCTTTGGCCCTATGGTAGGTCAAATTCTTTTCCAACAACAACCTATTCAGGACATTTTCGTTCTTTATACAACATACCAGTTGATCTCTGAGATGTTCTGCTAATTCACAATGGTCACTCAACTTCTGGAGGACACCCATGTAATCTATCAACGACTCACCGTCGGTTGTTGACACTTGGAGAACCGGTATCTCTCTTGTCACTTTGGGCTTGGCACTGAGATGCTCCTGGAGCAACTCATCAATTTGCTCAAAAATCTTTGTCGATGGCTTCTCCGATGAACACTGGCTATGCAGCAAGGAATAGGTTTTTCCGCCAATCAGACTAAGAGTCACAGCAACTTTTATCTCATCGGCCACATCGTTGGCAATGAAATTCTGCTCTAACCTCTCTTTGTACAGCTCCCAGCAGTCTCGCCAAAGGGCTTCAGTCGTCCTATCAGTGATGCCATAATTCAGCAGTCGACTTTAACAAACACTCACTTTTCCGTCGTCTTCGGCAGTATCCCCTGCGACTTACTTCTCCACCAGATCTTCATAACCTCCTTGGTACACCGCAACACAATTTGCTCTTCGCCATTTGTTCTTTATGTGAGGTGGTTACGTGGAAACTCTTCATGAAACTAAATAGACGCTAAGTTGCCGCCATATCTTTTATTTACAACCGGAAGTCTCGCACTGGCTACACATATACACAACACCGATAATATGAAAAATCTTGCAAAATATTGCAAAAGAATGGCGGTTGAAAATGTATAATTTGAGCGAACCACAGTCTTTAATCTATGCGTGGTCAACCTTCAAGGTATACTAGGGTCTTTTAGCAGGGCCACCAACTGATATGAAATGAATGCAAAAAGCTGTCGTAGTTTTATGATTGATGATGTATGAATATTGTTGAATTTTTTCGAGATAGTAAAGGAAACCTGTTGGATTTCTAAATGGTTGAAACTTGTCGATTTCCCCTTTTTAATCCATATTACATATTACGACTGCAGCCAGGTTAAGTTATTCTATCATGGGATGAAAAATGATTGATATGAGGAAACATCATATGCCTGCACATGAATCAGGGGGTGGGGGTCAAAAAACCAAAATTGTCGGGAATCGTCTGAAACGGATAAATATGCAAAAATCACAATTTCCCCAAGGAGGGTGATGGGGTTAGGTGGCCCAGTTCTGCCGTCGTATATACTTAATGCTTGGCTCAGTTCTCTTGTTTATCCCCTACTTGGGGGAGGGGGTCTGACAACAAAAAATGATCACAATAGTCTGAAAAGCAAAACTGTCCCATGATCACAAATTCTCGCCGGGATGGGGGGAGGGGGTGTAAGGTAACGTTTTGACCCCCAAAATAAATCGACCCCGGTCGATTTGTTTTAAAACAAACAGATATCCCGGTTGATTTGTTTTAAAACAAACAGACCCCCCTTATTAGTTTCTTTGATTGAAATAAAAACTATATCCATGAATAACAATTTATTTAGCAACTAAAATCTACATTTTCAAACACGAAAACACTTCCAACACCACTAACGTACAGTCACCAAAAATATTTTTCAAAGCTCAATAATGGCATTTCAAAGGCTCAAAATAATAATTTTCTACATCAAGAGGTAAAAAATGCTTAAAATAGTATTTAAAAACCATATGCACCTTTTGACCATTTGATATTTAAACATGATTATTTGGAGGTGGTCATTTTATTATAGGGGAGGTCTGTTTGTTATGGTGGGCTTTCCCAAAAAAAATCGACCGGGGGGTCTGTTTGGTTTAAAACAAATCGACCGGGGGTCGATTTGTTTGGGGGTCAAAACGTTTCATTACAGGGGTCTTATCCAGTTCTCCCGTCTTATCCAATTTCTTGTCATATATATATATATATATATATATATATATATATATATATATATATATATATATATATATATATATATATATATATATATATATATATATATATATATATATATATATATATATACTACCTTGAAATCAAGTACTACAGATTTGCCAAATTTGAGAGTCCAAGGTACTCTACCACCGTATGCCACCGATAGATTATATTAGTCACACAGCCAGGTGCTCCTCATTTTTCCTTGGGTGGGCCGAAGACGAAACTGCTCATAGTCAGAAAACGAAGCCAGGCCATATCTTTAAGGAGAGGCGATCATTACTGCTGGTCACAGAAGGGTACGTAAACTCCTACAATTTTAGTGGCATGTGACCGAAGCAAAACAACTAATTTGTGACGTAAAACACGGATGATGGCAGGAATAAGAGGTACATTTTTTTGTGATTTGTGCAGATAAGAAAACTTGTTGCTGTTGTGGCGTTTTTAGAGGATTATAAAAGAGACTCTGTATTTTAATGGCCATTGGTCTCAATTTTCGAGGCTCTGAATCTTTCGGCGCACGTTCAAGGACACCGAGGCTCGAACTGGCAGGCCTTTTCTTTAAAAACTCACTGAAAAGTATCCTGGCGCATTATTTTCGACCTCAGCGAAACTCCCAAACTAGAGTAAAACGTGGTTTTGCAACTGTGGATTCACTGTTGTTGTGGGCGATAATGAGGGATTCGATATCCTGATCTCAAGAAAATACATATTTTTCTCAGTAAAAAAAATTGTTATCTGACCATAAAACTTGTGCGGCATAATTTATAATTGGGTCATTGATGTGATGCACCCTTTCTAACATAACGCCGTTGGCCCCAGTTGTGCGCCGAGATTTGAAAATTGACATCAATGAGATTTCCTATTGTAGGAACTACAAGGAGAGAAACATAAAATTGAACAGCACATCGTAATTGGCAAAACTGAAAATGTGTTCTTTTAATGCGACAACAGCGTTGCGGCGGTTGTTCCCTGTCTGTTTACAAACTTTAAGGCATCCCATTCACTATTACATTCTTATTATGGGTCAAAATAATTTTCATCAGCCAACAGGCGAGTTTGTAAAATAACCAATTACGATGTGCTGGTCAATTTGAATGTTCCTTGCCTTGTAGACTCTTGCTGTCATAGGAAGACTGCAAGAGTCATCTAGGACTATGAACAAGCCAAACCAGGGAGTTTTTTTGGAACTCTAAGAATGTCTTAAGACATTCTGAGGCCTTTGTTAATGTTTTTTTTTTGGGGGGGGGATTCAGAATGTCTTAAGACATGCTGAAACGTCTTAGGAGAAAAAGCTTCAGACACATCAGATTGTCGTAAAAAGCCGTAATAATGGACTCTCAATTCAAAATGGCGACAAACAACATTGTTTTTAAATAACAAATTGCAGTGTATTCCGATTAGATTTTATGAAGTTTTTCATTGCAGAAGAACACATTTATCATGATACTTTGTATATTTGAAGAATCACAATGTTATGTTGTACGTAAAGCTTCGTCATTGTCATCGACAGCCATGTTCTGTCTTAAGACAGTATTTTTTTTTGGGGGGGGGGGGGGACGGCTGTTTTAAGACAAAAGTAACTCTGCGCAGCTTTTCGCGCATGTTTTAAGACGTATGAAAACAGGCCAACAAAAACTCGGCCAGACCGGGCTTTCGGAATAAAATGCGCAAAAATTAATTGTTTCGAATACAAACCGGGTAAAAATGAAAGAAATGATAGAGTGATTTCGCCTGAATGCTAAATTTCTCTTAAACCATACAGCAATCGTCTTTTAACAACCTCTAATCTATTTTAAAATCAGAGTCTCTTGGTATTCCGAGAAGGTCCAAAAGAACGTACTCAGAGTGTGATTAGGCTTATCGCCCTAGCTTCAAGAAACACCAAACCCAGTTCAGAATCGGCTCTGACTTAAAGAACTTCGTATATTTCTCTGTCAGAACTTCGAAACCTTACATTATTCCCTTAATCGGGGCCAATCCTGCGTACCAGTCCCTATTATTTATTCCTCACATGTGGAACCTGTGGGGAATCTATTTTGAACATTTGCTGTAAGCTTATACTCTCAAGTGAACAAAAAATTGAAGTAAAGGGATTGATGATTATCTAAAAAATATAAGAACAAGACTAAGAATGTTTTATTCTAATTTCAAGCAAACATTCAATCAAAAACATGCGTAATACAGATGAAATCACTTAATCGCATACCGGTTAAACGCATAAATCGGTTAACTGCATATTATTCGCAAATCCCAAACCATTTCCAATGCTATCTTTCGGAAATTTAACCGGATAATTGCATACCGCTTAATCGCATAAACTGGATAAACGCATAGCTATTTCATGTCAAAATGGGATGCACACTGGTTAATTGCATAATTCTGGTTGACTATCGAAACAGTGCCACACTTAAAGCAAACTAAGGGAGTGAGCTGCTCCTCGTTTATTTATCTCATGCATTGTTTTCTGTTTGCTTGACCCATTGTGTGCATGTAACAACCCCATTCGCGGTTGTTAACAGTAAGTCTCGAACTCTTAATCACTGCACTCTCTCAGCTCTCACTTGACCTTTATCCTCAATGACCTTTATCCTTAACCTCCCCACTGCCTTAGCTGACGCTAGATAATGGCCTGCAACTCCTAATCCCCACCCTGCCAGAGCTCTCACTAAATAATGGCCTGAAACCCTTAATCCCCTCGTTGCCTCAGATACCGCGAGCGCAAAGTCATCATTTAAGTACTCAACCAAGAAGAAATTTTACCATTTATAGTTCGAAACTGTGTCGGTTATGGTTAATTCGTCAAAATGGCAGAAAGTAAATCAAAACGAAAAGAGCCAAGTCTCTCGGATAAAATACTAGTAATAAAAGAATTGAATAACAAAGTTTCTCAAATGCGGGGATAAACAGGGACGGGGGTGCACGTCTAATAACTACAGCAAATGAAAAAATAGCCTCGCCAAGAGTACTCCGGATAAACGCATATATCGGATAAACGGATAACAAGGCTATGCGATTAACCGGTTTCGTCTGTACATCCAAAGATAATA
This sequence comes from Protula sp. h YS-2021, assembly GCA_949752745.1. Taxonomy (NCBI): domain Eukaryota; kingdom Metazoa; phylum Annelida; class Polychaeta; order Sabellida; family Serpulidae; genus Protula; species Protula sp. h YS-2021. Next base: position 44,479,425 of record OX457026.1, on the reverse strand, counting down.
ATACAAGCTATAAGACTGGAAGTTAAAAACTTATGCTAGAGCCTGTCCCTACTTAGATAAATTTAATACTAGAACTAGAATTAAAGTCAACACGTAAAAGTTAGTTTCTATACAGGGCTGGAAAAAAAAATCCGATTTGAACAAAATCATGATTTTTTTATTTAAATCAAACTGAAAAAAAACCCAACAAAATATCCAAAGGCGCCACCTTTTAACAGTTAATTAAATACTCGTAACGCTCTCTTGTAATACAAAACATTGACATTTCACAAAATCTGTGACAACTGGCCTCAATTTTCAAATGTTCAGATAACTTTCTTCAAGTTCAATTCTTCATTTATTGAGAGATCAGAAGCAAAACGCCAGTTTCCAGCCTTTTCCATTCCGAGGTTTGTTCAATTAACAACTGGAAAAAGCAGTGATATGTGGGAGGGGGAGGATTTAAATAATCTCGCTCGACGCGTAACACTAATGTTAACGGTTAGGAGCCAAAAAAAAAAAAATACAACAATTATTGAGACACGCGTCTTTATTGTCCTACGGCCATTGCACTAAGTGCTTGTCGACGGCGACGAAGACGGAGACGAGACGGAACGGTTCTCTAAAAGAAACCAATTAAAACACACTAGTAAACTAAATTTACAGTTAACGAAACGACTACCTCTCCGCATGCTATGTAACTTTGCTAGCGCGACATTTGTTAGTAAACGAAATCCTAGAGCCATATTGATATCGATCCAACAGAGTTCCACTGTACTTCGATCACTATAAATGATAATCTGTGGCACTAATTGAATTACATTACAGTAATTACAACAGTACATACCAAATATTGCAGGAATCAGTTGTAATCCTAACCATTAAATTTTATTCCAGATCACAACCTTTGAGTTATTCTGTATTTCTCTTCTGTCATGGAACTTTGCAGTTTGCACCGGAACGGACACCAGTTTCATTGCATTTCTTGGAAAATGTACAGTTTTGTGCTGAGCATTAACAGGAACCATCCCTGCGTTTCCCAGAATTTTAATTCTTACGAGTCAGAATGAACAAAATAATGTGGTTTCGTGAAGATAAAAACATGCGTGATGATGAGTGATGCTGGACGGCAACTTCCAGTAATAAATTAACAATTGGAAGAAATGCCACACGTGTGGCAGGAAAAGCCGAATTTACACCGGCCGCCATGAACTGACACGACTGTTCATCAATATTATATTCGGCTTCTAGGGTACATTAAGAGTAACACAAAGCTAAATTCTAGTTGTCTATTACATATATACAATATGGAAATCGTATTACTCAGCTGCTTCAAGCAAAAACAGCTTCGTGATAGGCCGTACCAGAGTTGTGACTTTGGTTCTCACCTTACAACTACGCACCAGATGATCCCTCCCCTTGAATATCTGTTGTACGACGCCCAGGGGCCACTGTCCTCGAGGTTGCTTTTCATCAATCAATAGAACGACATCTCCGACAGCAACACTTCTATGTGGACGTTGCCACTTTTCCCTGACCTGAAGAGTCGTAAATATTCTCGGACCCATCGTTTCCAGAACACGTTTGATATGTACTGAACTTGCTTCCACCAACGCGTATTATACGCGTCGTCTTTTATAAAGACACCGACTGGTAGGCTAGAATTTGGTCTAATCATCAAAAGATGATTAGGAGTTAGAGGTGTAGGGTCTCTTGAGTAAGTGGGCGTGCATTGAGGATTTTATCAACTTCAGGAAAAAAAATCAGCAACGACTCATCGGTGAGCAGTTGTTCACCAATCAATGCTTTCAAAATATTTCTGGTGGATCGGATCATCCTTTCCCAAACTCCTCCCATATGACTCGCGAGGGGCGGATTGAAGTGCCACTCGATCTCCTTTTGGACTAAATTTTGTTGAATTTGGCTTTGATTCCAATTTTGGATCTCCTCACGTAGTTCGCGCTCACCACTGGTAAAGTTGCTACCGTTACCACTAAATATTTTCTCGGGCTGGCCCCGTCGACTAATGAACCGAGTTAAGGCACCGAGAAAAGAGTCTGTATTGAGGCTGTGAGCGATCTCCAGATGAATTGCACTTGTTGTCAGGCAAGTAAACAAAAAGCCATAGCGCTTGCAGGTACTACGTTTCACCTTGATTAGTAAGGGTCCAAAGTAATCGACCCCCACAAAGCTGAATGGCGGTTTATCAGGCGTCAACCGTTCGGGTGGTAGCGGTGCCAGCTGCTGCCCAAGAGGTGCTTGGCGGAAACGCTTGCATTCTATGCAGTTTCTCAAGATCCTTTTTACTGCTCCAACACCCTTCACTATCCAGAAGCGTGCCCGAATAAGATTCAGCACGTGACGTGGTCCAACATGACCATTTCTTTCATGGTAGTGTTGTACAATGAGCGCAGTAACATGGTGTTTGCCTGGCAACAGGATTTGATGTTTTGAAGTTTGATCTATATTACAATTCTGGAGACGCCCTCCGACCCGTAGTAGTCCATTGTCAAGCTGAGGATCCTGTTTAGCAAGCGAGCTGTCATTAAGGACAGTCTCGTGGAAAGCTTTGCGCTTGGACTAGAGCTGCAACTTCATTAGAAGCTCGTTGAAGTTCTTCCAATGACAATTCTCCTGTTCGTAGCACACCGTTGCCTGGTTTCAGATATTTCAGGCGACAGTAGACTTGAAAACGAAGTAGCCAAGCAAGTCCGGCAGTTATGGAAATTGCGTTGACTTCTTCTTCTTTCTTAATTTCAATGTCGTCCTCATCCACTACCCGGTCTCACAGAATTTTCACTTGGCCAGCTAGATTCCGTTCCGCGCAAAAATCGCGGTCCGTCTAACCACATTTGGATCCTTTGCATGTCGTCAGCTTCGATACCCCTGCGGTATCAGCGGGATTGAGAGCAGTGGGCAGATGACGCCACTAAGAAGGTGTTGTGCTATCATGTATTGTGCTCAACCGATTTGCGACAAATGTTTTAAGCCGTCGAGAGCGGTTGCGGATATAGCCAAGCACTATGAGTTGAATCTGTCCAAAAAACAGTACGCTGGATCTGAAATTCCAACTCGGATTTGATCATGTCGGCAAGTCGACAAGCAACAACTGCGGCGGATAATTCCAGTCTAGGAATAGAAACTTGTTTAATGGGCGCTAGCCTGGACTTACCCATAACGAGAACACAAACAACCTTTCCATCATTGTCTGTGAGCCGAAGATAGGCACACGCCCCGTAACCTAACTCTGAAGCATCAGAAAACACATGAAGTTCTACATCGGCAAGAGGACCGAAGTCTTTCGGCTTAAAGCATCGATTAATGCTAACATTGCGGAGGTTTGGAAGCTTATTTAGCCAAGAAATCCAAGTTTCTTTATCGATTTCCGATATATTATCGTCCCATCCTAAATTCTGCCTACATAAGCTTTGCAAAAGAAGTTTGGCGTGCAACGTTACTGGAGCAACCAACCCACAGGGATCGAACAGTGAACTGACGATGGCCAAAATACCCCTTCGAGTTAAGGGTTTTTCCTTGGGCTTCATACTGAACTGAAGCGTGTCTTCATCGACGTTCCACTGGATACCTAAAACCATATCATTCGGAAGTGAGCTGTCGAGATCTAAGTTCACGACCGACGAAGCCCTTTTGGATTGCGGTATGCTCGTGAGTACTTCCTTACTATTACTTACCCACTTTGTCAGTCGAAAGCCACCCTTTCTGAGTAAAGCTTGAAGATCATTAGCCAGATTGACGGCCTTCTCCACAGAAGATACTGATTTCAGACAGTCATCTACGTAGAAGTTCCTGTCTACGGTTGACACGGTGTCCACATCGAAATCATCGGCATTGTCTTTAGCTGTCCTTTTCAGCGCATACGCTGCGCAGCTCGGTGATGAAGTTGCCCCAAACAGATGTACTGTCATGCAGTACTCAACTGGTTCTTTATCAAGGTCACCCTCTGGCCACCAAAGGAACCTGAGTGAATCGCAGCCCTTTGCCGTCACCTTCACTTGATGAAACATTGCTTCTATGTCGGCTGTGAGAGTTACCAGTTCTTGCCTGAAACGCAAAAGAACGCCAGCTAAACTGTTCATCAAATCGGGTCCCTGAAGAATTTGGATTGAAGACTGGGTGATGCGGAAAGTACCACGTTTGCTCCGACGGCTGGTCGCTTCCATTTTCAACTTCTCGGGCGAACCCTTTAGCGATATAGTCAGCCATGGCAGCCTTGTGCTTTTCGTAGAGGTTCGGGTCCTTCCGAAGTTTTTTCTTCAATGGGCTTAGTCTTGCCTCTGCTAGTGATTTGTTATTCTGGAGACGTACTGGATCACATCGCCAAGGAAGTGACATCTTGCAACCGCCGTCGTCTAATGTGGTGGTGTTTTCCATGATGTTTAGGGCAGTCCGATCTTCGAGGGACATCAAAGGCTTGTCGCTGACAGTGGTGTCTCTGAAATCAGTCCTCCACATCCGCTCGAGTTGGGCTTGCAATTCATTTTCCTTCGGCTGCTGAAAGTTCACATTTGCTTGACTGCTTCCTGTGCCTTGGCAGACTGGCCCCACGACTGTCCAACCTAATGCTGACCTCATAGCGCATGGCTCTCCAGGCCCACCACGACGAACCTCTAGGGGACAGAGTATCTCTGGAACGTCACTATCTATAAGCAGCATAATTTCATTTGCATTTATTTTCGGAATGTGAATACCCCGCAGGTGTGACCAAGCACTGACGTCTTTTCACTGGGCATCCAACTCAACGATACGGAGAGCTTAGGCACCGACCACACTTTTTTGAGTTTAAAACTAGAGGTACCATTTATAGACTTGACATCCAAGTCTACTTCGGTACCATGTCTTGTGACCCTATCGTTATTTACCGTAGTAATCGTAAACGATTTTGGCCTACCAGTAAGTCTCAAATTAGCAAAATACGTTCATCGCATAATGTTACGTCCGATCCGTTATCTAACAACGCGTACGTTTCGACACATCTACCACGTGTACCTTGTATACGCACGGGCACGATCGACATACACACTTTCACAGGTCGTAGAACTAGAGCAATTCACATTTGACAGACGGCGCCTGTTCCCCCTTAGGTTGTGATGATTCACCCGAGCTATGTAATAGCGTGTGGCGTTTTTCATCACAACTAGGGACTGTGCATTGCTTCTCCTTTCTGCACTGTTTTACGATGTGTTTCCATCGGAAACAGTTGTCACACAACTTCAATTTTCTCACCTGTTCTTTACGGGCTGAGAAATTTAATTTTTCAAACCTTGAGCAATCCATTACATTGCGACACATTCCGTTGCAACATCCGCAAATTCAGACGGACTCGGTGACGAACTGGTTGTCACTTTGAGTTACAAGAGTCGTAACTTTAGTGCCGTGATTGGTTCGAACAGACTTGATTTTCCCAAGGTTATTGCTTGTACCTTTAGATTCACTGACCATGTCTTGACCATCCATAGAACCCGCAATCCGTGCTCTACTGGCTATGAATTGTGACAGATCAGAAAAGCTGGGTTCTCTGCCTGATTCGATAATACCGTCTGCTTTATCGACCCACTTCGCACGAATGTGCATAGGTAAACGTCGAACTATGCGGCGCAGATATTCGGTATTATCAATATCAGACAGAAATCCCATCTGGGACAAGGTAATGAAACACTTGTCCATTTCTAGGGATAGACCGGAAAGACCCTGGGCATCGTTTGGCTTTAGCTGACCACCATTGACTAACTGATCAATGTAAGCTCTGGCCACCACATGTGGCCTACCATACCTTGAAGCCAATACACTCTTTACCTTCCCATAGCCTTCCACGGAACCTAACAAAACACAATCTTCAATACTCTTACGAGCTTCACCAGTACAATATTGAATTAAATAACTCAACCTTGACCTATAGTCAGTAACCCGACTTTCAACATTCGTTTCAAAGTTGCGTGTAAATTTGAAAAAGTCTACCAGGTTTCCATTAAATGTTAACAGTTCAGGCTTTGGCAAATTGAAGCCTTCTTGAATGGAACATGACAGTTTCTTGAAAGCTTCGCTGAGATCCGGCACAGGCATCGCCTGCACAGGTGTTCGATTCGGAACTGTGATGTCGGGATGAACGACCCTGTCACGCACAGGTCCGGGAATTCCCTGCGCTAATAGCCCAGCTTCCACACCTGAAACTGGCGATGGGCTGATTTGGCGATCTCTTCCTGATTGAAGGCAACTCGGTGAGCGTTTTCTTCGTTGGCAAGTTCCTGCTGCCAGAAATTTTCTTCTAGCTCGGCGGGCTCTTCCTCTTGTTCGACCGAGCGGATCTCTGCGTGCATTTTTAGTCGAGTCTGCTCCGCGATTTGCTTTTTACGCAGTTTGAGCTGAGCCTCTTCAAGGCGTGCCCGAGACGCAGTTGAGGATATTTTACTCACATTTGACGTTATTGAACGAGTTTCTAATCTTGCCTGAGCTTCGCTGAGCCACTGAGTTATTCGGTCTTGACACTCATCAAAATTTTTGCACTGCGAATTGTAGCTATCCCCAAGATCAGTACACACAATAACATCAGTTACGACGGAAACACATGCGGTGTGGGCGTCCCGAAAGCGCTGCACAGCCTCCATATTTTCAGCGCTCAACATGAGTCTCCTATTTCATTAAATAGCTTTGTCAGCTGTGCTATATGACCGGACCGAGTACGTTTCAGGCCTGTAATCCTGTCAACGACCTCGGCCTCAGAGGGCGCGACTGCCTCTTCTCCATCCATTACGACAGAAATATCCTTTATTTGAGAACTGTTAACGGCTAGGAGCCAGAAAAAAAATACAACAATTATTGAGACACTAAATGCTTGTCGACGACACGACGCCGACGAAGACTTAGACGACACGAGACGAGACGGAACGGAACAGTTCTCTAAAAGAAACCAATTAAAACACACTAGTAAACTAAATTTACAGTTAACGAAACGACTACCTCTCTAATGATAGTATAAATATCAGTGATCGCCAAACGAGGCACTACTGTATAAACAGCGCTTTACAATTAATGGCTACATAGATGGGCATCATTTTAATCTACATAAATGTGCATAATTTTATTCTATTTTATACCAAACTTAGAAGACATTTATCTCTGCATATTGCAAATGTAAACAAGCATTTAACACGATGTACAGAAGATCCCCATGGCAGCGATATCCATAACAGCCTTCTGGATTGATGGTATAATTCAAGGACACAGTCATGTCCCGATCCTAATCCAAGAGCCATATTGATATCGATCCAACAGAGTTCCACTGCACTTCGATCACAATAAATGATAATCTGTGGCACTAATTGAATTACATTAATTACATTAATGACATCGTCATTAAATGATCTCACGCGAATTCGTTCGCGCAGTTAAAATAACACTGTCTTAATGTTACGTTTACTTGACAGTTTAAAAGATTAATAACACATAACAGTACATACCAAGTATTGCAGGAATCAGTTCTAATCCTAACCATTAAATTTATTCCAGATCACAACCTTTTAGTTCTGTCATGGATCAAATAGGCAGAGGTACACTGAAAATTCGCTTATAAGCCCGAAGTGAGAGGAAATTATTCATAAAGTGATATTTGTGGCCAGGATGGGCGAGGAAATTTTTTCAGTTTGCACGGGAACGAACACCAGTTTCATGGCATTTCTTGGAAAATGTACAGTTTCGTGCTGAGCATTAACAGGACCCATCCCTGCGTTTCCCAGAATTTTAATTCTTACGAGTCGGAATGAACCAATAATGTGGTTTCGTGAAGATAAGAACATGCGTGATGATGAGTGATGCTGGACGGCAACTTCCAGTAATAAATTAACAATCGGAAGAAATGCCACACGTGTGGCAGGAAAAGCCGAATTTACAACTAATACTTTGCTTACAAGTACACGTTGTTGAGAGAAAGGCCAGAGTACGTTGCAGATGTCGATGCTACCGGGAGTTTTTGAAGAATAGTTGTGCGATTGCATACCCACTCCAGAGTACTTGCTCAAACAGTCATAATACTATGAGAGTCAAGGGTGTCTTTTCAAACACCACAGGCAGTTACCTGCTTAAAGCGTGCTGTCCCTAGCTAAACCTCTTCTCCCCACCTCGGAGGCTCATGTGCACTAATAAGCGTACCATAAAAATTCCTTGTTTAAACAAAGGCGTCTCCAAGTGCTTTCGGTGAACACAGTCTGAATGACACACATTTTAAATACAAAAAAAAAAATAAAAATAAAAAAAAAAAATCACGATTTTTTTTACGTTGATTTAAATAACGAATTCTGCCAACCAATTCAAAAGTTTTTGGTGAATACAGATGAAATCACTTAATCGCATACCGGTTAAACGCATAAATCGGTTAACTGCATATTATTCGCAAATCCCAAACCATTTCCAGTGCAATCTTTTGGAAATTTAACCGGCTAATTGCATACCGCTTAATCGCATAAACTGGATAAACGCATAGCTTTTTCATGTCAAAATGGGACGCACACCGGTTAATTGCATAATTCTGGTTTACTGTCGAAACAGTGCCACACTTAAAGCAAACTAAGGGAGTGAGCTGCTCCTCGTTTATTTATCTAATGCATTGTTTTATTTTTGCTTGACTCATTGTGTACATGTACCAACCCAATTTGCGGTTGTTAACAGTAAGTCTGGAACTCTTAATCACCGCACTCTCTCAGCTCTCACTATATAATGACCTTTATCCTTAATCCCCGCACTGCCTTAGCTGACGCTAGATAATGGCCTGTAACTCCTAATCCCTACCCTGCCCGTGCTCTCACGAAATAATCGCCTGAAACCCTTAATCCTCACGTTGCCCCAGATAACCGTGAGCACAAAGTCATCATTTAAGAACTAAACCAAGAAGAAATTTACCATTTATAGTTCGAAACTGTGTCGGTTATGGTTAATTTGTCAAAATGGCAGAAAGTAAATCAAAACGAAAAGACCTAAGTCTCTCGGATAAAATACAAGTAATAAAAGAACTGGATAACAAAGTTTCTCAAATGAAGGGATGAGGAGGGGCGGGGTGCACGTCTAATAACTACCGCAAATGAAAAAAATAGGCACGGCAAGAGCACTCCGGATAAACGCATATATCGGATAAACGCATAACAGGGCTTGGCAAATTGGCTATGCGATTAACCGGTTTCGTCTGTAATTACAAAATTTGCTGTCACTTTTTCCCGTCATAAACCATGCTGCTTGGATGTAAATAAATGTCATTAATTGCCGGAGGCTTGTTTTATTTCCATATTCTTTTCTTTAAAAAAAGCGTAACGCAAAAGTTATATATCATTGCCGCTGTACTTTGAAGGCCTTTAGCAAATGCCAATAAAGATTTGTGGGTCGTTGAATTTTTCACATATGCACAGAGGTACCTCAGAGCGAGCGTAGTTGACTTGTATATCGTCATATAGCAAGGATTTGAAGCGGTACGCCGAACTTCAGTAGCGGGCCGATTCTTGGAGCTACACCAAACCAGAGGCACTCTGGGTCTAGAATCGCCCTCCCCTAAATCTGAAACTTCCGCTCTGGGATACGCGTAGTCGTGCCCGTTTCAGAATGGGAACTGGGAAAGATGGTACTCTGACAAAAATATGTGTTAGATCTACTTTGTTTTTCTATTGCATATCCTTAGCAGCCTTTACTTGGCAGGGCTGGTATGATTTAAATCGATTTAAATTATGAGCTAAATATGCGTCAAAGGTCATGATTTAAAAAAAAAAATTGTTTGTCATTTAAGCCTCTGTGTGCAGTAAAGGCACTCGGCAGTCGTTTGCAACCCCTTTTGTTTAAACGAAGCATTTCATATCGTACGCTTATCAGTGCACATGAAGGTATTAATGGATTTTAGTGTTGCTGGATTTTTATGTCTCTTTACATAAATGATAGTCCATTACATCAGCACAGGTTGTATTGCATTGTTTCTAATTGCTGTTGAGGTAACTGCATTTAAATCAAGGATTTTTATGTTGATCAAGGATTTTAATGTTGATTGAACTACGGAACTTCTGGTGTCCGTTAATTGCAGTTAAGTTATAAATATGCATAAGAATATTAATACGACGACGGTACTTGACAATACTTTTATTTCAGATCCCACCACCATTACAAAATGAAACTATTTCAGGGTTCGGGGTGGCGGGGTTTTTGTCCAATTTTTGGGCATTTTTTAACAAATGACTCACTTTTTCGGAGCCCACCGAGTTTTTCTGGACCCAACTGAGCCACACATTCCTTTTTTGACTCACTTTCCTGAGAACCTAGCGCGAACCCTGTTATTTTATCACAATAGGTCTAACAGATTTAATGCTTTCCTGATTGCAATGTGAAGTGCATTCCAATTTGACCCGAAATGCAATTTACGATAAAAGAACTGAAGAAAAGATGATTGAACTTGGGTAGAAATAATTGTGATTGCAATTGCAAAGTGCAACTGAAGATCACATAGTCTGTGATAATTTTACAGTTATCTTGGCAGAAAAATGGTGATCACATGTTCAAAGATTGTTCGTATTTGCTTTGTTATCATAATTCATTAAAGAAGTTGTTAAAGTGATGCAAAAATTAATTGGAAAACTTTATTTAGTAAAATTACTTTTTAAAATTTTGGGGCCGGCTTCTCTTGTGTCCTGGGGCCGGGTTCTGCTATGTTTCGGGACCGGGTTCTGTTTGGGACCGAGTTCGTTTGGGGCCGGGTTCTCTTATAATCACTCAATCACCACCCGTTTGGCATGCCCAAAGCGATTTTGTCTTGTCTCACTGGATTATGACAGTTGTCTCGGCGATTACATTTACTTTTTTTTTACCTTTTTTTTACCATTTTTCTACAAGCGCATCATTCACTCTGTCATTCAACAAAAATTCAACGTGGAAGGGGACTGTCGACCTACGTTCACAAGAACACATTCTTTAGACCCAACTTAAAAAATGCCAAAGAGGTATCAAACTAAATGTAAGATCATAAAATATAGAAATGTATTAATGCAAAGTTTCTTCTCTTTCATATTTGCTGGGATCTGCTGTGCATCAAATTTATGAAATCAGCGTGAGTATACTCTGAAATAGTTCTTTAAATTTTAATGTGTCAGGGTGGCCACAGGTCAGCAAAACCTGAAAAGTCAGGAAAAATCCGGAAGAATTGTTTCGAAATTAATTATCTATTTTTGTCAGTTTGTTTTCAACTGATCCTGTTAGCACGCGTGCCGAAAAACTTTTTACCGCTGTTAATTATGTACCGCGGAAGAAAAGTAGTTACAACAAAGCAAATGTTTAACCAAAAAGCAAAGCGTTATGTTGTTAGAGTACGAATATACGATTTAATTATAGAAAAGTAGTTTTTGTGCTGTGTGGTCATTAACGAACGCCATATTGTATTTTTCAGTGTGGCCGCTGCCATATTGTCAACCATCTTGTGCTTGACATTACGGCGTTATGAGTCAACTACGGCCATCTTGTACTGCGGCCATACAAGATGGCCGTAGTTGACTCATAACGCCGTAATGCCGCTTATTAATTTCATGATATTATCCTAAAATCTATGACCTATAAAAACTTCTATGGCTTCCCAAAAAATCTGATTCTTATGAAATTGACCCCCTAAAATTAAATAATGTCTTTACTTGCAACATTGTGCCACTGTTGTGGTTTTATTTAGATTACATGTGCTTTCGTCATGTGGCGCTTCGAAAAATTGCCAAAGTTCAGAGGGTCATAAATTCGACAATTTTTGTTCGATCAAACTGAAACCTTGACGTTGGACATCTTAAATATATATCCTTTCACTGTCTTAAATTTGAAAACAATCCGACCACGGAAACTTAACGTTTGGTGCGTACAAAATATAGCACCCCCAATGTTAACGGGCGGACAGACAAACCGATAGCAATAGCCCTCAGTCAAAATTTGGGTTGGGATAAAAACATGCGCACTGGTCCAAAAGTCAAACGCGCATCAACACAAGCTTAACAAACGTGCGCACTGGTCCGAAATGCGAACGGTTCATCAATGGAAGTTGAGTAAACATGCTCACTGGCCTGAAATGCGCAGCAGTGTATATTAAATAAACATGCGCACTGGTTCGCTTTGCGAACTGTACAGCAACGCAAGCCAATTAAACAGGTGCACCGATCCGAAATGCGAACGGAGCACAACGGCAAGTTAAATAAACATGCGAATTGGTCCGAAATGCCTTTTAAAGCTTTACCTCGGCCATGAGGTACCCGACCATAATGTCCCCAAATGAACTTGAAGCCAAAACGTCCACGTATAACATGAATTAACACTTTGTTAAAGCCTACACCGACCATAATGTCCCCTACCATAAGGTTCCCAAATAAATTTAGGGCTAAAACCTCCCCCCCCCCCAAACAAAAAAAAAACGTAGAACTTAAATTAACGCTTTATTAAGCCTTACTCTGGCCATTTGCCGTGCAGTCCAGGACAAAATGTCCCCTGCCATAAGGTCTCCGGCCATATTGTTCCTGACCGTAAGGTTCCCGGTCATAAGGTCCCCAAATAGTTTAGAGCCAAAACACCTACAAAGCAAAAAAAAAATAACATGTGCGATAACCTTAATTAACGCTTTATTGAGCCTTACACCGGCCATATTATCTCCGGCCGTAAGATTTCGAAATGAATTTGGGGCCAAAACGTCCCTTGAGCATAATTTGTCGTTGTGAAATCCAGGAAAAACGTCCCCAGCCATAAGGTTTACAAATGAATTTAGGGCCAAGACGCCCCCAAAGCTAAGCAGCGTATGATAACCTAAATTAACGCTTTATTAAATTTTACGGCGTCGACAAGGTTCCCGGCCATAAGGTCCCCAAATGAATTTATGGCCAAAACGTCCCCAAAGGAAAATTTATTCGTAGAATACAGGAAAGACCGACTAGTGGAGCTGTCCGACGAAGTGTTATTTTTTGGATTTCTCGAAAAATTAAATAAATGCGGAAACTTTGAAATTTTTTTGCGCTTGACCTCATTATATGCAGTTTGTACGCACTATACCTCCGGCACCATTCAACCGATTTCAATTGCCTTTTGCACATAGAGAGACCAAGTAGTGGAACTGTGCGACGAAGCGTTATTTTTGGATTTCACGAAAAGATAAAAAAAGCGAAACTTTGAAATTTTTTGCGTTTGACTAATTATTATGTTAGGTTGGGGTTTGCGCCTTCGACCGTGGCTTGTTTTTATATTTTTTTTATTTCTTCTCTTTTGTATTTTTTTCGCTTTTTGTCGTTTTTGATGTTGATACTTTTTAGCCCAGTTGGCTTTTCAGCCAACAGGGCTATACAGATGGGGTAAGTGTCGCCCGTCCGTCTGTCCGTCCCGAGACGGGTTTTTTTTTATTTTTTATCCGAATCTTACCAAATTTTAAGCTCGAGTTCTTAACCCTGTACTGCCTAACGAATTTTTTTTTATTTAAACCATTTTTGGCGATTTTATGACCAGTTTGGGCAAAATACGCAGAAACCTATCTAGCCCCTCTTTTTTCATCGGAAGATTCCGGAAATTTTTATGAAGAAACTGGAACTAAGGGGTAAAAAGCGACTTTTTTCGATTTTTGAATTTCGCTTATTTTTTTAATCTGCTGAGCTTCAAAGTTTGCAACTTTGCATTTTTTCGCAAAAAGCAAAGTTCCAATTTGCGCAGGGACACAATATTTTACATGCAATTACTTCTGGTTGGGCTTGAATGATTTCAATAATTTTGTTGTCAGTTGATCAGTACATAGTGCAAAACATTTCTTTTGTTAATGTAACCGTTTTAAATATTAGTTATAGGTGTCTCCGATCATTTTCAAGTGCGATAATGCAAGAAAGTTGTAATTTCTGCTGTAAAAGTGCAGGAATCAATTCTGTGACCCGAAAATATGAGAAATGTGTTATTTTTCGGGCGGGCGATAAAAGGAAAATAGTGCAAAACACTTCTTTTGTTAATGCAACCGTTTTAATTATTATTTATAGGGGGCTCCGATCATTTTTAAGTTGGCGATAATGCAACAAAGATGCAATTTTTGGCTTTAAAGTGCAGGAATCAATTCTATGACGCTAAAATATGATAAATATTATATTTCTCGGGTGAGCGATAATGGGGAACATCGGGCACATTGGGCGATAATAGAGAACATAGTGCAAAATATTTCTTTGGTTAATGTTATCGTTTTAATGTTGGTTATGGGTGTCTCTGATAATTTCTTAAGTTGGCGATAATGCAAGAAAGTTTGGGCTTTAATTTGGGCTTTAAAAGTTCTTGAATCAATTCTATTTCTTAAAATAGAAAATAAAATGTGATATTTTTCGGATGGGCGATAGTGCAAAACATGTTTTTGTTAATTTAGTTGTTTTAAATATTATTTATGGATGTATCTGATCATTTTTAAGTTGGTGATAATGCGAGGAAGCTGCAATTTTGGCTTTAAAAGTGCAGGAATCAATTTTATGACGCTAAAATATGACAACTTTATATGTTTCAGTTGGGCGATAATAGGTGACATTTCCAATAATCGGGTACATAGTGCAGAGCATTTCTTTTGTTAATGTAACTTATTTAAATATTAGTTATCTGTATGTCCGATCATTTTTTAAGTGGGCAATAATGCAAGAAAGTTGTGATTTGGGCTTTCAAAGTGCAGGAATCAATTTTTTAACCCAAAAGTATGATATTTTTCGGGTGGACGATAATAGGAAACGGTGGGGTTATATGGGGAATATAGTGCAAAACAATTGTTTTGTTAATGTAACCGTTTAAATGCTAGTTATGGGTGTCATCGATCATTTTTAAGTGGGCGATAATGCAAGGAAGTTGTGATTTGGGCTTTCAAAGTGCAGGAATCAATTTTTTAACCCAAAAATATGATAAATATGATATTTTTCGGGTGGGCAATAATTGGGAACAGTGAGCGATAATAGGGAACATAGTGAAACCATTTCTTTTGGTAATGTAACTGCTGTAATGTAATATTAGTGTCTCCGATCATTTTTAAGTGGGCGATAATGCAAAGAAGTTGTAATTTGTGCGGAAGTTCAGAAATCAATTTTCTGACGGTAAAATACGATATTTTTTGGGTGGGCGATAAGATGGTATCATTAATAGGTGCTGAATACTGGCCATCAGAGAATTTTAAAAGTCTTGGAAAAAATGCGAATGTCAAAGATCAATTCCCGGACAAAACTTGAAAGGAACAAATGACTGAGACACGATCCCGTCAATAGCCTCTTTTTCATTTTTCCCACGCCAATTAGAATTAGTTAGTGTCCACATGTTTTTAACGAAACCCCCGCTTTGAAGTTTCCCAGGGCATTTAGATTACACTTCTCAGCGTAGACTATCCAGGGTCTGGATATTCCTCACCCGATCATTTAGTGATTTTTAATTAAGCGCTGGCCTAGTACCACAATGGATAGGGTGTTCCAAAAGCTGTATCCACCTTTAAATAATCGTTTGAAACTACAGGCTCGAAATAAGTGCATATAAGAAAGGACGATATTTAAATTTTGGAGTTCCACTTCTGTTTGAATTTAAAGACAAATGGGAGAATAATTCTTGTTTTTTACATATAGATTTTATTTAACAAATATCGTACCGTATTCTGGATAGGGTGTTCCAAGGCCCAAGGTAAGTAATGAAAGAAAGGACATTATTTTAATTTTTACATTTGATTTCTGTTTGAATTTAATAACAATTTGGAAGAAAATTCCTGTGTCTGCATTTTTTTCCATTTATTACAAATTTTCAGAAATTTTCATAATTTCAGCTTAATTTATTATAAGAAAACCAATAAATTGAAAAAAAAATCAGGAATCAGAACGAAGCTGTTTTCCTGTTTTCCAAGGGTTCATTAACAAAACTAGACCGAGTTTCACTATACGTAGCGAAATGGCACCCACTTGCAATGGCAGAAAGCCAGAGACCAAGATATCTGGTCAAAGACAAATCTTTCAGTGTTTCCACATAATCATCAGCTACCGGATTATTATCTTGAACGAGGTCATCCAAGTAAATATGCTATAGCCTCTTTTAATATCAATATCAGTTTTCTAACCGTTTTCGAGATAATGGTCAAATTCCGATTTTTGACCTTGACCATGACGGAGGAGGTCACCGAGGTACCTCTTATATAACGTCTTTTAGGCCCAAAGGGTCGAAACCAAGCTCAAAATCTTGACCGTGAATGTCGAGATTCAGGCCACGATGCTACTGCCTACTGACACCGTACACGTGTTAAAACAAGGATTTGATCCCCCTGTGGGTTTTTATGGAGAGTCTTAAGAATGCGCCCACTTCTTTCTGTTCCGTGCATGGCGTAGAAGGCGACTAATCGGAATTTCTTTCTTTCTAACTCTTCTTTCACTATTTCTTCATTCTTCCCTCTTTTTTTCCCACTTGTTTCTTTAGCAAGTGCGTCCTAATAGACCCGTCCTAGTTGGTGGACGGGACGTTAAACCTAAAGCCATTTCCAGCCATTTCTCGTGATGATCAGGGGTTTGAAAGAATATTTTGACCTCATATTAACCTTGACCGTGAAGGTTAAGATCAAAAACTTTTTCACGACAGCTCTGTATCTTTATCTCTGCCAAATGCCCTTTTGGTAATATAAAGGACAATTTAGAAGTACGATCAGGTATGCAAATATTTTTAATCGCCGTGAAAACGAGCATTTCAACAAGTCAAAATTACAAATAAAGTTATACAAAAGGATTTACAGTAATGTACTCGCGCTGCAATAT
Organism: Protula sp. h YS-2021; assembly: GCA_949752745.1. Taxonomy (NCBI): domain Eukaryota; kingdom Metazoa; phylum Annelida; class Polychaeta; order Sabellida; family Serpulidae; genus Protula; species Protula sp. h YS-2021. The sequence continues at coordinate 44,462,674 of OX457026.1, read as the reverse complement.
GTCGTTTTGAAAGACAATATGAAGAGACAGGAACTACTCGGGATAGACCTCGTAGCGGTCGACCACGTGTGACGACCACTCGTCACGATCGACGTATTCGCTTACAACCCCTGCGCGACCGTTTTCGCACTGCTGTAATGACTGCTTATGAGACCCCATGCATTCACAATCCACGAATTTTCAGTCAAACAGTCATTAATTGCCTTCGCGATCGTGGAATTCGTTGTCGCCGACCAGTTGTCGGTCTGTTGTATGGTGCCCATGGGCGTGAAATTCGCGTTAACTGGGGACGTGCACATAGTCAGGGAGCTTGGAGACAGCACAACTCGACTCGAGTGGTTTTAATGACGAGTAGCGGTTTCAGTTGTGTTCGGCAAGTTGATCGCTTTTGTGGTGGTTCGGTAATGATTAGAGGTGTGACGGTTCACCTCCGGCTCGGTTCGGTTCGGTTCGATTCGGTTCAACAAAAATCTTCGTTTGGTTCGGTTTTTTTCGGTTCGGTTCAGCAAAACCAACCGGTAGTTTTTAGTTTTTTTTTCAAATATATATATATATTGTGCGTGTTTATTTATTTTTTTATTTATTTATAATTGCCTGCACTTAATCAGATATTTATTTTTACCTTTGAACAAATACAAAACCTAGCGTATAACGGTAATGTTTTATATTTATTACCTCAAAGCTTACTTACACAAGAATTTACACTGTTATTGAGCATCTAACAATTTGTTCTAAAATATTGTTTTAACAAATAACTTATTCTAAAATATTGTTTTAACAAATAATTCGCAAATTACACCAAGATTTACGTTTGGTAATTCACAATATTTATTATATGTCTCCCCCTAAGGGAGACATATATAGCATTTGGTGTGTCCGTCCGTCCGTCCGTCCGTCTGTCCGCAGTGAGTTCTTATGAAATTAATGAGTCGATTTTTTCAAAACATACATACGTATTGGGGTACATGTTTAGATGATGCCCGTGTTAATTTTTTTTCGTTTCCTCAAAAATTCTATTTTTGGCAAATTTTTGAACATAGGGGGGGGGGGGGGGGTTTCGCGCATTTTTTTCACTTTGGCAGGCTATATCTCCAAAACAGTTTGTTGGATTAGGCTGGAACTTGGCAAGAACAACACACATACAGTGCAAATGTTTACTGCGAAGTTTGTCTTCATGTCCGCTGAAAATGTATTTTTGGCGAATTTTTAAATTTTTTATTTTTAACTTTTTTGGCCATATTGTTGCGATATCTCCGAAACGGTTTGTTGGATTAGGCTGAAACTTGGCAGGAAGAACTCACAAAACGTGTAAATGTTTACTGCGAAGCTTTTCTTCATTTCCGTGGAAAATGTATTTTTGGCGATTTTTTTAATTTTTGAATTTTTACTTTTTGAGCCATATTGTTGCGATATCTCCGAAACAGTTTGTTCCATTAGGCTGAAACATGGCAAGAAGAACCCATATGTAGTGGAAATGTTTACTGTGAAGTTTTTCTTCATTCATTTTCTGTAAAAATGTATTTTTGGCGATTTTTTTTTCAATTTTTTGGGCTCGCCAATGTTGTATTTTAAGCAGGAATTTTTTCCACGTGACTGATTGGGGCGGGGGAGACATATCCGTTTTTGTTTTAACAAAAACACTGGCCAATCTAGTTATCCTTGTATTTGTATTTATTAGCTATGTAGAATCCAATCAAGTTACTTCATTAATTTTAGACCGCTCGATGAGGAAAGCGTTCGAAAAATAACAATGGCTTCATCTCTCAAGTCTTGCGATAGCGACCCAATCCCAACCTGCTTGTCAAACAATGTATCAGTGAACTCCTCCTTATCATTTGCAGAATAATGAACTTATCAATTTCTACTAACATTTTTCCGGCCCCTTTCAAGCAAGCAATCATTTATCCTCTTCTAAAAGAACCAAATCGATACTATTCCGAAGAACTATCGCCCGGTTTCCAATTTATCCTTTATATCCAAAATCCTTGAAGAGGCAATATGCCAACAATTAAATGACCATCTCACCTCCCATAGTTTGGAAGAGAAGTATCAATCAGGTTACCACAAGTATCATAGTACTGAAACTGCCCTTATTCGTTTGTTCGATAACCTTTTGATCCAACTGGATAACCGCCAAGCTGTGTTTCTCACATTACTCGACCTTTCTGCTGCCTTTGACACCGTAGATCATGAGATCTATCTACGCTGGTTGGAGTGCTCCTTTGGTGTCGAAGGTTGAGCCCTTGATTGGATATCATCATACCTTCCTGATCGCAGTGCACGTGTTTAGGTCGATAGTGCACTTTCGGACTCTACTACCTTGGATTGCGCCCTACCCCAAGGTTCCAAAATTGGACCACGAAGATATTCTCAATAAACCAAGCCATTGGCTTCTCTGATAAAATACACGGACTACCGTATCATTTTATGCGGATGATTCTGGTCTAGAAAATGCCTTCAATCCACGCTCAGTCTCAGAACAGGGCACTGCCCTTGCTCAAGTTTCTGACGCCATCAAAGATATCGGGTCCTGGATGACCGCTAATAAGCTTAAATTGAACAAAGACAAAATTGATATTTTGGTTACAACAGGTCACGCAACGAGAAATTTATCAGTACGCATAGCCTACACCTCGACAACGACGTTGTTAAACGTTCCCACGTTGCTCGAGTCTTGGGAGTGCTCGCTGACTCGCATTTAACAATGGAGGCACATATAAACTCTGTTGTTCGAACGTGCAACTACTACCTACCGTGGATACGTGATGTTCGTTCGCGTTTGAACGACGATGCTGCAAAGACACTCATGCATACGTTGGTGATCAGTCGCATCGATTACTGCAACAGTGTATTAATCAACCTCCCTAAAACGCAAATCAAGCGGCTGCAGCGCATCCTTAATCACTCTGCACGCATTGTGAGACCATCTAGTGAAGAAAGTGTTAAGGATGAACTCATGGCTCTCCATTGGTTACCGATTGAGCGACGTATTGTGTTTAAAGTCGCCCTTTTGACTCATAAAGCCCTCAACAATTCAGCACTTGAGTACATTACAGAGTTCCTTTCACCTTATGCTCCATCGCGTAGCCTGAGGTCGTCTGATCAGTATCTTCTCCAAGAGCATCGATCTAATCAGCGCTACGGGGAAACAGCGTTCCAAAATGCATCCCCCAAATTATGGAACTCTTTACCATTTAGAATAAGACAGGAACGTGATATTTTAGTTTTCAGAAAATTAATAAAAACTTTTTAGACTGACTTACAATTAATGTCAATTTTATCTAGTTAATGTTTTTATTTTTTAATTTTCAATTTCTTATTAGAATACCTATATTGTTGGCGCTTAGGTTTTTACCATTGTAAGTGCGATATAAATGTGTTCATAACAATAATAAAAAAGTGAAATATTTGTTGATTTGTTCCATGTGATATATATATATATATGTATGTATATATATATATATATATATATATATATATATATATATATATATATATATATATATATATATATATATATATATAAAATAACATTACCAAATCAATGCATTATCTTGTTATAAATAGCAAAAACAAAACCGAACCGAAACCGTGATTGGACTCTTCGGTTTTTGGTTCGAACCGAACTGAAGCCTTTTCTCGGTTTTCGGTACGAACCGTCACACTTCTAGTAATGATATGTGGGCAATGCCATTCGGCTGGCGTTTGCAACTGATGGTTATCGATGGAAACCTTACCGGTACATTGACACCGTATAAAGGGTTCAAGTTGTCACCTATATGCAGCAACATCCCGACGATAATACGCGCCCTCACGTTGGTCATGTGTGTCAACAGTACCTACAGACTAAAACCATTCAGGCTATGCCATGACCTGGTAATTCACCGGATCTTAATCCAATTGAACACATTTGAGATCACATAGACCGCCGAGAACGGGCTCAACAACCGATTCCACGCAACCACGCTTAACTTCGCCAAACGCTCATTGAGGATTGGCACAACTGCCCAGTTCAGGGTTAACAGACTGATTACGTCAGTATCAAGACGGATCCAAGCTATGTTCAGGACTAATGGTGAACATACACGATATTAGTCGGTGATGCATGATAACTTGTTTGTATAAATAAAAAATTGCATCCGTGTAGTACTCAAGTTACGTTTACTTGTTTATTGCAAGGAGTATCACTTTCCTGTTTTGTCCAGCTGCATAGCATTCCTATAACTTCGTGAAGTATTAAAACATTCTGATAAGTAGCTTGATAAATTGGTGCTCAAAGTTACTGTATACTTTCTTTTTTGGGTTAGTATATTTTGATAACGTTTGCGAGGTCACTGAAGGCTTCAGTAGACTTTGAACTCGTGTACCATTATTATTACGAGCATCTTTCTAACTGATTTGACGCTGGTTATTTATCCATGTGTCATTTTCGGGCAACAGATTTCTGGTTTAGATAGATGTTTTTCATTTCAGGGTTGTCGGGTTGGCCTTTTCTGCAGCGGTAGGCATGACATTCCTGATGCTGGCCTGTGCGCTTCCGCAGTTCAAGTGCGTATTAAGGGCTTACTGCAGTTTGCAAAACAAACGAAACAAAACACAAATTGGGGAATTTTCTTGTCCAAATTTGAATTCTTCTATATATTTTCGTATTTCCTTTCACTTGTATCACTTTAAAAAAATTTCATTTTAACCAACAAAGCTGAACCAGGGTTGGGTTAGATAAAGAAATTACCGGTTTGATTCCCAAACCACAGGTAGGGGGGGGGGGGGGGGTTGGAGCTTCCTGTATTTTGCAAAACGAAATTTTTAAAATCCCACAAAAATGTGCGCAGATCAACCTATTTCGGTCAAAGTCGTCACTAAAACATAGTTTAACACTATCTTGGCGAAAAACCATAAAATGGTTACTAACTGCAAGAAAATAATCTTTGCGAATCTTTACTGATTTTCCAAAAATCGGCGAAAATTTTGCGAAAAAACAAATTTTTTCACAAAATCTTAGCTATCTTCAGGAAAACAGTCTTACTGTCTTGAAATTTTAAGTGAGAGTAGCAAATATTACTACCTATCTAGCTATTACTTTTTTTTGACTGGCGAAAAATTTGCGAAAATTTAGGCGAAGCAAAATATTTTAATAGAACCTTAAATAACTGCCTGAAAATATTCTTACTGAGTTTGTTGAAGTTGAAGTAAACATAGCAGGCATTGTGACCTTCCTCCTGTTACTTTTTTCGTGATTGGCCAAAAATTGGGCGAAAATTTTGGCGAAAAACCAAAACATTTGCTGTAAAATTTTAAATAACTGAAGTAAAATAGTATTACCGTCTTGAAATTTTAAGCAAAGATAGCAAGAGTAAAGATAGCAAGCGTTACTATCCACCTGCTGCCACTTTTTGGTGATTGCTCAAAAATTGGCGAAAAGTTTTGTGAAAAACCAAAAAAAAAAAAAAAAAAAAAGAGAAAAAACAGGAAAATCTTAATCTATAGGAAAATAGTCTTTCATTTTGCCGTGAAATTGTAAGTGAGAGTAGTAAGTGTAACTACCTACCTGATTGCTACTTTCTTTGCTGATTGACCAAAAATTTACGAAAAACAAAAAAACTAGTAGTAAAATCTTAAATAACTCAAGTAAACTAGTATTACTGTCTTGAAAGTTTAAGTAAAGGTAACAAGCGTTATATACCCGGCTGTTACTTTTTTTACTGAAAATAGTCTTAGTCTTGAAGTTTTAAGAAAAGGTTACAGGCCTTCCTACCTACCGAGCTGATTTTGATTATTGGCCAAAAATCGGCGAAAAAAAATCAGTTCTGTAAAATCTTAACTTAAAGAAAAATCTTATTGTCTTGAAATTTGAAATAGTAGGCGATATCATATTACTGGCTCTTACATTTTTTTGGTGATTGGCCAAAAAATCAGCGAAAATAAGGTCACTGCGTTGTGATTTTAAGTAACAGTGGCAGACACTGCTACCTAATCGGCTACTGTCTTCCAATTTTAGATAAAGAGAGCCATCATTGGTACTTACCTGGCTATTACTGCTTTTCGTAATTCGGAAAAATTGGCGGGAGATATTGGCGAAAGACCACTTTCTCCCTAAAATCTTAATTAACGCCAGTTATATAATCTTACCCTCTTAAAATTTTGAAGCATGCGGAAATTCGAATGTATAATGTGGTTTTGCAACGTCAGGTAATTTTTCGATTTCTTCAAAAAATATAATTTTGGCGATTTTTTGAAAATTTAGAATTTTTTTAGATCAAGTTTGTCCAGGCTGTATCTTTGTTACTATTCATCGTAAATAATAAAATCCCACAGGTAGAAAGTATGTAAAGTGTAGTTGTGCAATGTCAGGTTATTTTTCGATTTTTAACCCAGCCGACTTTGTCGGACTGGGTTAGTCGTATCACTATAGGGGGGTTGAATGTATGTGCGTATGTTAAACTTTTTCTTGAAAATGCTACTCCTCCTACAGTTTTGCTCCAGTCGTTTTGATGTTACACAGGAATGTTCCCTGGGTGGTCTCCCACCTGGCTATTACTTTTTTGACGATTGACGAAAAACTGACAAAATAGCGGCACTTTTTGTGCTCGTTTTGACCCATTTTTAAAATGCTACTCCTGCAGTTTTACTTCAATTGTTTAGATATTACACAGTGATGCTCCCCAGGGGTTTGTCTACCAGGCTGTGATTTTTTCGCGTTTCGCCAAAAACTGCCGAAATGGCGATACTTTGAAGTTTGACAAAAACTTGAATAAATGGTAGTAAATAACTGAATTGTCAAACCATTCATTTCTCTCAGTTTTTTTTTCAAATAGTTATAAAATTTTAATCGAACGTATCTTAGGTGATTCTTCACCTGGACTTTGCTTTCTTCGCAAACGACGAAAATGCCGAAATGGTGGAATTTTAAAAAGTTGTCTAGATTTCGGTAAATACGTGAATGGTCAAAACCTAACTTCTCAAATATCCCTTTTCGGGTAGCTTCCACCCGGGAAAACTCGTTTTTGTGTATTAAAATTATGAAAAAGTTACGTTCAGAAACAAAGTCCTTTATTTTTTGGCCGAACAGTATTTGTTTCAGAGTTTTTCTCTCTTTCCTTGTTTGGTAACTCGTCTGGGTCATGTCCTTGGACATGCTTGTTTAAAAAAACGTATTTTGGCGATTTTTCACAATTTAGACTTCGTTGTTTTTCAGACAAGTTTGTCCAGGCTATATCTTTGTTACCATTCCCTGTACACACATAAAACCCTACAGATAGAAAGTTTATAACGTGTAGCTGTGCGACTCCAGGTAATTTTGAGGATTTTTCACAATTTGCACTTTGTTGTTTGCTATACCTTAAGGGAAGAAAATATATATAGTGTATATGAGCGCGGCGGGGGATTATGATTCACCAAAAATTGGCCGAAATATTGGTGAAAAAAAATATTGGTTGCAAAAAAAAAAAAAAGAAATAGCCAATATACCACTACCTTCCAGCAAAATTTCAGGACTTTTCCATTTAAATCGTATACTAGAGCCAGCAGCGTTTTCAATAATGTTTTTGACGAATCAACAAAACTCATAGCCAGAGAGGCACTAATTTCGGCTTCCATAATTTAAAATTTTAAGAAGGTAACATTATATTCCTAGCGTTAGTAACGATGTTAGTAAGAATTTGTTTTTTGCCAATATTTCCATTTTTTCCAAATTACGCAAAACCGCAATAACCAGGTAATACCAATGACCACTATCTTTAATCAAAATTCAGAGATAGTAAGGTCATTTCTGAATTCTGAATGAATTCCGCTACCTAAACGTAAAGTTTTAAGACAACAAGATTATTCTTTTGGAGTTGGTTGAGATTTTACGAAAAAAAGAAACGTTTTATCGCCAATATCTCGACCAATTTTTGGCGAATAGCCAAAACAAATAATAACCTGGTGGACTCTTGTGTGCACGTTTCCATTGAAACCATAGGAGGATATACGTTGTAATTGCGTTTTGACCAATATTTCCGCCAAATTTTGGCGAATTACCAAAAAAGTCACAGCCACTTAGGTAGTAATATGTGCCACTATTACATAAAATTACAAGGCAATAAGGTTATTTTCCGGCCGTTAGTCAATATTTTCCCGAAAAAGATGCTTTTTCGCCAATATTTCGGCCAATTTTTGGAGAAACAATAGCAAAACAAGACAATCGTGCAACTGGCTATTTTTCTGTTTTTTAGACCTGCCGCCTCTGTCGGGTGGTCTTGTGCAATCACTTGCAAAAAGTGTATGTGTGTGTTGGTCTTATCCCATCAATAGAGGGGTATCCGTCGTATGTATGTATGAACGTACGTATGTACGTGTGCAAACTTTTACTTAAAATGTTTCTTCTCCTTCAGTTTTACTCGGATTCCTCTCAAATTTCACACGAATGTTCTCTAGGTAGACCTTTCTTTAAAATTTTTTTTTGGGAGATCCGACAGAAATTGGCTAAATGGGACGCATTTGAAATTTTTCGGTTGCCAGTTTTCAAACTGCTTCTTCTCCCAGAATTATGATCAGATTTTTTTTTTCAAATTTCATATGAGCATTCCCTAGATGGGCCTTTTGGCGATCCGCGAAAAATTGGTCAAATGGGGGGGGGGGGGCATTTTTATAATTTGTTGGGGTCTAATTTTCAAAATGCTTCTCCCACAATTTTGATCGGTTTCATTTCCAATTTTGTACAGTTGTTCTCTAGGTAGGCCTCTCTTCAAAGTTTACTTTTTTGACGATCTGCCTAAATTGGGTGAATAAGGGGTATCTAAAATTTTTTGTTGCCTATTTTCAAAATGCTTCTTTTCGAACAATTATGATCAGATTTTCCTCAAATTTTGTACGATTATTATCCCCCGTGGAACGGAGGGATATAGTTTTGAACTTTTCGGTCTGTCCGTCTGTCTGTCCGTCTGTCACGCATCAGTCTCAAGCTCCTACAGACCAAATAATAGATCGATTCGTTTCAAATTTTGTACACGGCTTCTCTGAATCCTTTCGCAGTGCAGTGACCAAGAATTTGTGGATCGGAAAAAATTGACAAAATGGCGGACTTTTGAACATCGGCACTGGACTTAGCGTATATAAGGCAGTCTCACGCCCCTACAGGCCTCATTGATAGATGGATTCGTTTCAAATTCTACACATGGGTTCCTTGGGACCTTTCGCAGTGCAGTGACCAAGAATTTTCCAGATGGGACTTAAATTGACAGAATGGCGCTGTACTTAGCTTACCTACGGCAGTCTCACTCGCCTACTGGTTAATGGATTGATTCGATTAATTGTTAGACACTACTTCCACCTATCCTACCACTTTTAAATTTTGCGTAGTCAACACGCAGCAGCCCCACACACACTTTTTGGGATATTTTGAATTATCGTTTTATTAGCCCGGCTTACGTTCCCTGTCGGTCTGCAGACGGCGTCCGTTAGTAAGTTAGTTGTTTACTTAGTAAACTTCTGTTCAAAATGTATCTCTTCCTACAATTCTGATCCGATGTCATTTATTTTTTATGTGAGGCATCCCTAGGAGGTCATGCGCACGGCTTGTACTTTTCTAGTCGATCGGATAATTGTTGAATTTTTGGCAAATTTTTGAAGAAAAAGTTTTTAAAATGTATCTCCTACATTTCATTTTTGGTGTGAGGCATCCCTAAGGTGTCGTGTGTACGGCTTGTGCTTTTTTATTTGATCGGGCAATTTTTGTATTTTTGGTGAATTTTTGAAGAAAAGTTCTCAGAAATAATTCAAAATGCATCTCCTCTTACATTTTTGAACCGATATCATTTATTTTCGGTATTATGTTTCCCTAAGGTATCGTGCGTACGGTTTGTGCTTTTCTAGTCGATCGAATAATTTTTGAATTTTGGGGGGATTTTTGAAGAAAAAAAAATTAAAATGTATCTCCCTGCATTTTTGATCAATTTCGTTCATTATTGGTATGTAGTACCCCTAAGGTTCCTGCATACGATTCATGCTTTTTAGACCAGCCGACTATGTCGGGCTGGTCTTATCTTATCAATAGAGGGGTATCCGTCGTCCGTATGTACGTATGTATGTACGTGTGTAAACTTTTACTTAAAATGCTTCTTCTCCTTCAGTTTTGATCGGATTCCTCTCAAATTATACACAATGTTCTCTAGGTAGGCCTCTCTTTAAAATTTTTTTTTTTTGACGATCCGCCAAAAATTGGCTAAATGGGGGACATTTGAAATTTTTCGGTTGCCAATTTTCAAAATGCTTCTTCTCCCACAATTTTGATCAGATTTTCTTCAAATTTTGCACGAATATTCCCTAGGTAGGCCTCTTTTGAAAACGGAGGGAATTAGTTTTGATATAGATTTGAACTTTTCGGTCTGTCCGTCTGTCTGTCCGTCTGTCACGCTTGAGTCTCACGCGCCCACAGACCACATTAATGCATGGATTCGGTTCCAATTTTGTACACGGCTTCTCTGGATGCTTCCGCAGTGCAGTGACCAAGAATTTTCCGGATCGGGAAAAAATTGACAAAATGGCGGACTTTTGAAAATCGGCGCTGGACTTAGCGTAAATACGGCAGTCTCACGCGCCTACAGGCCACATTAGTACATGGATTCGGTTCAAATTTTGTACACGGCTTCTCTGGATCTTTCTGCAGTGCAGTGACCAAGAATTTTCCGGATGGGGCAAAAATTGACAAAATGGCGGACTTTTGAAAATCGGCGCTGGGCTTAGCGTACCTACGACAGTCTCGCGCGCCTACTGGTTAATGGATTGATTCGTTTAAATGTGAGACACTACGTCTACCTATCCTTCCACTTCTAAATTTTGCGTTGTCAACACGCAACAGCCTTACACACACCATATCCCCCACGGGGGATAGACGTACTCCTCGAGACGTAGTCAAGTTTGGTCAGATTTTCTTCAAATAGGCCTCTTTTGAAAAATTACTGATTTTGGCGATCCGCCAAAAGTTGACCAAATGGGGGACATTTTTAAATTTTTTTTTGTGAAATTTTCAAATTGCTTCTTCTCCCACAATTTTGATCGGATTCCTTTCCAATTTTGGATAGTTGTTCTCTAGGTAGACCTCTCTTGAAAAATTACTTTTTTTGGCGATCCGCCAAAAATTGGCTAAATGGGGGACATTTGTAATTTTGTGGTTGCCAATTTTCAAAATGCTTCTTCTCCCACAATTTTGGTCAGATTTTCTTCAAATTTTGCACGAATATTCCCTAGGTAGGCCTCTTTTGAAAAATATCTCATTTTGGCGATCCGCCAAATATTGGCCAAATGGGGACATTTTTTAATTTTTTGGTGTCAATTTGTCAAATTGCTTCTTCTCGCACAATTTTAATCGGATTCCTTTTCAATTTTTGATAGTTGTTCTCAAGGTAGACCTCTCTTAAAAAATTACTTTTTTTGCGATCCGCCAAAAATTGGCCAAATGGGGGACATTTGTAATTCTGAGGTTGCTTGTTTCAAAATGCTTTTTCTCCAACAATTTTGATCAGATTTTCTTCAAATTTTGCACCCATATTCCCTAGGTAGACCTCTTTTGAAAAATTACTTATTTTGGCGATCCGCCAAAAATTGGCCAAATGGGGGACATTTTCAAATTTTTTGATTTACAATTTTCAAATTGCTTCTCGCACAATTTTGATCGGATTCCTTTTCAATTTTTGATAGTTGTTCTCAAGGTAGATCTCTCTTGAAAAATTACTTTTTTTGGCGATCCGCCAAAAATTGGCCAAATGGGGGACATTTGTAATTTTGTGGTTGCCAATTTTCAAAATGCTTCTTCTCCCACAATTTTGATCATATTTTCTTCAAATTTTGCACCAATATTCCCTGGGTTGACCTCTTTTGAAAAATTACTCGTTTTGGCGATCCGCCAAAAATTGGCTAAATGGGGGACATTTTTTAATTTTTTGGTGTCAAATTTTCAAATTCCTTTTTCTCCCACAATTTTGATCGGATTCTTTTCCGATTTTGAATACTTGTTCTCTGGGTAGACCTCTCTTGAAAATTTGCTCGTTTTTGGTGAGCCGCCCAAAATTGGCCAAATGGGGGACATTTGTAATTTTGTGGTTGCCAATTTTCAAAATGCTTCTCCCACAATTTTGATCAGATTTTCTTCAAATTTGCACGAATACTCCCTAGGTAGGCCTCTTTTGAAAAATGACTCATTTTGGCGATCCGCCAAAAATTGGCCAAATGGGGGACATTTGTAATTTTGAGGTTGCTTGTTTCAAAGTGCTTTTTCTCCCACAATTTTGATCAGATTTTCTTCAAATTTTGCACCCATATTCCCTAGGTAGACCTCTTTTGAAAAATTACTTATTTTGGCGATCCGCCAAAAATTGGCCAAATGGGGGACATTTTCAAATTTTTTGATTTACAATTTTCAAATTGCTTCTCGCACAATTTTGATCGGATTCCTTTTCAATTTTTGATAGTTGTTCTCAAGGTAGATCTCTCTTGAAAAATTGCTTTTTTTTGGCGATCCGCCAAAAATTGGCCAAATGGGGGACATTTGTAATTTTGTGGTTGCCAATTTTCAAAATGCTTCTTCTCCCACAATTTTGATTATATTTTCTTCAAATTTTGCACCAATATTCCCTGGGTTGACCTCTTTTGAAAAATTACTCGTTTTGGCGATCCGCCAAAAATTGGCTAAATGGGGGACATTTTTTAATTTTTTGGTGTCAAATTTTCAAATTCCTTTTTCTCCCACAATTTTGATCGGATTCTTTTCCGATTTTGAATACTTGTTCTCTGGGTAGACCTCTCTTGAAAATTTGCTCGTTTTTGGTGAGCCGCCCAAAATTGGCCAAATGGGGGACATTTGTAATTTTGTGGTTGCCAATTTTCAAAATGCTTCTCCCACAATTTTGATCAGATTTTCTTCAAATTTGCACGAATACTCCCTAGGTAGGCCTCTTTTGAAAAATGACTCATTTTGGCGATCCGCCAAAAATTGGCCAAATGGGGGGCATTTTTTAATTTTTTCCCCTTATGAAAGAATTGAAAGAATGACTCCTCATCAGCCACAACTACACCGATCAAGTGAGCGAATATTTTCTCCATTCAGTTACGGCTTTTTTCGTAACCGCTGTCTGCGAATTTGATCATGATTTTGTCTGTGATTCCTGGATATATATTCTGTAGGTCACGGCTGGTCACCATGTCCCTGGACATGCTTGTTTTAGTCGATCGGACAATTTTTGTATTTTTGGAGAAGTTTTGAAGGAAGAACTTCAAAATGCATTTTGCCCTACAGTTTTTATCCGATTTCATTTATTTTTTGGTGTGAGGCATCCCTAGATGGGTCGAGCATACGGCTATTGCTTTTTGACTCAGTTTGGAAATTTTTAGTTTTTGTTCGAATTTTTGAAGAAGATACCTCAAAATGCATCTTCTGCTACAGTTTTATCCGATATCATTTATTTTAGGTGTGAGGTATGCTTTAGGCGTTCGTGAATACGGCTTGTGCGTTTTGAGTCAATCAGGGAATTTTTGAAGAGAAAGACTCAAGATGCATTGCGTCCTACAGTTTTTATCAGATGTCATTTATTTTTGGTATGAGTCTCTCTAGGGGGTCATGCATACGTCCTGTGCTTTTTGAGTGAATTGAAAAATTTTTGATTTTTTTTCGGAATAATAAAAAAAATTAAAATGAAACTCCTCCAACAGTGCATCGACGCGAGTTAAATGAACTTGCACACTAGTCCGAAAACAACCGCGCATGGATGCAAGTTACATAAACATGCGAAGTGGTCCGAAATGCGAACCGCGTAGCAACACTAGTTAAAAAACATGCGCACTTGGTCCGAAATAAGATCGGCGCAAGTTGAATAAACATGCGCACTAGTCCGAAATAGAACTACGCATCAACGGAATTCTAGTAATTGTGGGCACTGGTCCAAAATAAGCATCGCGCATCAACACAAATTAAATAAACATGCGCACTGGCCCGCAATGTGAACCGCACATCAACGCAAGTTAAATAAACATGCGCAGTGGGGCGAAGTGCGAACCGCGCATTAACGCAAGTTGGAAAAAAACATGTGCAGTGGTCCAAAATGCGAACCGCGCATCGACGCAGGTTAAATAAACATGCGCACTGGTCCAGAATAAGAACCGCGCATCACCGCAAGTTAAATTAACATGCGCACTGGTCCGAAATGCGAACCGCGCATCAATGCAAGTTAAATAAGCGTGCACTGGTCCGAAATGCGAATCGCTAATCAACACGATCTTAAGAAACATGCGCACTGGTCCAAAATAAGAACTGCGCATCAACGCAAGTTAAATAGACATGCGCATTGGTCTGAAATAAGAACTGCGCATCGACGCAAGTTGAATAAACATGCACACTGGTCCGAAATGCGAACCGCGCATCAACACAAGTTAAATCAGGGTGGCCACCTGGAATCAGAGTTCTAAAACTTAAATGTTTTGGTTCGAAAACAATAGTTATCGACTCCGTATCGTACTATTTCTCTTAAACACTTAGAAAAAGACAACGATCAACAAATTCTTACTAAACCCGTCCAATTTTGCAGAAGAAAAATTTATGTGGAAATACCCTGGAAAATCTGGAATTTTCCAAAAAGTAAATTCCCTGAGTTTTCCCTGAGATTTGCCAGAATTTTCAAATTCCCTGAGTTTTCCCTGACTGGAAAATACTGATTCATTTTTCCCTGAATTCCCTGATTTCCAGGGTCGGTGGCCACCCTGTTAAATAAACATGCGCACTGGTCTGAAATGCAAACCTCTCATCAACGCAAATTGAGTTAGCATACGCCTTTCTCCGAAACGCGAGTCATGCATCGACGCAAGTTAAATATACATGCGCACTGGTCCGAACTGCGAACTGCGCATCAACATAAGTTAAATAATCATTAGTACTGGTCCGAAATGCGAACCGGGCATCGACGCCAATTAAATAAACGTGTGCACTGGTCCGAAATGCAAATCGTGCATCAACGCACGCTGAATAAACATGTTCAGTGGTCTGAACTGCAAACCGGGCATCAACGCAAGTTGAATAAACATGCGCACTGGTCCACAAAAGAACCACACATCAAAACAAGTTAAATAAACATGCGCACTTTTCTGAAATGCGAACCGCACAATAGTTGTGTATGTCCGACCAACAGTACACGTCTGTGGATACAATTTCGATACGTTGCTCGAAGGTATCTCTGGTAAACTATCCACTATACCAGAGATACACAAGATTTGTTAAGCAGTTTTCTTGGAAGCAAATCTTGTGTATGTATTTACCAGTCTATGTTCGGGTAAGTTTCTAAATTAATTATTTAGCTTGCTCTTTGCCATCTCGTCTTTTGAAGCCCAAATTTTCAGGGAAATTCCCTTGCCCATGCACGCTGGAATTGGTCATCGCTTTTCGTGAGCTGGGACTTGGACAAACTTGTTTCGCAAAGTACAGTTACCCAGAACCCAGAGTTTGCGAAACGATACCGGAGAAATTTTTACCTAAGCCCCGCTCAGGTCAGGTCTGTTACTCTCAAATAGACTTTTTAAAGAGGTAGAGGTGAAAGATGTTCAATAACATCAAATTATTATTTTCTCCAAACTTTAGAAAAGAAAATCCCCGTTTTGTGTTTTGTTTAGTTTTAAGGACAGCTGATCGTCACAGTAGGCATGTCAGTTTTAAGATGTCTTTAAGTATGTGTAAATAGCAAATTTTTATACACTTAAATAATAGCACGTTGACTAGAAAGAGTCCAAAATGTCTTTAGTATGTACGTGCCTGGATTTGCTGCAAAACCACGATTTTAAAGTTACATCCTCTAAGTTTTGAGTGGTAATGTTCCATAGCAGTGTCTCTGAGACACTGTCGTTTAACTCTCGTGGAGTGAGGGGGGGTGGGGGGAAGATTAATCGGTATTTAAATTCGTCTTTCATATAACTAAATGACCAGTTATAAACCTTATAATTGAAGAAAGACCGGCTAAAACTTTTTTTCACACCATCCAATCATTTTGACAGAAATTGGTGGCCGCTGTTTGTGATTCTCTTCTATGTCCTGTCACCTATACCGATGACGATAGCGCGTCGTTACGCGGACGCCGTGGAGGCAAGCAGCGCGCTTGTAGAGATGTGCATCTTCATCACAGCTGGCATAGTGGTCTCCGCCTACGGACTACCCATTGTCTTGGCACATTCGCCCTTGGACCATCCTGTGGTACGTTATCTGTAACATTCTAATATGCTTCTACTTCACCCAGTGGATTAAGTCACGTATTCCTGGTGCAGTCATGCCCTTCCAGAAGGAGATTATACGTCGAAACGGTGACTGACTGTGACTGTTTTGTGACAAGGAGTAATGAATTTTGATGATTATCACCTTATCTTCAGTTGTCCTCCAATAAAATACATACAGCGTAATACCTCGTATAAAATTATTGCAAACACGATGAAAATTTGATCAGTGTAAGTTACATTGTATTATATTTGATTTGTATAAATGACTGCAAACACATCATTAGCTGTTCTGTTTCCAGATAAAATGGGGCGCCTGTGGCTTCGTGCTGGCCGGAAATACCGTGGTGTTCAGCACTATTGCAGCTTATTTTTATATTTTCCGTGAAGACGATTTTGACTATTCAACATGGTGATTTCATGTTCTTAGTCTTGCTGTAATTGTAAAAAAAATAAAAGAAGAAATAAAAAAACAAAAAACAAAAGAATAAAATAAGGACAGGTGAGTACAGATGAAATCACTTAATCGCATACCGGTTAAACGCATAAATCGGTTAACTGCATATTATTCGCAAATCCCAAACCATTTCCAATACTATGTATTGGAAATTTAACCGGATAATGGCATACCGCTTAATCGCATAAACTGGATAAACGCATAGCTTTTCCACTTAAAATGGGAAGCACACCGGTTAATTGCATAATTATGGCCAAACAGTGCCGCACTTCAAGCAAACTAAGGGAACGAGCTGCTCCTCGTTTATTTATCTAATGCATTGTTTTCTGTTTGCTTGACCCATTGTGTACATGTGCCAACCCCACTCGCGGTTGTTGACGGTGAGTCTCGAACTCTTAATCACCGCACTCTCTCAGCTCTCACTAGATAATGACCTTTATCCTTAACCCCCCCCCCCCCCCCCCGCACTGCCTTAGCTGACGCTAGATAACGGCCTCTAACTCCTAATCCCCGCGCTGCCTGAGCTGTCACTAAATAATGGCCTGAAACCCTTAATCCCCACGTTACCTCAGATAACCGTGAGCAGGGGTGCACGTCTAATAACTACTGCAAATGAAAAAAAATAGGCACGGCAAGAGTACTCCGGATAAACGCATAAATCGGATAAACGCATAACAGGGCCTGGCAAATTAGCTATGCGATTAACCGGTTTCGTCTGTATTTTGGAACGGGGCTGATGCGAGAAGCAAGGGGGAAGCTGTTGGCATATGCTTGAATTCCAGCCGTTTCTCTCCCAATGCAATTCCCAATGCGTATTCTGTGTCCCGCAAAGTGTCGCGCAAAATATTGAGGACACAAGAATGGCAGCCGCCAGACATTTATGTTTCTTTAGTATTAAGATTAACAGCTGCTAGTTTCTGTACTGTATGATGGCTGTTGATTGACAGTTGTCAGGTGTCAATTGTCAAGTCTGACAGCTCGGGACTGTATATGTTACAGGGAATCTTTGTAATTAGGGATTTCATGAAACCCCTAGGGAATTCGTATAATGAAGCTCATGTTGATTATAAAACTATTTTGAAAAATTATCCATTCAGGAAGGCTGTTTAGTGGTTGTTCAAAACTGTGTATCCCTTTTCACATCGAAAGGAATTGGAATTTATAACATTACCATCCAAAATAACAGAATTTGGCGTGAAATGTGACACAAGTTACATAGGATAAAAAATATCGCTAAATTCAGGTACTGAAGTATCTCATGAATGATAGTTTGGCAATCGAGTGCTTTGAGTATATTAATTCAAAATCTACTATTAATTTCGGTAAAATACTACGTTGCAAACATTGCAATTCTCAATAAAACATCGAAATTGATTGAGCAAGTCATTACACGAATCCACTAGGGATTTCATGAAATCCCTAATTTCACAGATTCCCTGTAACATATATAAGACGCCGCTTGCCAGGTTCGATGAGCATGCTTCTGGCTCCGTTGTAGATACTGTACACAAATCTGTAAATATTGTACAACTAAGGTTTTTATTTAATAAAACTTCGAAAGTTTATTGGAGTACTTTATCATTCAGTGTTCAACATCAAAACCCATCCGACCCATAAAATGTTACAACTTGATGGCAGCTACAATGCGAAAATGATAGAAAATTCAGTTTCTTGCGTTGCATGATTTTATTATTTGGCAACTCATTGAAATACTGAATATTTAAAGGTCGTAATTTCCTTTTGATATTCAGTTTTATTCAGTTTGTGTTATGTTTGCAGCGAAGTGCATTACGTATATAAAGAAATACTAGATAAATAAACATTCAAGGAATTTTATTTGAGTTGTTGACATTGTCTATTTCAGTTTCCTATATAGTTGCATATCAATATTATCAGTTGCATTATATCAAGACGACTGAAGAAACATGTATGTAAAAATTAAGTAAAGAAACAATAGAATAAATTGGAATAAAAATTGGAAGAAATACGGTACTTGTATGATCGATCTTCAGCATGAAAACTTCGTTCTACATGTACCTGGCTAAAGTGTCATTTCTTTTGGAATCGGACCGCAATTGTTTACTTCCTGGTAGTTGCTAAACAAACAGGAGATGGGAAAAAGGTAGTTGCGCAGCAAATGATGCTAAGTTTCGATTATTTTTGTCTATAAAAATAAACTAACGGTACATTTATAAAGTAGAGAGGTGGAATTCAGGCGCCAGAAAACAAGACTGAAACTTTATTGGCTTGACAAAAATAGAGAAATGAAAATTGTCAATTTTTAATGAAACTACCGTTGGTGGAGCAATTCGTGAGGGTGTCAGTCTTAATACGAAAATCTCGAGGAAAGCAAATGGCCATGCTCTATATTTCTTACTACTTTTGTTCGTGTGAAGGGTCAATATATATAGACAAATTGTCATCTTTGTTGTTCCAGATGTCAAATTTTGATATGTTATAAAGAAACGTACAAGTAAATTAATTGGCATCCGAGACCTAATATGATGTATAAGAGATCTGACTAAAAGTTATGGGTGGTGGATTATCACTCAAATCACCTCAAAGTGCCTCAGTATGATGTAACATTATACATAGATACATATCAAAGGCCATAATTGCACATTCATACTCCGACCCCCGCCCCCTACTTAGGCCCAATCTTGTACCTGTTGCTTCCTTAACGCGTGTGCAAGAGAATAACCTTTAATGATTTTCTATCGCTTTTACACACTGTGAATATGCTCCCGTGTGTTTGTATGTTACGTCAATGGGTTATCCTGCTTAAAATAGTTTTCTAAAACAAACAATTCACAAAATATTAACTTTTTTGCCTTTTTTACCTGTAATGAAATTACATGAAATCAGGTAGAATAGTGTTTAAAATAGAAATATACATATTTAAATAGAAGGTTGTAATAAATAATTTTAAAAAGTGCCTGAATCTTAATTATACTTTCGCTCCAATAAACGACATGTATTTTTAAAACAATTTTTATGCTCAAGATTCCCTACATTTTCAGTCAGGCATAATTCCAAAGAGTTATTTTACATAAACACTTACAACTGCACCTAAAATGAATAACGTTATTATTTATTGTACCTGAGTGGAAACTGCTGAAATGGTTTTAGAGCACCCGACTACATCGGGCTGGTCTTACCACATCTGTAGGATTCCTTTTGTAATTTTGCACGAGTGTTCTGTAGGTAGGCCTCTCTTGAAAATTTACTTTTTTTTTGGCGACCCGCTAAGTGGGCTAAATGGGGGGGGGGGGGGGGGGCATTTAAAATTTTTGGTTGCCAATTTTCAAAATGCTTCTTCTCCCACAATTTTGATCAGATTTTCTTCAAATTTTGTACGAATGTTCTTAACATAGGTTTCCCTTGAAAGTTTACTTTTTTGCGAGCTGCTAAAAGTTGGTCAAATGGGGCATTTTTTCAAATGAGGTGTATAATTTTCAAACTGCTTCTTCTCCCACAATTTTGATTGGATTTCTTACCAGTTTTGTACAATTGTTCTATACGTAGGCCTCTCTTGAAAAATACTTTTTTGGCGATCCCCCAAAAAGTGGCCAAATGGGGAGCATTTAAATTTTTATGTTGCCAATTTTCGAAATGCTTCTCCCATACTTTTGATAAGATTTTCTTTAAATTTTCTACGAAATGTTCTTAGCACAGACCTCCCTTGAAAATTTACTTTTTGGCGCTCCGCCAAAAATTGACAGGTGGGGGCATTTTTAAATTTATCGGTAGTCATTTTCAAAATGGTTTTCCACAATTTTGATTGGATTCCTTTCCAATTTTGAAAAGTTTTCTGGTGATGGTTCTCTCTTGAAAAATTACTTTTATGGTCGATCAGCCAAAAACTGGTTAAATGAAAGGGGGAGGTGGTGCATTTATAAATTTATTGGTGGCCAATTTTCAGAATGCTTCTCCCATTCCTTTCCAATTTTGTACGATTATTCTCCTGATGGTTCTGTCTTGAAAATTACTTTTTTGGCGATCCACCAAAAATTGGTGAAATGGGGATCATTTTGAAATTTTTGATAGCCAGTTTTCAAATCTGAAGATCAGTTTTGATCTTCAGATTTTGCTTTAAATGTTCACCAGGCCGTCCTGTCTTAAAAGATCAAAAGAACGTTGGGCCCATTTTTACATTCTTATTATTTCCTGCTACAATTCTGATCCGATGTCATTTATTTTTTTTATGTGAGGCATCCCTAGGAGACCATGCGTACGGCTTGTGCTTTTCTAGTCGATCGGTTAATTGTTGAATTTTTGGCAACTTTTTGAAGAAAAATTTTTAAAATGTATATCCTACATTTTTGATCCGATGACGTTCATTTTGGTATGAGGCATCCCTAAGGGGTCGTGCATACGGCTTGCTTTTTTAATTGATCGGACAATTTTTGTATTTTTGGTGAATTTTTGAAGAAAAGTTACCCCCCGTGGAACTTTTCGGTCTGTCTGTCCGTCTGTCTGTCTGTCCGTCTGTTATGGTTCAGTCCCACCCCTACAGTCCACATTAATAGATGGATTCCTTTCAAAGTTAAATAAATATGCGTAGTGGTCCGAAATAAAAACCGCGCGCAGTGGTCCGAAATGCGAACCGCTTATCAACGCAAGTTAAATAAACATGCGCGCTGGTCTAAAATAAGAAACGTTGATCAACGCAAGTTAAATAAACATGCGCAGTGGTTCGAAATGTGAACAACTTATCAACGCGAGCGAAATAAATATGGGCACTTGTCCGAATTGCGAACTACTCATCAACGGAAGTTGAATATACATGCGCATTGGTCCGAAATGCGAACTGCGCATCGACGCAAGTTAAATAAACATGCGCACTGGTTTAAAATAAGAATCGTGCATCAATGCAAATTAAAGAAACATGCGCACTGGTCCGAAAAGTCAAACGCGCATCAACACAAGCTAAACAAACACGCGCAGTGGTCCGAAATACGAACGGCTTATCAACGTAAGTTGAATAAACACACTAACTGGTCTGAAATGCGAGCCGCGCATCAACGCAAGTTAAGTAAACATGCGCAGCAATGCATATAAAATAAACACGCGCACCGGTTCGCTTTGCGAACCCCACATCAACGCAAGGTAAATAAACATGCGCACTGGACCGAAATGCCAACAGAAGATAACGGCAGGCTAAATAAACTTGCGTATTTTTCCGAAATGCGAACCGCACATCAACACAAATTAAATAAACATGCGCACTGGTTGGAAATCCAAACCCCGCAAAATAATACATACCAAAACATTAAAACTTAAGTAATGATGTTTTAGACGCGGCGTTTTTTTCTTTTCAAAAGGCACATGTGTTTGGTCGTTTCTGGTCGTTTCTGCTGCTTGAAATAATTATGTATGTCCGACAGTACATGTCATTTTGATACGTTGTTCGAAGTTATTTTTCTGGGAAACATCTCTTTGCGTGTATTTATCGGTCTATCTTCGGGTCCGTTGCTAAATTAATTATTTAGCTAGCTCATTGCCATCTCGTCTTTTAAAGCTCAATTTTTCAGGGAAATTGCCTTGTTCATGCACGCTGGATTTGGCCATCCCTTTTCATAAGCTGGGGCTTTGTCCTTGGACAAACTTGTACAATGTGACTACCACTTTTAGCAACCAGACAAGCTTATTCATAGTTTCACTAGATCTCGGCTGGTCACAATGTCCCTGGACATTCTTGTTTAGTCGATCGGACAATTTTTGTATTTTTTTAGAATTTCTGAAGAAAAAACTTTAAAATGCATTTCACCATAAGTTTTTATCCGATTTCATTATTTTTTGTGAAACATTCTAGATGGGTCTTGCATATGATTTGCGCTTTTGTAGTGGTTCGGACAATTTTTGTATTTTGGGGGGAATTTTTGGAATTTAAAATGCTCTTACTCCTGTAGTTTTTGTCCTATTTCATTTTTTTTGGTATGCGGCATCCTTAGTGGGTCATGCATAAGGCTTATGCTTTTTCAGTCAATCGAACCATTTTTTTTATTTTGGAGGAAATTTTTAAAGAAAACACTTCAAAATGCTCTTCCTCCTGTAGTTTTTATCCGATTTTATTTATTTTTGATATGAAGCATTCTAGATGGTCTTACATACGGCTTGTACTTTTTTAATCAGTCAGGCTATTTTTGTATTTTTGGGGAATTTTTGACGTAAAAACTTCAAAATACATTTCCCTCTACAGTTTTTATCCGATTTCATTTATTTTTGGTGTGAGGCATCCTAGTGGGTCTTACATATAGCTTATGCTTTTTATTGGATAGGACAATTTTTGTATTTTGGGGGGATTTTTGAAGAAAAAACTTTAACTGCCCTTCCTTCTGTAGTTTTTATCCGATTTCGTTTGTTTGTGGTATGAGGCATTCTAGATTTGTCGTGCATATGCTTGTGCTTTTTAGTCGATCGAACAATT
This sequence comes from Protula sp. h YS-2021, assembly GCA_949752745.1. Classification (NCBI taxonomy): domain Eukaryota; kingdom Metazoa; phylum Annelida; class Polychaeta; order Sabellida; family Serpulidae; genus Protula; species Protula sp. h YS-2021. The sequence goes on along the minus strand of OX457026.1, from coordinate 44,439,566 downwards.
TTTGTATTTTTGGGGGAATTTTTGAAGAAAAAACTTCAAAATGCATTTTCCCCTACAGTTTTTATCCGATTTCATTTATTTTTGGTATGAGGCATCCTAGTTGGGTCATGTATACGACTTGTCCTTTTTTATTGGATCGGACAATTTTTGTTATTTTGGGGGAGTTTTTGAACAAAAAACTTCAAAATGCATTTCCCCCTACAGGTTTTATTCCTTTTTATTTATTTTTGGTGTGAGGCATCCCCAGTTGGGTCGAGCATACGGCTAGTGCTTTTTGACTCAATTTAGAAAGTTTTAGCTTTTGGTCGATTTTTTGAAGAAAATACCTCAAAATGCATCTTCTGCTACAGTTTTGATCCGATATCATTTATTTTAGGTGTGAAGTATGCTTTAGGCGTTCGTGAATACGGCTTGTGCTTTTTGAGTCGATCAGGATATTTTTGAAGAAAAAGACTCAAGATGCATTTCCTCCTACAGTTTTATCAGATGTCATTTATTTTTGGTATGAGCCGTCTCTAGGTGGTCATGCATACGTCCTGTGCTTTTTGAGTGAATTGGAAAATTTTTTATTTTTTTTCGGAATAATAAAAAAAAAATTAAATGAAACTCCTCCCACAGCTTATCGACGCAAGTTAAATGAACTTGCGCACTAGTCCGAAAACAACCGCGCATGGAAGCAAGTTACATAAACATGCGAAGTAGTCCAAAATGCGAACAGCCTAGCAACAAATTTTAAAGTTAAAATACATGCGCACTGGACTGAAATAAGATCCGCGCATCGACGCAAGTTGAATGAACATGAGCACTAGTCCGAAATAAGAACTACGCATCGACGGAATTCTAGTAATCGTGGGCACTGGTCCAAAATAAGCATCACGCATCAACACAAATTAAATAAACATGCGCACTGGCCCGAAATGCGAACCGCACATCAATGAAAGTTAAATAAACATGCGCAGTGGCGCGAAATGCGAACCGTGCATTAATGCAAGTTGAAAAAAAACATGTGCAGTGGTCCAAAGTTCGAACCGCATCGACGCAAGTTAAATAACCATGCGCACTGGTCCAGAATAAGCACCGCGCATCACCGCAACTTAAATTAACATGCGCACTGGTCCGAAATGCGAACCGCGCGTCAATGCAAATTAAACAAAAATGCACTCTGGCTTGAAATGCGAACCGCGCATTAACCAAAGCGTTGTGGTGTGAAATGCGAAACGCACATCGACACATGTTAAATAAGCACGTGTACTGGTCCAAAATAAGCACCGCGCATCAATGCAAGTTAAAACAACATGCGCACTGGTTCGAAATGCAAACCACGCATCAACGCAACCTCAATAAACATCCGCACTGGTCCAAAATAAAAACCCCACATCAACTCCAGTTCAAAAATATACGCATTGATCCAAAATAAGAACCGCGCATCGACGCAAGTTAAATAAACATGCGCAGTGGTTCGAAATGCGAACTGCACATCAATGCAAGTTAAATAAGCGTGCACTGGTCCGAAAGGCGAACCGTTAATCAAGGCAATCTTAAGAAACATGCGCACTGGTCCAAAATAAGAACTGTGCATCAACGCAAGTTAAATAGACATGCGCATTGATCTGAAATAAGAACTGCGCATCGTCGCAAGTTGAATAAACATGCACACTGGTCCGGAATGCGAACCGCGCATCAACGCAAGTTAAATCAGGGTGGCCACCTGGAATCAGAATTCTAAAACTTAAATGTTTTGGTTCGAAAACAATAGTCATCGACTCCGTATCGTACTATTTCTCTTGAACACTTAGTAAAAGACAACGTTCAACAAATTCTTACTAAACCCGTCCAATTTTGCAGAAGAAAAATTTACGTGGAAATACCCTGGAAAATCTGGAATTTTCCAAAAATAAAATTCCCTGAGTTTTCCCTGAGATTTGCCGAAATTTCCAAATTCCCTGAGTTTTCCCTGACTGGAAAATACTGATTCATTTTCCAATGAATTCCCTGATTTCCAGGGTCGGTGGCCACGCTGTTAAATAAACGTCCGCATTGGTCTGAAATGCGAACCGCTCATCAACGCAAATTGAATAAGAATGCGCATTTTTCGAAACGCGAGTCATGCATCGACGCAATTTAGGTAAACATGCGCATTGGTCCGAAATGCGAACCGCACATTAAAACAAGTTAAACAAACATGTGCACTTTTCTGAAATGCGAACCGCACAATAGTTGTGTATGTCCGACCAACAGTACACGTGTGTGGATACAATTTCGATACGTTGCTCGAAGGTATTTCTGGTAAACTATCCACTATACCAGAGATACACAAGATTTGTTAAGCAGTTTTCTTGGAAGCAAATCTTGTGTATGTATTTACCAGTCTATGTTCGGGTAAGTTTCTAAATTAATTATTTAGCTTGCTCTTTCCCATCTCGTCTTTAGAAGCCCAAATTTTCAGGGAAATTCCCTTGCCCATGGACACTAGAATTGGTCATCGCTTTTCGTGAGCTCGGACTTGGACAAACTTGTTTGCAAAGTACAGTTACCCACCACCTAGAGTTTGCGAAACGATACGGGAGAAATTTTTACCTAAGCCCCGCTCAGGTCAGGTTTGTTGCTCTCAATTAGACTTTTTAAAGAGGTAGAGGTGAAAGATGTTCAATAACATCAAATTATTATTTTCTCCAAACTTTAGAAAAGAAAATCCCTGTTTTGTGTTTTGCTTAGTTTCGCTTCGCAAACTGCAGTAAGCCTATTTTGAGGACAGCTGATCGTCACTGTAGGCATGTCAGTTTTTAAGATGTCTTTAAGCATGTCTAAATAGCAAATTTTTATACACTTAAATAATAGCACGTTGACTAGAAAGAGTCCAAAATGTCTTTAGTATGTACGTGCCTGGATTTGCTGTAAAACCACGATTTTAAAGTCACATCCTCTAAGTTTTGAGTGGTAATGTTCCATAGCAGTGTCTCTGAGACACTGTCGTTTAACTCCCGTGGAGTGAGGGGGAGATTAATCGGTATTTAAATTCGTCTGTTATATAACTAAATGACCAGTTATAAACCTTATAATTGAAGAAAGACCGGTTTAAACTTGTTTTCACACTATCCACTTATTTTGACAGAAATTGGTGGCCGCTGTTTGTGATTCTCTTCTATGTCCTGTCACCTATACCGATGACGATAGCGCGTCGTTACGCGGACGCCGTGGAGGCAAGCAGCGCGTTTGTAGAGATGTGCATCTTCATCACGGCTGGCATAGTGGTCTCCGCCTACGGACTACCCATTGTCTTGGCACATTCGCCCTTGGATCATCCTGTGGTAGGTTATCTGTAACATTTTAATGTGCTTAGACTTCACCCAGTGGATTAAGTCACGTATTTCTGGTGCAGTCATGCCCTTCCAGAAGGAGATTGTACTTCGAAACGGAAAGGTTGTGACTAACTGATTGTTATTTGAGAAGCAGTAGTGAATTTTGATGACCATTACCTTTGATGACCATTACCTTGCTCTCCATAACAGCATGATACCTCGTATAAAATTATTGCAAACGCAATGAAAATTTGATCAGTGTAAGTTACATTGTATTATATGTGATTTGTATAAATAATTGCAAACACATCATTAGCTGTTCTGTTTCCAGATAAAATGGGGCGCCTGTGGATTCGTGCTGGCCGGAAATACCGTGGTGTTCAGCACTATTGCAGCTTATTTTTATATTTTCCGTGAAGACGATTTTGACTATTCAACATGGTGATTTCATGATCCTAGTCTTGCTGTAATTGTAAAAAAAATAAAAGAAGAAATTAAAAAAAACAGAAACAAAACAAACGAATAAAATAAGGACAGGAGAGTATTTTGGAACGGGGCTGATGTGAGAAGCAAGGGTGAAGCTGTTGTCATATGCTTGAATTCCAGCAGTTTCGCTCCCAATGCAAATCAGTGTATTCCGTGCCCCGCAAAGTGTCGCGCAAAATATCGAGGACACAAGAATGGCAGCATTCAGACATTTATGTTTCTTTAGAATTAAGATTACCAGCTGCTAGTTTCTGTACTGTATGGTGGCTGTTGATTGACAGTTGTCAAGTGTCACTGTCAAGTCTGACAGCTCGGGGCTGTATATAAGGTGCCACTTGCCGGTTTCGTTGCTTCTGGCTCCGTTGTAGATACTGTACACAAATCTGTAAATATTCTATGACTAAGGTTTTTATTTTATAAAACTTCGAAAGTTTATTGGAGTACTTTATCATTCAGTGTTCAACATCAAAACCCATCCGACCCATAAAATGTTACAACTTGATTGCAGCTACAATGCGAAAATGATAGAAAATTCAGTTTCTTGCGTTGCATGATTTTATTATTTGGCAACTCATTGAAATACTGAATATTTAAAGGTCGTAACTTCCTTTTGATATTCAGTTTTATTCAGTTTGTGTTATATTTGCAGCGAAGTGCATTACGTATATAAAGAAATACTAAATAAATAAACATTCAAGGAATTTTATTTGAGGGGTTGACATTGTCTATTTCAGTTTCCTATATAGTTGCATATCAATATTATCAGTTGCATTATATCAAGATAAACTGAAGAAACATATGTGTAAAAATTAAGTAAAGAAACAATAGAATAAATTGAAATAAAAATTGGAAGAAATACGATACTTGTACGATGGATCTTCAGCATGAAAATTTCGTTCTACATGTACCTGGCTAAAGTGTCATTTCTATAAAGACTGTTACAACTCTATGGTCTAATCACAATTCCTTAAGCTTTGCTCTGAATATTCTTTTGACATTTGGAACGAAAATATTCAAATTTCAAACATTTTCATTGCATTCGAAACGCTTTCGACAGCATTTGGGGTTTGCTTTTGGAATCGGACCGTAATTGTTTACTTCCTGGTAGTTGATAAAGAAACAAGAGATTGGAAAAAGGTATTTGCGCAGCAAATGATGCTGATTTTTGATTATTTTTGTCTATAGAAATAACCTAATGGTACATTTATCAAGTAGAGAGGTGGAATTTAGGCGCCAGAAAAAGAGAAGGCTGAAACTTTATTGGCTTGGCAAAAAAAGTGAAATGAAAATTGTCAATTTTTAATGTAACTACCGTTGGTGGAGCAATTCATGAGGGTACCAGTCTTAATACCAAAATCTCTCGAAAAGTAAATGGTCATGCTCTGTATTTCTTACTATTTTTGTTCGTCTAAAGGGACAAATGGTCATCTTTGATGTTACAGATGTAGGGAAGGTGTCAAATTTTGATATGTTATAAAGAAACGAACAAGTAAATTAATTGTGGTCTGAGACCTGATATGATGTACAAGAGATCTGACTAAAAGTTATGGTTGGTGGATTATCACTCAAAGCACCTCAAAGTGCCTCAGTATGATGTAACATTATACATAGATACATACATAAAGGCCATAATTGCATATTCATACTCCGATACGAACCCAATGCTCCCGTTTGTTTGAATGTTACGTCAATGGGTCATCCTGCTTAAATAGTTTTGTAAAACTAAGAATTCACAAAATATTAACTTTTTTTGTCTTTGTTTACCTTTAATGAAATCAGGTGATGGGTTGACATCACATAGTTTTCGAGAGACCATTTTCGGATACCATTGCGCACGATAATGTTCAGTTCTTTTTTTCCTATCAGTTACAGTTAATCAGACATTTGTCAATAAAAATATAGATTTAGTGAATTAATTTGCAAGAATGTTCTGTACAGCGGTGTCATTAGCGTATTATAATCGTGAATGTGACACTTCTTTTGGCTTCACTAAGCATCTTGAGTTTAAATGAGTATTCGTTTAGGTTATAGAATTCAATATTAGTAAAATTAACGTTTTTCTGTTACTCTGAGGTTAAAAAGGTGTATTAATTTCTTAAAATGAAGTATGTCTAGAAAATAATAAAACACTGACTGCCATGTTTGGAAAAACTGCTTTATAAGCCAATACCAGGTATAAATAGGATTTTAGGATATTTCTGTTTGAAAATAGGCCATGCCTCACAAAAATAGTGTTTAAAATAAAATATATATATATTTAAATAGAATTTTGCATAAAGTAATTTAAAAGAGTGCCCGAATCTTAATTATACTTTCGCTCCAATGAACGACATGTATTTTTTTAAAAAGATTTTAATTTTTAGTCCCCACATTGTCAGTCAGGTATAATTCCAAAGAGTCATTTTACATAAATAAACACTTACAACTGCACCCAGGTTATAAAATGAAAAACGTTATCATTTATTGTACATATGTAGAAAACTGCTGAAATTGTTTTTAGAGCACCCGACTACGCCGGGCTGGTCTTACCACATCTATAGGATTCCTTTCCAATTTTGTACGAATGTTCTCTACGTAGGCCTCTCATCAAAATTACTTTTTTTGTCGATCCATTTTTGGCTAAATGGGGAGCATTTAAATGTTTATGCTACTAATTTTCAAAATACTTCTCCCATAATTTTGATCAGATGTTCTTAAAATTTTCTACAAAGTACAGACCTTCCTTGAAATTTTTTTTGCGATCAGCCAATAAATCCTTAAGTCAACAAAAACCAAACACTACTCGGTTTATAAGACGTATTCAGGCTGTGTTGTATGCAATATATTATTCAAGAAATAACCTATTGAAGGAAGTATTTTTGCGTTTTAATTTTTGTCAAATGTTTAACATTTCGCTAGCGAAATGAGGTTCCAGCTTTGGTATGAGGCACCTCTAAGGAGTCCTGCATTCGGATCATGCTTATTTAGTCGATCAAACAATTTTTGTGGGGATTTTCCGAAGAATTCAAAATGCATTCCGAAAATAATTCAAAATGCATCTCTATTTTTGATCTGAGGGATCGTGCATAAGGCTTGTGCCTTTTAAGTGGATCGGACAATTTTTGTATTTGGGGTGAATATTTGAAGAAAAACTTCAAAATGCATTTCTCCTTACAGTTTCTATCCGATCACATGTATCTTTGGTATGAACCATCCTTAAGGGGTCGCGCATACTTCCTATGATTTTTTAGTCTAAAATTTAGTCTATTTTTTGTATTTTGGGGAAGTTTTGAACAAAAAACTTCAAAATTTATTTCCCCCTACAGTTTTTAGACCAACCAATTACCTCGGGCTGGTCTTGTCACATCAATAGTGTTGTCTGTATGTGCGTATGTACGTGTGTAAACTTTCACTTAAAATGCTTTTTTCTATTTCAGTTTTGATTGGATTCCTTTCAAATTTTGTACGAATGTTCTCCAGGTAGACCTCTCTTGAATTGTTTTGGCGATCTGCCAAAAATTGGCTAAATTGGGGGCATTCAAAATTTTTTGATTGCCAATTTTCAAAATGCTTCTTCTCCCACAGTTTAAACCAGATTTTCTTTATATTTTGAACGAACATTCTCCATGTAGGCCTCTTTTGAAAAGTTTCTTATTTTGACGATCAGGCAAAAATTGGCGAAATGGAGGGGTGTTTTTAATTTTATGTATAATTTTCGAAATGCTTCTTCTACCACAATTTTGATCGGATTTTTGTCCAAGTTTGTACAATCGTTCTCTAAGTAGGACTCTCTTGACGTTCTTTTGGCGATCCGCCTAAAATTGGCTGAATAGGGGCATTTAAAATTTTTGGTTGCCAATTTACAATGTGCTTCTTCTCTCACAGTTTTGATCAGATTTACTTTATAATTTTGCACGAATATTCTTAACTAGCCTCTCTTTATGATATACTTCTTTTGGTGATCAGCCAAAAAATCGGCCAAATGGGGGTCACTTTTAATCTTTTGGCGTCAAATTTTCAACATCCTTTTTCTCTGACAACTTTAAATGAATTCGTATCGTATTTTCGACGTGTGTCCTCTAGGTAGGCCTCTCTTAAAAATTACTTTTTTTTGGTGATCCGCCAAAAATCGACCAAATGGGAGGCATTTAAAATTTTATGACTGCCAACAAATAGGCTTGCAGGGTGGCCAAGAAATGGTTGTCATATTGTGAAACCCGGTTGATGAAAATTCGTACAAATTTATAAAGAAATCTGGTCAAATTGTGGGAAAAGAAGCGTTTTGAAAACTGGCCACTAAATATTTTTAAATGTCCCCCATTTAACCAATTTTCGGTGGATCGCAAGAAAAGTAGCTTTTTAAAAGAGGACCGCCTAATGAACATTTTTGAAAAATGTGAAGACAATCTAATCACAATCTTGGAATTAGGACTTTCAAAGTTGGCCGAAAAAATTCCCTACTCCCACATTTGGCCAGTTTTTTGTGGGTCACCAGAAACGTAACTTTTCAAGAGATCTCAGGACAGTGAGCATTTATTCAACATCTGGGGGCATTCCGATCAAAATTTTGGAAGAAAACAATTGTGCCCAAAGACAGAGTCCAGAATATTCGAAGCATGGTTCTGTTAAGTTACCTGGAATAACTACAGATTTTTCAACCCAACTTCAGCAATTAGTTTGTAAAAATCTTGGATACGGCTGGCTCGGGCCAACAGAGCTTGACTCGGCTGAAATTCGTTTTCACCATTCAAACCTCTTTTGGTTTCTGTTACTACAACAGTTTCTTCAACCAAGGAACAGCACTCTTTCAGATTTTCTAGTTAAGTTGCCTTATTGCCAGGGTAGCTACTATGGCAAGTCTACCTGTAGCAAGTGTACCCTGCACACGGCAGACGAACAGCTGATGGTTAAGCACATAAAGTATACTCACAAGGCAAAGTGTGCCGCGTTCATTTGAAACATTTGTGATCATCATACTGTTACATCAGATGAAATGTTCTCCCAAAACACAATCACTCCCCAGAGGCATCTTATTTTTCAAAATGTGCCCTCGTAGATTTTCTCATGATACTTTTTTTGTAAGGTCTGTAGGTTTGCAACCTTTGGTTGGAAATGGTGCAAGTGATTTGCCCTATCATGGGTGATGTTTCTGATTGGGTGCCTGAAGATGTTCTGCAAATTCCATCTGTAGAGATGACGCTGCGAGAAGTTAAAATTCCGGGGACCAGCAGATCAAGAGATCTTGTCCGGCAGTTGATTTACACAGCAATAAGAGAAGAAACAACAGAATGCGTTCAACATCGGAGCTGGTAAAGATGATGGTCCTATCTGCCAGGTTTACTTAGATAGCCTGGAAGTTGACAATTCGACATCGAGTGACAAATACTTCGAGTTTTGTTTGCTCTGCAGGTTCAAATGTTGAAAAACAAATAATAAAAAAAGAAACTGATTACCTCTCGTGGCTTTGGAAAAATTGTTCTTGCTTTTTTTTCTGTTGAAGAGACGCTATTCAAAACAGGGGAGACCAGTGATAATGCAATAGTCAAGTCAGGGAAGATTAGTCATCGGAGAAAGTTGGATCAGTGGAAAATAGACATAAAATCAACTCTGAAGTAAGTCAAAGGTGTTGGACAAAACAAACTAGAAAAAATGGCCAGCGACAAACCACAGCAAGTAACAGAAACGAATTCAAAAATTAAAGCTGAACAGCTAGATGTAGCATCACAAAAATGAAACAATTGTTCGAAACATCTTCTCTTTCAAGTGGATGCGATTTCTCAGGAGATGAATTGTTGAATGAAAATATTTAGATTTCGAGCTAAATATGATCGACGACGAGCCAAAGGAACTGCTTCTGAACCAAGATTAGATCGGTTCGTGCTTGTACATATTAAGTTCAAGATTTTACCGCAGTGCTGGGAAAGCTTTTCAGTATACTGCTTTCTGCGGATGTCACACTATGTTCTGAGGTACGTTATCATTATGGAAACATAGTGATATCTATTACATTATCACAGTTCGCTTACAGACGGTGTCATTTTAGAGTGATAAACTTGCTGTATAGATATCTACAAACTTCATACTGTCTACGTAAAACTTAACTTCTATTATGTTTATCATGTCGTCGGCATATCTGCAACTGCCTAGAAGAGATTAATTAAAATTTTTGTTGTATCATCCACATATTTTACACCTGTAAGTTATGACTGAATGTTTTCGTACAAATGTTGTTTATTTGTGCACAGTTTACAGCTACAAAACACAATAAACTTGTCGTCTGCACCAAATGAGTGTGTGGAGAATGTGGTTTATATGAATGCCTGTTTTGGCACTGTTGACTAAAGTGCTTGGTCAGCCAATCCATGAAAAAGAAGTTGTGAATCTGTGAGAGCGCATTTACTGAGTGTGTTATTTATAGATTTTCACCAAGCTGACAACACAAAATATTTTCAAGTTCATGTTCTATTTTACGAGTTGTCGACATCACTGCTACGTTTTATATATTTGACCTAGATTGATATCTGTCAGGTGTTAGAGATATTTGATAGGATAAAATGATAAAAGACTGCTGTTTTACTCGGTCGGTGCTTAAGCTGGATAACCGATGGAGGTCCATGTCAGCTGTACTGACGGAACAGTAGTTGTTGCCCACATGTCAGTATTATCTAGGTCAAAGATATACCTGGTGCCTTTGTCAGATAGGGGTTCTTAGAGATGTGATAGTGCCGTGATGTGGATCAGCAACAACACAAGTTTTATTGTAGAATAAAACTTGATCTCGATTTGCAATTCAATATTTAAGGAACTGTTTCATGTTAGAAATACAGTCATATTCGACTAACCTGAATTAATTTTGCTTTGTTTTACCTCCATCGTCGTGTGATGTCTTCTGTGATGCCGAATACCTGAACTGGTGTTCCAGGTCCTGGTGTGGATGTTTCAGTTCCTGCGCCGATGCACCAGTTGCTGTACTGATGTATCCATTCCTGTGCCGAGGTACTAGTTACCGCTGATTTTCCAGTTCCCATGCCGATGTACCAGTTGTCGTGCTGTTGTGTAAAGATATTCCGGATTGTGAGGAAGATACTCACAATTGTTCCCATATGAACTTTGATATTTGTTTTAATGTGGGAAACAATATTATAGACTTTTATTGGACGGTGAGTTTCATTTTAAATAATATTAGCAATATAAAGTCGGATATGTATATATATATTTTGCACTCCTCTTAGTAATTTGCAAGAATATTAAGATGTATTAGTTGTAAAATCAAGTGCACTCTTATTTCAGCATTTCTTTCGTTGCTGAAAACATAATTTGTATATATGCGTGTGTTATTATGTAAATATTTCGTTACTGAAAGGGCATTTCTACTGATTACTGATTATCGTACTGAGTATTCTAAGTTGTTTGGCATAATATTAACTCAGTGATAGTATTTACATGAACGTGTGTTGGTTTGCAGTTGGTCCCATCTTCTTTTTGGAAGGGGGTAGGGATAGGAGAAACAGTAATAAAGCCTGGAACGCGCCTGAAGTATGTGATTTAAAAGGCCACAGATTAGAGTGCCAAAATATTACTCAAAAGTGAAAAAAATCTCCTTAACATGAAGACTACAACCTATGCAATGGTTCATATGTTTCATGATCCCTGCTGCTTAAATGTATGAATCATTTTCGTACGTTGTCTTACGCATTACTCGTTATTTTTACACGTAGCAGAATTTACAATAATATTAAGTAGTTATAAAACAAACAGCAGCTGAACCAATGTGTGGTTGAATTCAGATGTGTAGATTTTTCAAGCAGCTAACACAAATAAAACATATTTATATTTATTTATCTATTGCATGCATACAGTATTCATGAACACATACGGTGTTCATCAAAATGTTCATAATCTCAATGTTGACTTATCATCGTCATTGAACCCATGAATGTATCTCAGAAGAATTCGCTCGTGCTACCGTGTATTGATAAATATTTTTCTTTTCTTTTTCTTTGTTCAACATTATTAATAAATTAAGTTTAGTTGCATGTGGGCATGCACAGTCTGAAGACCCACGGAATAGTTGCAACAGTCAGATATTTATGTCTCTTTACTATTAAGGTTCTGTACTGTGTTGTATGATGGCTGTTCATTGACAGTGGTCACGTGACTTCACCATTCAGTATTCGACATCAACAACCCATCCAACCCACAAAGACACAATGTAAACTAGAGCGGCCAGTGCACACAAAACATAACAGTGCAGGTTTATATTACAAACTTTCAATCGAAACCTATTAAATATTTTTTTTGTAAACAAAACAAATGTATCCCCGAATAAACCAATAATTCACCAATAACCATTTTCCATTTGTCTCCCCTATCCCCCCACCCCCGGCAGCCTTTTGACTTGTTTGTACTTGTTCAAATAATTTTCTCTGTTGTTACGCGCTGGATGGTTGCGATTTTGTTAAAAACTTAAAACTGACTTGTTTAAAAATTGTTGACTTTGGACTATTTAATACCATTTTAAAGCTCTTATCACAAGAATTACGAATTATCGAACGGTCACACAAGTTAAAAAAAAACGCTAGGGAAAATAGTTAAAGTAAGGACTTTCACCTGATCACTTGAATCTGTTACTTTAGTTAAACACTCGTGTCAATCGATTTTCACAGGATTAGAATTCTTTTGACAAATAGTATCCCATACAAGATTATGAACCTGTCTTCGGCTATCTGTAACAATCATGTGTATTGCTGAAGCGACTTCTCAACACTGGTCATATATATATATATATATATATATATATATATATATATATATATATATATATATATATATATATATATATATATATATATATATATATATATATATATATATATGGCGATCTGCCATATTCGAGTACTCACCAGCTGATCCTCTCTTGATTGACAGATTTGCCCCACTGCCGCCTTCTAACTCTTTTATAAGGTATTTCTAAAATATGTTGCCTCCTTCAACTTTGATTGAATGTCTTCTAAATTTCAAAGCAATGTTCTCTCTGGTACATTTGTTTATTTTTTATTTATTTACCTTGTCATCATATTTTTTTATTTATTCATTTTACTGCGATCCTCTAAGAATCTACGTAACGTCGGCTTTTAAAAAGTCTTAAAGATTAATTTATTTTCCAGAATGGTTCTCCTGCATGCAATTTTAGCCAGATTTCAAATTTTATGGACACAACAGAAACTGGACAATGCAGACTTTTGAAACATTTTCAGTAATCAGTTTTAAAATGTTTCTACCACTTTTGGGCAGTTCTATAAGCCCTTCACTTACTTTCTTTTCTTCACTTACAACATCTCAGCTAGTCACAATGTCCCTGGGCAGTCTTGTTTTGTTGTAAATATTGAGATTTGTTTCGAAAGTTCTATGAAGGAGAATCTAATTTTGGTTCTATTGAATATGACAAGTCATTTTGCGGCACTCGTTGCAGCGGGTGTGCTAACAGCTGCGACATTGAATCGTACAGCTTGGTAGGGTTTCTAGACACTTCAAAAATGTAGGACAATCCCTTCTCATCCAGTTCACAGATGCAATTGTAGATGTCCTGAAAAATGACCAGATACACAGCTTGTGTAAATTGCTTTTCAATCCTTAATGGAGAAATTTTATTTTTTACTTCCTCAGTAATTACTATTCACATTAATTATTTAACTATTAAATACTCACATTATGCTCATTCGTGACGTGAAAAAATAAGAGAAATGAAAACCGAAGGATTAGGGCTGAACAACCCTCAGCAAAATCTGGGTAATACTCGTATAATGTGTTTATTGTTGGGGGTGAAATATACCGTAAATTCCTTTAAATTAACCGAACGTCATAGTACGCCAAAACGTGATAATTGCGTTATTATTTATCTGCAGAACGAAACGTCGAAATGGCTTCAAAAGTGGTAGAATAATACCTTGGTTGGGTCCGACGGTTCATAATCTGCTTCGGGTATATAGCGCAGACATTAGATTTTGTTGAAAGGACGACACTCGAACGACAGATCGGATCAGCTTCAATTTTTTGCCATTATGCCTTGGGATGGATCTGCCCGTTGCTTTTGCCTTTATTGCATTTTGATGGATAACGCCTGAGGTCATATGACCACAAAATGTGAGCAAGATTGTTCATGGACAATGCCCCAGCTCACGATGCTGGTGTCACGATTTATCACATATAAGTATAACCTGTAAGCCAAATTTCAAGACACAAAGGGGGACGTCAGCGAAAAGTTTAATGGAAAAAATGACTTATCGCCAACATATCCGCCAATTTTTGATGAATCGCCAAAAAAAGGAATAGTCATGTAAAAACACGAATATCCAGGGACATTGTGGCCAGTCGAGATCTCGTGAATCTATGAATAAATTTGACTGGTTTCATAAAGTGGTGGTCACACTGTACAAGTTTGTCAAGGACAAAGAACCAGCTTACGAAAAGCGATAAGACCAAATCCAGCGTGCATGAACAAGGGAATTTCCCTGAACAATTGGGCCTCAAAAGAGGAGATGGCAAAGAGGCAGCTAAATAATTAATTTAGCACCGCACCTGGACATAGACCGACAAATACATACAAAGGTTTGTTTCCCAGAAAAAATTGGAAACAGATCGTGTGTATCTGTGGTAGATTGGGTAGTCTACCAGAAATACCTTCGAACAACGTAGTGAAATTGTATCCACACACGTGCACTGTTGACATGTACTGTGGGACATCCACAATTATTTCAAGCAGCAGAAACGACGAAAAACACACCTGCCTTTTGAAAAGATAAAAAGACTGCATCTGAAACATCATTACTGAAGTTTTAATGTTTTGGTGTGTATTATTTTGCGGGGTTTGCATTTCCGACCAGTGCGCATGTTTATTTAACTTGCGTTGATGTGCGGTTTGCATTTCGGAAAAATGCGGATGTTTATTTAACTTGCCGTTATGCTCTGTTCGCATTTCGGTACAGTGCGCATGTTTATTTAGCGTTGATGTGCGTTTCACAAAGCTAACCAGTGCGCATGTTTATTTAATATGCATTGCTGCGCATGTTTACTTAACTTGCGTTGATGCGCGACTCGCATTTCAGACCAATGAGCATGTTCATTCAACTTACGTTGATAAGTCGTTCGCATTTCGGACATGTGCGCATGTTTGTTTAGCTTGTGTTGATGCACGCTTGACTTTTCGGACCAGTGTGCATGTTTATTTAATTTGCATTGATGCGCGGTTTTTATTTTAGACCAATGTGCATGTATATTCAACTTCCGTTGATGAGTGGTTCGCAATTCGGACCAGTGCGCATATTTATTTAGCTTGCATTGATGCACTGTTCACATTTCGGACCACTGCGCATGTTTATGTAACTGGCGTTGACCAGCGTTTCTTATTTCAGGCCAGTGCGCATGTTTGTTCAACTTGCGTTGATGCGCGGTTCACATTTCGGACCAGTGCCCAAGTCTATTTAACTTGCGTTGATAAGCGGTTCGTATTTCAGACCAGTGCGCATGTTTATTTAATTTGCGTTGATATGTGGTTATTGCGCATGTTTATTTTACTTGCATTCACGCTCGCTTTCCATTTTGGACCAGTGCGCATACCGATTTAACTTGCATCGATGCGCGGTTCGATTTCGAACCAGTGCGCATGTTTATCATACTTGCGTCGATGCGCGGTCCGCATTTCGGACCAATGCGCATGTTTATTCAACTTGCAAGTTTTCGCGGATCGCCCCCCCAAAAAAAACATTTCAAGAGAGGCTTAACTGGAGAAGAATCGTACAAAATTGGAAAGGAATTCAATCAGAATTGTGGGAGAAGCAGCACTTTCAAAATTAAAAAGATAAAAAAATGCCAATTTTTGGGGCATTGCCAGAAACAGTAAGATTTCAAGACAGCCCTATCTACAGAACATTCGTGCGAAAGTTAAAGAAAATATGATTAAAAATAGACTCCAAAAAATAAAAAAAATGCCCCCATTCGGCTAATTTTGATAGATCGCCAAAAAAGTAAATTTTAAAGGGAGGACTATGTTAAGAACATTCGTACAGAATTTGAAGAAAATCTGATCAAAATTGTTCGAGAAGAAGCATTTTGAAAATTAGCAACAAAAATTTTTTAAATGACCCACATTTAGACAATTTTTGGCAGATGGCCAAAAAAGTAATTTTTCAAGAGAAGCCTACCCTAAGAACAACTGTCCAAAGTTGGAAAGGAATCCGATCAAAAATTGTGGGAGAAGAAGCATTTTGAAAATCAGACACCAAAAAAAAAATGCCCCCCTTTTGGCCATTTTTTGGCGGATCGCCAAAATGAGTAATTTTTCAAAAGTGGCCGACCTCGGGAATATTCGTACAAAGTTTGAAGAAAATCTGATCAAAATTGTGAGAGAAGAAACATTTTGAAAACTGACCACCATAAAATTACAAATGCCCCCAATTTGGCAAATTTTTGGCTGATCGCCAAAAGGAGTAATTTTCATGAGGCCTACCTAGAGAACAACTGTCCAAAATTTAGAAAGGGATCTAATCACAATTGTGGGAGAGAAGGCATTTTGAAAATTAGACACCAAAAAATTAAAAAATGACCCCTATTTGACCATTTTTTCGGCGGATTGCCAAAATGAGTAATTTTTCCAAGAGGCTTACCTAGGGAATATTCGCACAAAATTTGAAGGAAATATAATCAAAATTGTGGGAGAAGTATTTTGAAAATTGGCAACCGAAAATTTTCAATTGCACCCCATTTAGCCAATTTTTAGCGGATTCCCCCCCACCAAAAAAAAAAGAATTTTCAAACAGATGCCTATCTAGAGAACATCCGTGTAAAATTAGAGAGAAATCCAATCAAAACTTAAGGAGAAGAAGCATTTTAAGTAAAAGTTTAACCGTACATACGTACATACAGACGACGGATGACCCTCTATTGATGGGAGAAGACCAGTCCGACATAGTCGGCTAGTCTAAAAAGCAATAGCCACGTGCATATATGCCACTACCTTCTATCAAAATTTAAGGACGTTTTCATTTCAATCGTAGGAGCAGATACGTTTTCATGAAAATTGTTTTGGCTAATATTTCGACCAACAAATGAAAAAAAAAAAAACGTAATAGCCAGGCGGGTACCAAAGCCTGCCACCTATATTCCGAATTTAAAGAAATTAAGGCCAAATACCCAGAGCCAGTTGCATTTTCAATGTTTTTGGCAAATCAACAAAAAAATTAATAGCCAGATAGGTACTAATTTCCGCTTCTATAATTCAAAATTTTAAGAAGGTAAAATAATATTCCTAGCGTTAGTAATAATGTTGGTGCCGTAAGAATTGGTTTTTTGCTACCATTTCCCCATTTTTTTCCCAATTACGCAAAACCGCAATAACCAGGCAAGTACCAATAACCACTATCTTTGATCAAAATTCCAAGATAGTAAAGCCATTTCTGTGGTGTGAGTTAAGATTTTACTGATTTTTTTTCGTTTTTCGCCAATAATTCCGCCACAGTTTGGCCGATCACGACAATAAGTGTCAAGACAGTAAGACTATTTTCTGGAGTTGGTTGAGATTTTACGAAAAAAAGTTTTACAGCCAATATTTCGACCAATTTTTTGGCGAATAGCCAAAAAAAAAAGTATAAGCAAGGCAGGTATGTACCATTATTACATAAAATTACAAGGCAATGAGGTTATTTTCCGGGCGTTCGTTAACATTTTTCAGAAAAAAAATGTTTTTTTGCCAATATTTCGGCCAATTTTTTACCAATATTTCGGCCAATTTTTGTCACAAAGAAAAGACGGAGAGAGAGAGAGAGAGAGAGAGAGAGAGAGAGAGAGAGAGAGAGAGAGAGAGAGAGAGAGAGAGAGAGAGAGAGAGAGAGAGAGAGAGAGAAACAATAGCAAAGTAGGTTCGAATATCCGCTTCCCTAATTCAGAATTTTAAGAAGGTAAGATTATATAACTCTCGTTAGTTAAGATATTTCCTGCCAATTTTTCCGAAATACGAAAAACAGTAATAGCCACGTAAGTACCAATGATGGCTTTATTTAAAATGGAAGACAGCAATAGTCATTCAGGTAGTAGTGTCTGCGGCTGTTACTCAAAATTACAATGGAATGATCTTATTTTTTGGCCAATCACCAAAATAAGTAACAGCCAGTAAGGTGATATTGCCTGCTATTTTTCCTTAATATTTCAAGACAGTAAGACTATTTTCCTTGAGTTAAGATTTTACAGATTTTTTTTTCATATTGTAACAGCCAGCTAGATAAGTAGTACCTGCTACTGTCACTTAAAATTACAATTCAATGATTTTATTTTCCTGGAGTTCGTTAAGATTTTACTGATTTTTTTTTTTGGAGGGGGGGGGGGGGAGGTTTCGCCAAAATGTTGGCCATCACCAAAAAACGTAATGGCAACTGAGGTGTTATTGTCTGCTACCCTTCTTTAAAATTTCGAGACACTAAGCCTATTTTCATGGAATTCTTTAAGATTTTACTGATTTTTTTTTAGTTTTTCACCAAAATTTTCGCCAATTTTTTACCAATCCTCAAAAACTATAACAACAGGAAGGTATGAAGCCTAGTAACTTGCCTTAAAATTTAAAGACAGACTATTTTTAGGAAAAATATATTTTTTACTGAAAATATTCTTGGTTTTTCGCCAAAATTTCCGCCAAGTTTAGGTCAATCACTAAAAAAAGGAATAACCAGGTAAGGAGTAACCACTGCTACCTTTATCTAAAACTTCTAGACAATAAGACTATTTTGTTGGAGCTAAGATTTCACAAAAAATAGGTTTTTCGCCAATATTTCCTCCATTTTATGGCGAATCGCCATAAAATAACAGATAAATGGACACCGATGCATCCTACCTCCTACCAAAATTGTAGACTGTTTCCATGAAAAATCCTAGGAGATACGTTTTACAGAATATTGGTTTTTGGACAGTATTTCCGCCAAATTTTGGCGAATTGCCAGACAAAAAAATAACCACTTAGTTATTAATGTGTGATACTGCTACTGAAAATAACAAGGCAATGAGGCTATTTTCCTGGAGTTCGTTAAGATTATACTGAAAACTTGTTGGTTTTTCGCAAAAATTTACGCCAATTTTTTGGCCAATCACCAAAAAATTGTACCAGTCAAGTAGGTAGGAAAGCCTGCTACTATTTCTTAAAATTTCAAGGCTTTAAGACTATTTTCCTAGAGATGTCAAGATTTTTCTGAAAATTATTTGTTTTTTTGCCAAAATTTTCGCCGATTTTTTTCCAATCAAGAAAAAAATGACAGCCATGTATACAGTAATGCTTGCTAACGATACCTAAAATTTCAAGACAGTAATACTAGTTTCCTTGAGTAATTTATATTTTACTGAAAATATTTTGCTTTTCGCCAAATTTTTGCCAATTTTTGGCCAATCACCAAGAATGTAACACCAGTAACGCCTCCTACTCTCCCTTACCATTTCACGACAGTAAGACCATTCTCCTGGAGTTCATTCAAATTTTACTGATTTTTAAGGGTTTTTTCGCCAAAATTTTCGTCAATTTTTTGGCCAATCACCAAAAAAAGTAACAGCCAGGTACATAGTAACGCTTGCTATCTTAACTTCCGCAATCACAAAAATACTGTTTTATCGCCAATATTTCCGCCAAATTTTTGGTCATTCTATAAAAAAAAGTAAGAGCGAGTACTAGTGGTGGGACCGTTATTCGTATATTCGAATATTCGTTCGTTTGAGTGGGGTTCGAACCCTATTTTTTTATATTCGAATATTTTGGATTTTGTATAATTTTTAAATTATTTTTCATAAGAAGAGAGAATTTTTAGCCTTGCAGGCAACATCGTTACAAAGAAAAGGTCTCAGCTGAGACCGGAAAATATCAATATCCATAGTTTCCTTAATGAGAATTCGTAGATTTTCAGTTGCACAGAAACTGGCAGGGCTTGGTTTTGTTCCTCGGCATTACATAGATATAGTGATACACCTTATTATCCCACTCGCCCGACTTTGTTGGCGAAGGGGATATAGGATTTGTTTAGCCCGTCCGTACGTCACGCTTTTGGGTAGTGGTCTTGTATGCACAACTCCTCCGAACGGGTAAGCACACACATTTCAAATCCTATACAGATTTACTCCTCATGTATTGTAGTTGTACACCTCGTATTCAGTTTGTCCGACTTTTCCTTTATTTAGCCAAAATTGAGGTCGAAACTTGGCATATTTTTCGGCTATAAAGGCTATATGATCCAAGTCTTGTATGCACAAGTCCGACGAACGGGTAAGCACACACATTTTAAATCCTGTACAGAGTTACTCCTCATATGGGTCTTTGGACAACTCGGCCCATTACTTACTCGGCCCATCGCGAAAGACGACTCGTCCCAGCTTTCGAACAACTCGGCACATTCGTGAAAGACGCCTCGGCCCAAATTACCAACTCGGCCAAAAACATTTTTATCGAAAATTTTCTCTAAATATATCAGTTTTTTTAGTGTCATTTATGGAAGAAGTGCTTGTCCATTGTCGATTATACATATGTTAGGAGGACAAACTACTTCTAATTGTGAATGATAGTATGAGATTAATGCACAGAAAAACAAACTTTTACAAGGGGTATGGACAGGTCGGCACCTGAGTAAGCACGAAACATTATCGGTAGTTTTTGGACAAGTCAGCGCCATTTTCTATGGGCAAGCTGGTACCACCTTTCAAAGTCGGCACCAAACATTAAATATTTTTACACACCATTTTAATTGTGAAAAAAAAATCGGAAGATTATCAGCACCAATTTTGAAATCTCGGCACCAAGAATCACAGGTTTTAATGCAATCAAGCAACTGAATTAATGCTCATGACAATAACAGAATTATTTAGACGCAGTTTATAAAAAATATAATTTACTTATGTACTCTGTGTTATTTTAAGATGAAAGATGTTTTGTTCAAAACAAGAACAGTTCTTCTGACACCTTTATAGTGCTCTGTGATTGTTAGATCGAAGGTTTGATTGCACATCAAGGGAGCTTGAGTGTTACCTTTGATTGAAATGAATAGCAACCAGTAAGTATTTGTGAAACACAAGCAGGCCCCAACCGCCCCCCAAATTCATACGGGTATAAAGCGATGACGGACAGACGGACGGACGGACACCCCAAACCTATAGGCCCCAATCCGAAGGGTTGGGGCCTTATTATTGTTGTAAACAATTAATTGCACTTGCAATATAACACTCGTGAGTAAAATCAATTGCAAGTCGCTCATAAAATTCGGTTATTTTGGTTGAGAGTGATGGGAATTGTAATCTGTACCAGTGCACGCGACCACGTGAACAACATTATTTTAATTGCATTTTTTACAATTTTTAAGAACCAAGTTTAAAGAGGGTTGAAATGCAGTTTTTGGTGTGTAAAATGACCCATTATCACCATAACACATGAAATGAATGGTGAGTGATATTTGTATCCCCGTCATAAACCGTAGAATGGTGTGTTAAATGGGTATTGTAATATTTGATGTTTGTGACATTCAGTCATCTCTGTCATTGTGAAAAACATAAGAAATGCAATCGTCATAAGAAATGCAATCGAAGGTGGCAAAAATTGCAGTTGGGCTCAATAACACCGGAGTATTCATCAGTTGCAGTCATCCCTGTCATCGTGAAAAACAATGCATATCGTAAGAAACATCTCCCGCCTTTCATAATCTCATGTATCAAATGTCTCCCGTCTTGCATTGTTTGATTAAATCGTATTAAAAATCATAACTTTTTCATAAAAGGGCTGCTAGGTCTAATCAAAATCATCAAGAAAACCCAAATAGTAAATAGTAAAGTGGCAAAAAAAAGGGGCCGAGTCGTCTTTCACAATTGGCCGAGTCGGTAAAAGTGGGCCGAGTCGTCCAAAAAAGTTTGGGCTGAGTTGTCCAAAATTGGTCCGAGTTGGTAGTGGGCCGAGTTGGTAATGGGCCGAGTTGTCCAAACCCCCTCATATGTTGTAGTTGTGCACCTCGTATTCAGTTTGTCCGACTTTTCATTTATTTAGTAATGATTCAGGTCGAAATTTACCATATTTTGCGTAGGGCGAGTGGATTTGCAGCGTTCCGGTGCTCTTGTTTCTGTTGACGTTACTCAAAACTTTGATTTTGCTTGAACATACTTGAAATAGGTATTTTAAGATCTCTTAAAACGAAATAAAAGTTTGATGTTCACTGCACGTTTGTTTTCTGAAGAGTTTATGATAATGCAGCCTCATATTACACAATAATACACACCACACATCACTGACAAATTTTTGGGGTAGAAGTAATAATGTGGATGTCAATGCAAAAATGCCCACAATTTCAAAAAGTATTCGAATAATATTCGAATATTGCTCCCGAATATTCGAACCCTGTTTTGGTTTTCGAATACCACCGCTAGCGAGTACAGACTCATGCCAAAGTTTCTGCTGAAACCATAGGAGGATAATTGTTTTAAAGGAAATTGGGTTTTGACCAATTTTCCCGCAAATTTTTGACGAATTGCCAAAAAGTAATAGCCAGGTAGGTAGTACTGTGTGCCACTATCACCTAAAATTAAAAGGCAATGAGGCTATTTTCCTGGCGGTATGTTACGATTTTTCGAGAAAAATAGCTTTGTCGCTAATATTTCCTCCAATTTTTGGCGAACCACAAAAATGTGGGGGGGGGGGGGGGGGGGGTTTAATACTATTGCTAAATAGTATTATTTTTATAATAATAATAATTATTATTATTATCATCACCATTGTTATTATTGCTGTTGTGATTATACAACGATTTATTATTAGTATTATTATTATTACCATTATTAGTATTATTATTATTATTACTATCATTAATATAATATTTATTTATACATGTATTTACTTTATTTGTTATTTGTTGACTTGAGGCTATGCGCACCACAAGAACATAACATTGCTTTCTTGAAATGCCTTACATACAGAGTCTTTCAAATCAGCATGGACACGGCCATTTTGATTGCTTAAGCTCTCTGCACTGTGTTTTTTTCTGGCAGCTATGTATCATATGACATTTTTAAGCCAACTGCATGCCTTGTTACAATTTACTTTGCATAAACCTGCCACCAATTCTCAGCTCAATCCACACCCATGAAATCCATAAAAAGCAGAAAAAAAATAAATTACATAATTTGCCCCAGGTGCACCGGAGGCACCAAAGTTAAATATTTCATAGGGAATAGAACATGTATAGGGAATTACTGTTGGCGAACTTTGGAATTCCGCTAATTCGCAGAAAAAAATTAGAACCTTTTTACCCTTGATCCCGACTACATTCATGCAAAATTTCGGGCAAATTTAACAAAATTTGTATAAGGAGTAGGCTTTATTTGCAAAGTGATGATCGGTTCGCTAGATTCGGGAAAAAATCGGCACATTACAAAAGTAAAATAATGGGTCCCCCTTAATGAACCATATTTCCACAAAATTTTACTTCGATTCGATGAGAAGTGCCAGAGAGGTAGCGAAAACAAAGGTCACTTATGTAAGACCATTTCGAAATTTGGATCAAAAATTCGTCAAAATGGATCAACACGATAGTTACAGCTCATGTAGCCAATTGCGACCTGGGTTAAAAAGCATAGTTCAATGTCCTTGCAAAAACGCCTTGTCCTCTCGTTCGTATTCATCTGTCCCCGTCTTTGAATTACAGTTTGCTGAAGAAATGTGTGCAATGTAATTTTAGGGTAGTTTCAGGAATGTTATATTTTTACCGTTTATTTACACACCTCCCTGAATCAGTTGAATCATTTAGACCTATCGCTTGCTGTGGTTCCCATAAAAAAGCCACTTGCAGCAAGTTATGACTTATAATGCCATAAAGTTGGCTTACATAATTTTACATAGCTTACATAATGCTATAAAACCCTGTAATTCCCAGCGCAGTAAGTAAAAACACAAGCTTACTTAAAACACGTAGTCTACAAGAGAACCTGACGGGGGGGGGGGGGGGGGGGGGAGGGGCGGTGGGAGTCAGCAAAAGAAAAACAGGACACTAAATATTGTTACGTAATGACGTCACATGCCTTCCATTTATTTCCCTTACGCGTTTCATGCTCTGCTATACCGCTATCCACCGATTAACTATACCAAAGTTTGAAGTCAATCTCACTTTGCCTTACTGAAATATTTCTGACGTAATGACGTCGCATGATCTCTTTGCTTGTAATATTTGCAACAAAATTCAAGAGACTCTTACTTCGCACTGGTTGTCATGAGAAGGAGGCTCGTGAACGTAGTAGCAGTCAAGGAAGAAGTATGGCGATGTGTACAGTAACTTCAGAGACTGCAAACGAAAAGAACTATATACAGCAACAATGCGAACAATGTGTGTCGTGATTCTCGCGATACAAAGTATGGGTGCCTAGGCGAGATAATGACCAGACATCAGGCAAGACAGGGAGACTGGAAGGGTTTATGCCTACAAAATCACTGCAAAGTGCAGTAAAGGCGACAATGGTTAATCGCATGACCAATTTCACAAGTGATATTACTCCTTTATCCGATATACGCGATTACCCGGCGTACTCCCTGACATGTTTACATTATTTAAACAGATGACACCCCACACATTCCCACTTACGCACCTGTCCAGATACCACACTATGTGCTGTTATTTTACGAAAGTTATAAATATTCGCCTCTTCCTAGTTTTTTTTTTTCAAATTTTTGACAGCTGCTAACATGGTTCATTTTCAGCACATTATTTAAACGTTATTTTGATGAATGCAAAGCCACAAAAAATCGAGGTTTCTTTGAACTGCTTATTCTATTTAGATGTTTCTGCGCTCACTGATTGGGCGACTGCCTCCTTTTTCAAACCTATAGCGCTTTACATTAAAGAAGGGCAGCACGAGGCTTCAAAGTCTTACTGCCTTCTCTGGTTACACACGCCGTCTCCTAAACAAACAAGATTGCCCATGGACAATTCCCCAGCTAACGAATACTGAGTCAAGATTTATGATATGTAAGTATAACTTTCAACTAAAATTTCAAGACAGTAAAGGCTGTGTAATTGGCGTCAGTCAAGATTTTACTACAACAAGCCATCGTCGAAGGCGCAGACCCCAACCGGACACAACAAGTCGCTATTTTGGCAATTTTTTTTCAGCAATGCGCCAAAACATCCACTGTGTTTACAGCAGGCTTCAGCTGTGACGTAATAGCAAATGAAAATCTCACGGGTGCTCTAATACCAAAGCATATGACACTTGACTACGTCTCGAGGAGTACGTCTATCCCCCGTGGGGGATATGGTTTGTGTAAGGCTGTTGCGTGTTGACTACGTAAAATTTAAAAGTGGAAGGATAGGTAGACGTAGTGTCTAACATTTAGACGAATCAATTCATTAACCAGTAGGCGCGTGAGAATGTGGTAGGTACGCTTAGTACAGCGCTGATTTTGAAAAATCCGCCACTGCGTCAAGTCCCATCCGGAAAATTCTTGATCACTGCACTGCGGAAGGTCCCAAGGAACCCGTGTACAAAATATGAAATGAATTCATCTATAAATGTGGCCTGTAGGCGGGTGAGACTGCCGTATATACGCTTAGTCCAGTGCCAATTTTCAAAAGTCCTCCATTTTGTCAATTTTTTTCCGATCCGGAAAATTCTTAGTCGTTTGCACTGTGGAAGCGGTCCAGAGAGGCCGTGTAAAAGATTTGAAACGAATCCATGTACTAATGTGGCCTGTAGGCGCGTGAGACTACCGTACATACGCTAAGTCCAGTGCCAATTTTCAAAAGTCCGCCATTTTGTTGATTTTTGCCCGATCCAAAAAATTCTTGGTCACTGCACTGCGGAAGGGTCCAGAGAAGCGCTGTGCAAAATTTGAAACGGATGCATGTATTAATGTGGCCTGTAGGCGCGCGAGACTGAGGCATGACAGACGGACAGACCGAAAAGTTCAAAACTATATCCCTCCGTTTCACGGGGGATAACTTTGGAAGACTTCGTCTTGCAAAGTGTTAACTAAGCACAGCAAGCATCAGCCTTTTCCTCATGGCAGCAGAAAGGAAAAATTACCCTGTCTTTGGGTATTGATTTGATCTTTATGAAAACAGCTTTAATGATAAATAAAAAATATTGATAGAACTAGTTTACGTCAAGTTCTATTTTCTGCGGAAGTTTGGTGTGAATCGGACCAGTATTTTCTGACGAGTTGTGATGACAAAATGATGGACATTCACCCTGTGCTTACCGACTACACGCTGCAGAAAATAGGCGCTCACTGCTAATGCTTGTCGCCGGAATTGCCAAAAATGTTTTGGTAATAATAGGAACTAGCTCTTGTAGGTTTCAAAAAGAGTGTGCTATACATGAACGTAAAGTATTGGTTTTCCTGTATTTTGTATTTATTACTATGTACTGCACTATTCCTCGTGAGAACCAAGGATTGGCCAAAATCCTTGAGGATTTGCATTCCTCGTCTCGCCAACGAGGAATCGGGGAATCGTTCCGTTTGTAATACCATTTCTTTCCATTTCATCTATTTATTAGTCTTTTTTTGTCTGTTGATATTTAATACAGCCTTTTTAATAAGTTTAGCCTTAAACAGGTATGAGGGTACTATGGCGTAAGTTTTCATTTTTCTTGTTCACTCAAGTTAGTTTCACTTATGTTTATCCCTAAATCTTCAGCTTCTTTTACATGTTCCTCATCGGTGATATTTCCCTCATCTGAAGTGTTTTAGCTCTACAACGCAAACGCAACGAATCATACTTTACCCCTTTTCTCCTTGCTTCAATGTCATATTCTCTCTTAATAACCTCCCTTTTTGGATCACTGCATCTATAAACTGATCTGGCATTTCCTCGGGGCGCATTGTGTAATCGTTGAAGTCGATGCAATGCGTATTTGTTTCCGTCTTCGTATAAGAACCATTTGCCCGAAATATCACTTAGTGCTTCCAAAATTTCGCAGCTGTTCAAATTTGTATCCCTGAACCCAAAATTGCTGCTGGTCCCTTCAATAGCACTTTAAAATGGTGAAACAGTTTTTCATTTTTAATTTTGTTGCGTTCCACCTTTGTTCGAAATCCAGGAATGAACCGTTCGGCATCTGTTGATATCTGACCATCAATGGGAGTGCTGTTCACTATATTAGCCTTACTACGTGTATTCATGAAGAAAATTTCACGAAATTTTAGTTGTCCGAGTGACGGTAAATTTTTAGAGTTTTATTCACTTCGCTTCATGACAGGTACCGGTGTCCGTGACCGACTGGCATCTTCACCATATATTATCTTACGTGGGGTGGGGAGATGGGGGGGGGGGGTTATGTCGAAAGATAACCAATACATTCTTCTTTAATTTTTTTAATGCAGACTTATAGCATTATTTGTCATTTATAATTACGAAAGTACATTCACACCTGTTATGCATACTTTTTAATATCTCACAGATGCACAGCCAACATTAATGCTTAACTCACAACCGCTGATTTAATTTCCAACAAGCTATTATTTAAAATAAGAATATGTCAAGCAAATAAGAAATATTATTATTTTTAGCGCAATTAATTGTTTGCTGTGTTATGATAAATTGTTTAAACGTAACACCTTGAGTGAAAGTGATGTGTCAGAATAGCCTACTCCATTTTTTAGTCGTATATACACGGAATATACGACATTTCAATGTTCGTCGTATATGCACGGAATATACCACTTTTCAAATTGCCGTCGTATATACACGGAATATACAACTTTTCAAATTTATAACATCACTTTTTTTAATTTGAGGGAGTGAGTATACACATAAGAAAGGTTATAAGACTTATAACCTTTAAAAAATATGAAAAAATCAATTTTTCTAAACTTTATCAGCAAACAAAGTCAAATTGATAGGTTGATTATATACTAATCGGTTTATCGTGTTTGTGGTGTGTAAAATGATGTTAAGTGTAATTTTTAAAAATTATTGCACAAACACTGGAGTAAATAATTCTACACTTAAATGATCTTGAAGTAAGCGCCTAATACGTTCTGGACTTTTTTTTTGGGCTGGTGTCAACATAAACAACGCTAGCAACACAGTCGTAACTCTCCACGACCCGAACTAGTTCACTTCGTTACGAGTACTTTTACCACTAAACACTACTTTGAAATATATAAAACTTTAACAATTATTTTAATACCAACTTTCTGATATTTCACCAATAACTACATTCAAAACGCTAAAAATTAGCCATTTTCCCCTATTTTTGTGAATAAATTCCTACGCATCTGCCAAGGCAACATGTAAACAACCGCCATTTTCAAATACGAACATTAAATATGCATTTGATTCTTAAAGGTTTAGGGACGTTGTTCAAACCTCCCACAGCTGAAAACGACAATATTATTAAATTTAGTAACTATATTCGTACCATAAAAAGGTAATTTGGTAAATTAAACGAGAAATTAAGATAAACATTAGAACCTCAGCTGGTCACGAATCCCAGCTATCACGAATTATCACCCATAATTTTAACTTAAAATTTCCCCCTTAAAACGGTCTTAATTTCTAAAATTAATGTCGTGTAATATTTTTCAATACCCATTTTAGTTATTCCCGGCATATGAAATACAAAAAAACAAGTTTGTCCAAGGACAAAGTCCCAGCTTACGAAAAGCAAGAAGACCAATTCCAGCGTGCATGAGCAAGGGAATTTTACTGAAAAATTGGGCTTCAAAAGATGAGACGGCAAAGAGCTAGCCCAATAATTAATTTAGCACCGGACCAGAACATATACCGATAAATGCATACAAAGATTTCTTTCCCAGAAAAATGGGAAACAGATTTTTTTATCTCTGGTAGACTGGATAGTCTGCCATAGATAGCTTCAAACAACGATCGCATTTCGGACCAGTGCGCATATTTATGTAACTTGCCTTGATGCGCGGTTCTTATTCAGACAAGTGCGCATGTTTATTTAATTTTGCGTAGATGCGCGGCTCTCATTTTGGAACAGTGCACATGTTTATTTAACTTGCGTTGATGTGCGGTTCGCATTTCTGACGAGCGCCCATGTTTTTTTTTCACCTTTTGTGAATGTGCGGTTCTTATTTCGGATCAGTGCGCATGTTTATTTACCTTTTGTTGATGTGCGGTTCTTATTTCGGATCAATGCGCATCTTTATTTACATTGTGTTGATGGGCGGTTCGTATTTCGGATCACTGCGCATGTTTATTTACCTTGCGTCGATGCGCGATTCTTATTCTAGACCAATACGCATGTTTATTGTACTTGCGTTGATGAGCGGTACTTATTTTGGACAAGTGCACAAGTTTCCATAGGTTGCCTTGATGCGCGGTTCGCATTTCGGACCAGTTTGCATGTTTATTTAACTTGCGTTGATGCACGGTGCTTATTTTGGACGTGTGCCTATGTTTATTTAACTTGCGTTGGTGCGCGGTTTGCTTTTTGGACCAGTGTGCATGTTTATTTAACTTGCGTTGATGCGCAGTGCTTATTTTGGACCAGTGCAAATGTTTATTTAACGTGCGTTGGAGCGTGGTTCGCATTTCGAACCACTGCGCACGTTTATTTAACTTGCGTTGATGCGCGGTTCGAATTTCGGAGAAGTGCGCATGTTTATTTAACTTGCGCTGATGAGCAGTTCGAATTTCGGATCATTACGCATGTTTATTTAACTTGCGTTTATGCGCGGTTTGAATTTCGGCCCAGTGCGCATGTTTATTTAACTTGCGTTGATGCGCAGTGCTTATTTTGGACCAGTGAAAATGTTTATTTAACTTGCGTTGGAGCGTGGTTCGCATTTCGAACCACTGCTTATGTTTATTTAACGTGCGTCGATGCGCGGTTCTTATTTCAGGTCAATGCGCATATTTCTTGAGTTGATGCGCGGTTCTTATTCTGGACCAGTGCGCATGTTTATTTAAGTTGCATTGATGCGCAGTTCTTATTTTGAATAGTGCGCATGTTATTTAAGTTGCGTTAATGGGCAGTTCGCATTTCGGACCAGCGCGCATGTTTTATTTTAACTTGTGTTGATGCGTGGTTCGCATTTTGGACCACTGCGCATATTTATTTAACTTGTGTTGATGATCGGTACTTATTTTGGACCGGTGCAAATGTTTATTTAACTTACGCTTATGTGCGGTTCGCAATTCGGACCAGTGTGCATGTTTATTTAATTTGCGTTGATATCCGGTTCGCATTTCTGACCAGTATACCTGTTTCTTTAGGTTGCGCTGAAGCGCAGTTCGCATTTTGGGACAAGTGAGCAGGTTCATTTAACTTGCGTTGACGCGCGATTTGCGTTTCGGACCAGAACGCATGTTTATTTAAGTCCCGTCGATGCCCGACTTTTATGTCTATTCAACTTGCGTCGATTCATAGTTCTTTCTTCGGACCACTGCGCATGTTTATTTAACTTGCGTTGATGCGCGGTTCTCATTTCAGACCACTACGCATGTCTATTCAACTTGCGTGGATGCGTGGTCCTTTTTTTCGGACAAGTGCGCATGTTTGTTTAACTTGCGTTGATGTGCGGTGCTTATTTTGGACCGGATCGCATGTTTATTTAACTTCCGTCGATGCGCGGTTCGCATTTCAGGCCAGTGCCCATGTTTATTTAACTTGTGTTGATGCGTGGTTCTCATTTCAGACCAGTGCGCATATTAATTTAACTTGCGTTGATGCGCGGTTCGCATTTCGGACCACTGCGCATGCTTATTTAATTTGCCTCGATGTACGGTTCGCATTTCGGACCAGTGCGCATGTTTCTTTAGGCTGCGTTGATGCGCGGTTTGCATTTCAGACCACTGCGCATGTCTATTCAACTTATGTCGAAGCGTAGTTCTTTTTTCGGACCAGTGCGCATGTTTATTTAACCTGCGTTGATGAGCTGTGCTTATTTTGGACCAGTTCGCATCTTTATTTATCCTCCGTCGATGCGCAGTTCACATTTCGGACCAATGCGCATGTTTATTTAACTTGCATCGATGCGGAGTACTTAATTTGGACTACTGCGAATGTTTATTTAACTTGCGTCGATGTGCGGTGTTTAAATCTGACTACTGTGCAAGTTCATTTAACTTGCGTTTATGCGCTGTAGGAGGAGATTCATTTAATTTTTTTTTCAAAAATTCCGAAAAAATTCAAAAGTTTTCCAATTCACTCAAAAAGCACAAGCCGTATGCATGACCCCCTAGAGACGGCTCATATCGAAAATAAATGAAATCTGATAAAAACTGTAGGAGGAAATGCATTTTGAATTTTTTTCTTCAAAAATTCTCTCATCGACTGAAAAAGACAGGCCATATTCTCGACACCCTAAGCATGCCTCAGCCACAAAACAAATGATATTTGATCAAAACTGCAGGAGAAAATGCATTTTGAGGTATTTTCATCAAAAATTCCCCCCGAAATAAAAAATTCCCAAGTCGAGTCAAGTAGCACAAGCCATACAGATACGCTTGCGACAAACGCAAAAATATGTTGGAATAAAACGCAAAAAGTTGCAATTTTTTATTGCGACTTATTGCATTTTATTGCATCTAGCCGCGATCCAATATTTCAGAGGACGCGTCCTGAGCATGCAATATGTTGCGACTTATTTCACACTGATGATAAGATTACACCTTGAGCAAACATTCACGCAAGCGATTTAATCCCCCTGCGCATTCACTCCAATTGCATGTACTCTGTGTAAACAAGTCAATGTTTCAGATGTATGTATGGGCGTGTAATAGGCTGTATTTGTGTTTAAAAGTATTGTATAAGTACATGTTCTCGGGCGACATGAACTAAAATTAAAAATGGAATGCCAGTGTTATGTGCTTGGGAGATTACTGTCCAAGGAATGCCAGTGTTAACTAATATTAAGAAAAAGCTTTTAATTTGAAATTATCCCCCGTGGAACGTAGTCAAGTTTTGTTCCTTTCTCTCTCATCTGTTTTTAGTTGCCATATTTAAGTGAAAGGCGAATAAATTTACATGAATAGTATCTTTCGTAAAAAAAAAAACATCAAAAAGTTAGCTTTCTGACCGGAGGGGGGGGGGGGGGGGAGTGTAAAATAGAAATGGAACTACAAAATGGGAAAAAATATACAATTTTATTCAGGCCTGTGGGGGTGGTTTTAGTCTTAAACTGAGGATAACATGACGGCAAGGGGTGGTAGAAAAGGTTTGAAAAAAATTTAGTTGCTATTTAGTTATCAAATTTTTTACTTAAAAGGCGATAATTTCATGATAAAAGAACTGAACACATATCAACATGTGAGTTAACACAGCATTTTTTAAATTAACATTTTACACCCTTTCAGTCTGGAAAATAAATGGCCATGCACATTGTAAAACAACATGAAATATTTAAACACTGCTAGCATCATGCCACCCCACACAATACTTCTTGTGTGCAACAAAATGCGCATTACTGGGGATTAGTACAGTACACAATGCAAAACATCAAAAGACAATGTGTTGCATAACACTCAGGCAAGTGTCAATGTATGTAAAATTTGTTGCGATTTATTGCGGCCTGCCAAATGCATTTTGCGACATGCAAGTAGCGTTTTGTTTCATTTTTCTGCAACAAAATGCATTTATTTTTTGAAATTTATTGCGACTTATTTTTGCGTTTGTCGCAAGCGTATCTGTATGCGAGACCTACCTAAGGATGCCTCGTAGCAAAAATAAATGAAATCGGATAAAAACTGTAGGAGGAAATGCATTTTGAAGTTTTTCTTCAAAAATTCCCAAAAAATACAGAAATTGTCTGATCGACTAAAAAGCGCAAGTCCTATTCTCAACCTCTTAGGGATGCCTCAAACCAAAAAAAAAAAAAAAAAACAATTGCCCGATCGACTAAAAAGCACAAGCCGTATTCACTCACACCAAGAATAAATGACATCGAATCAAAATTGTAGGGGTAGATGCATTTTGAATTATTTTCGAAAGTTTTGCTAAAAAAATTCCCCAATAATACAAACTAAAAAAGCACAAGCCGTATGCACGACCCTTTAGGGTGCCTCATACCAAAAATAAATGACATCGGGTCAAAAATGTAACAGGAGATACATTTTAAAATTTCTTTAAAAAATCCCCAAAAATTCAAAAATCACCCCATCGACTAAAAAAGCACAAGCCGTATGCACGACCGCTTAGGAAATCCTCACACCAAAAATAAATGACATCGAATCAAAATTGTAGGAGTAGATGCATTTTTTTCAAAATTTTTGCTTAAAAAAATCCCCAAAAATACAAAAATTGTCCGATCGACTAAAAAAGCACAAGCCGTATGCACGACCCCCTAGGGGTGCCTCATACCAAAAATAAATGACATCGGGTCAAAAATGGAGGAGATACATTTTTAATTTTTTTCTTTAAAAATTCGCCAAAAATTCAAAAATCACCCGATCGACTAGAAAAGCACAAGCCGTATGCACGACCCCTTAGGGATGCCTAACACCAAAAATAATTGGCATCGAATCAAAATTGTAGGAGGAGATGCATTTTGAAACAAAGTTTACAGCGAACTAACTAACTAACTAACTAACTAACTAACTAACTAACTAACTAACGGACGCCACCCGCAAACCGATAGGAATACCCCAGCTTACGTGTACCGTAAGCTGGGCTAAAAACGTATTTAAAAATAGTTTATAATTACTTCTGGTTTTCAAAGAACCGCCAAAACACACGTTTTAAATAGTCGTTTAATCGTAAAAATACTGTTTATATGCCTAAAAATTTAATAAATACCAAAACTACAAAGCATGATGCGCCTGAATCATAAACAAAATCATTTTTTAATTAGTTTTCTACGAGTTCATGAGTTTTGAACATGGCTTTCCCAGTCAAAATTTTAACGTTCGAGTAAAAGTCTCGATGGGACTTGAACCCCAGACCAAAAGATTTGAAGTCCCACGCTCTACCAACCACGCCACTGGACCAGTTGTACGACTGAGACCTGTCATTGTAATACACGTAAAAAATCAATATTTCAGTCCTGGACGAAATTCACATTATATTGCGTCCTTACCACAACCGCAATTTGGAAAGTCGTATATTCCTTGTATATACGACTGAACATTGAAAGTCTTATATTCCGTGTATATACGACTGAACATTGAAAGTCGTATATTCCTTGTATATACGACTGAACATTGAAAGTCGTATATTCCGTGTATATACGACTGAACATTGAAAGTCGTATATTCCTTGTATATACGACTGAACATTGAGAGTTGTATATTCCGTGTATGTACGACCGAACATTATGAAGTTGTTAAGTCGTATATTCCGTGTATATACTACCGAAAATTGAAAATCGTATATTCCGTGTATATAAGACCACTAAATAAAGAAGAAAAATTTTACACATCACTTTCACTTACGGTTTTACGTTTATATAATTTACTATAACGCCAGTTACTAATTGCCAATAAGCAATCGCTCTGAAAAAAAACAGGGTTTCTTATTTACTTGACATATTCTTATCTTAAATAATAGCTTGTTTTCCTACTTAGTTGTTATTTCTTGCATTTATTTGGTTACAAAATTTTTCTTATCTATCCGTTCTTACCCTTTCTTTTAACTACTCACTACTCTCTACCCACATTCTAGCAGAACACCCGTGGTTTTTATATGGGACCAGGTTGCTAGGGTGAACGCGAACACTAACTCTTCTGATCAAATTGTTAACTTGTTTGGACACCGCAAATCTCTGCAACAGTGTTTGTCCTAACCTCTAAACACTCATTATTGCAATTATCGGATAAATAAAGTTATTCAAAGGTATTCTCGAGTAACACAATGATGATTGAAATTGACTTAAGGACATTACCAATGGATCACCAAATATCTGAAACTGCCCCAATGAGAACTTCACTAGCATTATCTGGGCACAATATGAAAGCTATATCACACCTATAAGTCACACCTCTTCTAAAAAAAGCCTCCCCATATCCTGATATACTAAAGAATTATCGACCCATATCCAATCTAAGTTTTGTGTCAAAACTCGTCGAGCGTCTAGTGGCCAAAAGGATTAATGACTACCTTCGAACGCACTCCCTCCTCAACAAATACCAGTCTGCGTACAGAACCTTCCACTCTACTGAAAGTGCCCTCCTTCGCGTGCAAAATGATATACTATCTGCTCTCCATGAGAAGAAAATGGTTGCCCTCGCAATGTTAGATCTCAGCGCTGCATTTGATACCATTGACCACTCGATTCTGTTTCACCGTCTTGAGACTCGTTTTGGTATCAAAGGCCACGCCCTCAATTGGATAAAATCGTATCCAGATCAACGTTCTCAATGTGTCTTGATCAATCGCCAACTATCGCCCGATGTCGCAGTCGGCTTCGGCGTGCCGCAGGGGTCAGTCCTGATCCCGCTGCTATTTACCATGTACGTAACACCTCTCGCAGATATCGCTAGTCGCTTTGGTTTACTTCACCATTTTTATGCCGATGATAGCCAATTATACGTGTCCTTTGATCCTCGCACCAGTTCAGACAAAGCTGTAAACTGTCTTCGGAAATGCATAGCTGCTGTAAAAAACTGGATGAGAATCAATATGCTCAAATTAAACGAAGATAAGACAGAACTTATTCTTTTCGGCTCCTCCTACAGTTTTCGCAAAACACCATCCCTATCCCTTAACATGGGCAATATAACGATTAACTCAAGTGACTGCGTGAAGAACCTGGGTGCATTTTTCGACACTCATATGTCTATGGAAGGATTTATCTCAGAAAAAATTAAAAGCAGTATGTATTTCATAAAAAATATCAACCGGATACGTCGATACCTCACGCCATTTGCTACCAAAACACTCGTTCACGCATACGTTATTTCAAGACCGGACTTTTCAAATAGCTTGTTATTTGGTATAAATCGTTCCTTATTGAAGCGACTTCAATGTGTCCAAAACGCTGCAGCCAGACTTATCTACCGTGTGTCCAAGTACGAAGACGCTGTTCCCTTTTTACAATCCTTACATTGGCTTCCTATCGAGCAGCGGATAGAATTTAAAATTCTTATATTCACACATAACTGTCTCCACGGCAGAGCACCAGAATACCTTACCGAACTCATCTCCTGGCGTCCAGCTCATAGGACTACACCATCGGACTACCAGTTTCAACTCATCGAGTTCCGAACTTGTAGTAAATTTGGAGATCGTGCGTTTAGGAACTGTGCTCCACGTTTGTGGAACTCTTTACCTACAGCCTTGCGCAGTATTACCTCAACAGCTTCTTTTAAAAAAGCACTCAAAACATATCTTTTTAGAAAAGCGTATACTTGACTGCTTAATTCAGTATATTTATTATTACAAGGTTTGTCTATTGATTATGGGTTTTAAGTCCAGTTTTAACTGCTTTATCATATTTAATTTTACATGTATTTTCATTTGTATTATCATAATATTCTCTTCTTAGTATTGTAAAGCGCTTAGAGATTATATATATTAAGCGCTATATAAATATGTTAAATAATAATAATAATAAAGATCCACGTTGTGGTTTCCTTATTGTTGACGATTTTATTTATACAAACTAAATAAAATTAATACAAAACAAGAATATACATGAAATATATATCATATTTAATAAACACATAGGCTCATAAAAGACCCAGGGGTGATATAAGTCCAGTTAAAAGATAAGCGATTATCATATTGAAGCAATTAAGCGGTATGCATTAATTTTGGTTGAAACTAGAGCGGTTAGTGCACACAAAACATTAGAGTACAGGCTTAAATCACACTTTCAATCGATACCTGCTTGGTTTCTTGTTTTTGTAAACAAAAACAAGTGTCTCCACAACTAAACCCATAACTTTCCAAAAACCATTTTTTCCTTTTTCATCTATGGAAAGCTTGGCAACCGAAACAAGTATGCAGCGTAAAAAATAAAACAATAGCTAGACCTGCTGAGATATATAAATGCGACAATAGCATTCCATGACCTCGTAGATAACGACTTCATCATGCACCACAACAGACACTGACCCCTGACTGGGTGGCATGTTACGTAATAGCCGTAGATGAGAAACGCACAAAAGCTCAATTTCAGGCAATGAGAAATAGCAATGGGCCGATAGTAACGCTGTTAAATTTTTTATAGAATGCAGGAACACTCGAGAGTCTGGAAAGCCCTGAAATCACCAGCGCAGTTAACAATTATGCTTAGTTAACAAAGGGCCGACAAAGTGCGGAGGCAGAAGGAGGGGTGCTGACGTCATGCACCTTTCTTAATTTTCTAAACGAGTTTAAAGTTTAACCAAAACCGTGCGAGTTATCCGAGGAATAACTATACCAAGTTTGAAGTCGATTCGACTTTCCACTATTGAGATATTTTGCTGGACAACAGATACATTTTTACGCAATGATGCTTTTCTTGATTTTACCGCCAAGTTTCAACTTTCTCCAATGTTCAGCGGCTGAGAAATCTTGCATGAAAGATTTTAACGTAAAGACGTCATACGCCTTTTTGAATTTTGCTACATCGGTCAAAAATTGATAGAACCGACCAACTAACCCAAGAAATATCCATATAAAATTTGAAGTCGATATGGCTTTCCGTTATCGCAACATCCGTCTTAAATTGATAGAACCGTCCGACTGACCCAAGGAATACCAATATAAAATTTGAAATCGATACGACTTCCGTTAGCAAGAATATTTTGCACGCAAGATCTTGTTCGCAGTATATACATATTTCACGTGATGACGTCATACGTCGCCCTCGTTGTACTCGCGACAAAACTTTATAAAATCTTTCGGACCTATCAAGCAACAATCCCGTTCACAACACACTGACACACACACACACACACACACACACACATATACAGCTACGTCGGGAAACAAACGACGAATCGCGATTTCTTCTCCAACTCGCGAAATGTACGCCAAAAATCTAACTTCGTTATTAGGGACTTTTCAGACATAAGTTGTATATGAAAATCTCGGTAGATTTTTTTTACATTCAATTCCGAAAGCGAAAATATATAAAAGACAACAGATTAAGAGAAATTTAACAAAGCATGAACCCTGCGAAACGGAATATTTTGTTTACATACTTTGCATATTTTACACCATTTTATGATATCTGCAACTATAAGTTTGCTGTGAAACGAGACTGTGTAAAAAATGTAAACAAACCGATTTTGTTTATAAACAAAGGCCACGTGCTTTCTGTAAAAGAGTATTAGGGAAACACTAAATAAAAGCCAAACAAGCGTAGAGTTTGTTTTCTTTTATTTACACCATAACCCCCCTGTAATATTTATTTTCTTTCATTTCTATACATGAACTATTTAACATTAATTGAAGAGTTACAAAATATTGAAGAACAGTACAAAAGATATTCAAACAGATGAATGTTTAAAAACATAGATTTATATTATACAGATGAAATGTTTAAAAACAAAATACAGATTTATACAGATGAATGTTTAAAAACAAAACTCTTTTAAAATAAAAACAAAAT
This sequence comes from Protula sp. h YS-2021, assembly GCA_949752745.1. Lineage (NCBI taxonomy): Eukaryota > Metazoa > Annelida > Polychaeta > Sabellida > Serpulidae > Protula > Protula sp. h YS-2021. Next base: position 44,401,307 of record OX457026.1, on the reverse strand, counting down.
ACAGGAAAAATAATACAACAAAATCCTTTACTGATATAACCGTGATGTGTAAATAACCAACTCTATCTTATTTTCAAGCTCAGTGTTATGTGCACTACTTAAAATTTAATGATTGGCCGAAAAAAACGTGAGGCAATGAGATATAAACCACATAAAAGCTTCCTAAAGAAAACAAAATACACAGCTGAAACTTTTAAACTAACATGCGAAATGTACGTACACAACCATGCACAAAATTTGCAAGTTTAGAGACCCTGCAACACAACTTGGGTGTACTACCCCATCTCGTGACGTTCATAAATTTAAAGTCGGTGACTTCGTATGAGAAAAATGAACTGAAAATAACACAGTTAAAACTTTCAAAATGACATGCAAAATGTACGTACAAAACCATGCGAAATGTGCGAACACCAAAATTTTTTAATCACGGAAATATCGGCAAATTTCCAAGTTTTGAGACCCTGTCACGTTTGCGCGTACGCCCTTCTCGCGACGTTCATAAATTTAAAGTCGGTCACTTCGTATAAGAACAGTGAACTGCAAATAACAGGTAAAACTTTCGAAGTGACAAGCGAAATGCACGTTTATACACAATCATGCGAAATGAACGTATAAACAACCATGAATATGACACGGTCTCAAACTTTTGAAACTTTTACCGATGTTTCTGTAAATAAAAACATTTTGGTGTTCGCACATTTTGCATGGTTGTGTACGTACTAAAGTCGGTGACTTCGTATAAGAAAAATGAACTGCAAATAACACAATAAAAACTTTCAAACTGACATGCGAAATGTACGCACACAACCATGCGAAATGTGCGAACACCAAAATGTTCTTACTCACAGAAACATCAGCAAAATTTGTAAGTTTTGAGACTCTATCACATATTATTTACTCGTACTACCCAATCTCGCAACGTTCATAAACTTTGAAATTGGCCACTCCGAACAGAGAACTTTCGAACTGACAAGCGAAATGTACGCTAATACACAACCATGCAAAATGTAGTGCAACCACCCGAAATCTACGACCCAAGTATTTCTTTTTTAAATACATCGGCAAACTTGGCAGCTTTTGTGACCCTGTCACATGAAACTTATCCGTACTACCCATCACCGCCACTTTCATAAATTTACAGTCGGTCACTTTATACGAGAAAAATCAAATGCAAATAACACACTGAAACCTGATACGCGAACGCACATAGCCATGCGAAATGTACGAACCAAAAAACTTCTAAATATCTTGGCAAATGTGGCAGGTTTTGAGACCCCGTTACATGAAAATTGCCCGTACTACCCAGCCCCGTGACGTTCACAAATTAAAAGTCGGTCACTTCGTATAAGAACAGTGAACTGCATGGAAAAACTGATACAAAAAAAAAAAAAAACTCCCCACACTTGTGTAAACCAAAACAGAATCCCACAAACATGACATCACAGCGAAATGTCCCCAAAACAGTTTCTTTTTCTTAACGGATCTGAAGCTTCATCCGCCTTTTTATTTTTCTTGTAAAAATTTGAAAGGTATGCCCGCAACTGAACTTTGTCCCTGTGTCCTAAAATATCACATGCGAAATGTACGTCCACAACCATGCATGTAACAGGGTCTCAAACATCGAAAATTTTGCCGCTGTTTCTTTGAATTAGAACAGTTTGGTATTCGCACATTTCGCATGGTTTTGTACGTACCAAAGTCTGTCACTTGGTGTGAGAAAAGTGACCTGCAATTAACGCAGTTAAAGCTTTCGAATTGACAAGCCAAATGTACGTACACAACCATGCGAAATGTGCGAACACCAAAGTGTTCTTACTCACAGAAACATCAGCAAAATTTGTAAGTTTTGAGACCCTGCCACATATCATTTTCTCGTACTACATCATCTCGCAACGCTCATAAATTTAAAGTCGGCCACTTCTTATAGGAGCAGTGAACTGCAAATAACACAGCTAATACTTTCGAACTGACAAGCGAAATGTGCGCACACATCTACAACCATGCGAAATGTAGTGCAACCACGCGAAATCTACGACGCAAGTATTTCTTTTTTAAATACATCGGCAAACTTGGCAGCTTTTGTGACCCTGTCACATGAAACTTATCCGTACTACCCATCACCGCCACTTTCATAAATTTACAGTCGGTCACTTTATACGAGAAAAATCAAATGCAAATAACACACTGAAACCTGATACGCGAACGCACAGAGCCATGCGAAATGTACGAACCAAAACACTTCTTAATACCTCGGCAAATGTGGCAGGTTTTGAGACCCCGTTACATGAAAATTGCCCGTACTACCCAGCCCCGTGACGTTCACAAATTAAAAGTCGGTCACTTCGTATAAGAACAGTGAACTGCATGGAAAAACTGATACAAAAAAAAAAAAAAAAAACTCCCCGCACTTGTGTAAACCAAAACAGAATCCCACAAACATGACATCACAGCGAAATGTCCCCAAAACAGTTTCTTTTTTTTTAAACGGATCTGAAGCTTCATCCGCCTTTTTATTTTTCTTGTAAAAATTTGAAAGGTATGCCCGCAACTGAACTTTGTCCCTGTGTCCTAAAATATCACATGCGAAATGTACGTCCACAACCATGTATGTAACAGGGTCTCAAACATCGAAAATTTTGCCGCTGTTTCTTTGAATTAGAACAGTTTGGTATTCGCACATTTCGCATGGTTTTGTACGTACCAAAATCTGTCACTTGGTGTGAGAAAAGTGATCTGCAATTAACGCAGTTAAAGCTTTCGAACTGACAAGCCAAATGTACGTACACAACCATGCGAAATGTGCGATGACCAAAATGTTCTTACTCACAGAAACATCAGCAAAATTTGTAAGTTTTGAGACCCTGCCACATATCATTTTCTCGTACTACATCATCTCGCAACGCTCATAAATTTAAAGTCGGCCACTTCTTATAGGAGCAGTGAACTGCAAATAACACAGCTAATGCTTTCGAACTGACAAGCGAAATGTACGCACACATCTACAACCATGCGAAATGTAGTGCAACCACGCGAAACCTACGACGCAAGTATTTCTTTTTTAAATACATCGGCAAACTTGGCAGCTTTTGTGACCCTGTCACATGAAACTTATCCGTACCACCCATCACCGCCACTTTCATAAATTTACAGTCGGTCACTTTATACGAGAAAAATTAAATGCAAATAACACACTGAAACCTGATACGCGAACGCACAAAACCATGCGAAATGTACGAACCAAAACACTTCTTCTTAAATACCTCGGCAAATTTGGCAGGTTTTGAGACCCCGTTACATGAAAATTGCCCGTACTATCCAGCAACTTCTCAGAAGACGCCCTTTCAACAGCCGATTCCGCATTCGCTGAGAGTTTTGTGTCTTTCTCGCCCTGCGATGAATGTGTGTTAGCCGACTCTTCCCTTTTCACTGGTCTCTCACAAAGCTCTTTTGACATGGTATCAACGCCTGTAATGACGCAATCGCTGTCCGAACTGCGTTCTTCGGATTGCGCCACCCCTTCCCCAACGGTGACCGTAACTTCTGTGTCACGGCTTCCGATTGCACAACTGGGACATTTTCTGAAAATGTATAACACTGGTATTACAAACGCTAAATCACTGTCAATTCGTACGACAGAGACACTGACAACTTCACATCAAGTCAAAACAGCAACTACCTTTGAAGAGACAATGAAGCGCCCAGGAATAACCTTCACATTTCATTTTCAATTCAAAGCTGAATTGTACAAAACTCTTACAATCTTAGCAGTGGGCACCGATAAGCAGTCCGTTTCGCCGACAAACACAACGCACGAAAAATGTTTTGAATTCTTTCAAACTTCAGCACCTGGTTGGCTTGACCAAATCTGCACTGGTGCTACATATATCACGATACTCCTTCCGACACATCTCAGCAACAATTCTGACCCTTTAAAGATGCAAAAGCATCACTTACCCAGCAACTTCTCAGAAGACGCCCTTTCAACAGCCGATTCCGCATTCGCTGAGAGTTTTGTGTCTTTCTCGCCCTGCGATGAATGTGTGTTAGCCGACTCTTCCCTTTTCACTGGTCTCTCACAAAGCTCTTTTGACATGGTATCAACGCCTGTAATGACGCAATCGCTGCCCGAACTACGTTCTTCGGATCGCGCCACCCCCTCCCCAACGGTGGCCGTAACTTCTGTGTCATGGCTTTCGATCGCTGCAACGGGGATATTGTATGAAAATGTAAACTATTTATTCTGTGCAAGCGAAATGAACAGATGTTTTAAAATTAATTTAAACTCTGAGATTTCTTCCAATGCCAATGTTTCATTCTAATGTAACAGCCGAGTCATAAACTATAACGTCCTTATTTCATCCTTGAACAATTTAAAGCTTAGCCGCACAGGACATGCATGTTCAAAATTCTGACAACAGTCCGTTTCGCTTCAGTCTTACAAGTTCCGGTTCAGTAAAATAACGAAACTGCCCTTCGGATCACACGCACACACACACAAAAAAAATGTCGAATGAAACGAGAAATACGCGTCAAGCAAAATATATGTTGTACATTCGTCCACCTGTAATTACCTGAAATCGGCGCAGGGATATTTTCCGCTGCTTTCTTAATCTGGCTACAGGCTTGGTTAACATCCGAACTGTCATCACTATCTTTAACCGGTCCCCCAACAATTTCACCCACAAAATGGGTCAAGTGGCCCTGATCCCTGCCGCATAACCTCTTTGCGGCTTCTGCCCAGGCCTTGATGTATCCCTTCTCGGGGTTTTTACACACCTCTTCTGCAGAAAGAAATGACGGAATGCTTGATCATTCCACATTTCATTCCATACAAGTTTAGACGCACATAAATCATTCCCAAAAACCATGCGAAAACACACTGTGCGTAAAGGAAAACGATACTTTTTTATCATTCCAAGGCGTGAGCACAAAAATGACACGTACACAATGGTAATTTCAATTTCTATTCCACGCAAGTTACAGAGAGAACAGATACCGAAGAGAAAATTTAAAAATAGGTGGTATACGAATAAGTAAAATCTCGCATATACAGTCCGTTTAGCAATGAGAACGTGCAACTGGCAATACAGGGATTCAGCACTTCATCTAAGATACTGAAAAATACAAGTCCTTTTGGGTCTGATGCTTCCGGCTAGACAATCGAACCTGCAAACTTATGAAGCACTATCATGCAAAACTCAACGGAAACGGAGATTTGCAAACCATAAAACGACAAAACAGATATTTAACCCAATCACAGGGAAGGAAAAAAATCTGTCATTTCTTAATAACATATTACCAATTCCCACAGCCATAGGAAACAGTTTGAGCTTCCTGGGATCGGAAACTGTCTCCGGACTAAAAATGAAAGAATGTTTTGAAATCATGCATCACTCTCAGCTGCTGTAAGGACGTCACTTCTGTCCTTGTCAAGTTTTTTTCAGTTATTACAGGAGCAAAAAAAAAAATGTTACGATACACTGGTCTTTCAACTCTACAAAAGTACAATTTCTGCGAATAGGACGTCATCATTCCAAAAGAACACGCAAAAACAAATGGGAATCTAAATCAACCTGGTTTTACAGGACGTCCACGACCTGGAAAGTAAAGCAATAGAAAAATGCTTAAGAACTTACGCAAAGTCAAAACCGCAAAACGAGACTTCTATACTTCTGTCAGGGTCCCGGCCTTCCACACGTGCACGCCACCACTTCCTTCTATACATGTGAAGCACAACGTCACCTGTTCTGTAGCGCTGCAGATCAACGAACCTCTCTGGGACCTTTTTAATCCACCCTTTTTTCCGCGGCATCTGTGAAAGCCATAGGAGAATGATCATTAGCTGAATATATTGGGAATTTGAAATAACGACAACACAATCAATAAATCTTAGCGAAACTAACCGACCAGTGACCGGATACATTTTGTGTAGCATTGTGACTTTCTATCTTTTTTTTTTTACTGCTATGGCCGTATCGGGGCCCCCTGCCACATTATTTTGATATGGGGCATTCAAAATCTCTCTAACCCTTGTATGTGGAGTCCCTCACGGAGTAGCAAGAAGGAACCCCAATCTTAGGTATGACCCGACAGCATAAGCTATAACTGCGCGAAATTGACCGATTTTTTTTTTACATTCTAAGAGATCATCCATGCCGTTTTTTCTTCTATCATTACATCCTAATCTCGCCTGAATTCAGCCGAAACGCAAAAATTTTCCGCAAAAGTCTAAGTGTGAATTGGCTTATTCTTTTAAGCGTTCAAGGTGGGGGGGGGGGGGGGGGGGGCCAAAGCATCCGGACTGCGTTCAGGGTAGGGGGTTTAAAATTGGCAGAAGTCTGTGTACGTATTAACAGGGCTGGAAATTTGCGGGTGTCCGAGACCCTCCTTTTTGGCTACCCAGAGTCCGACTAAGCCGCAAAAAATCAGGTCTTCTTGCGCCCTATGTTATCTTAACACGGTTTGGATCCTCCCTAAATAGCTTTGGACCCTCCTTTTTCAAAGACCCGGGTCCCAAGGACCCGGATCAAAAAAGCTAGTTGCCAGCAGTGGCCACTTACAAAAAATTGTAATCCAAGAAATCCAGGAAAAGACAACATCGACAGCATTTTCAAGCGAAACTGAGCAACAATTTTCTGAGCGAACATTTCTAGACACTTAAATCCGTAAAATGAAAAGATATGTTAGCTCAGAATTTGACGCCCTCACAATTAAGCCTGTATTTTTACAGCAGCATCTTACACATTCTTAAAAAAAATGACACAAATCACATCAAACACGCTAAAATAACATTTTTTCGTGTTTCACAAAATAACCGCGCTTTTAACACGTGTGTATTTACCTTTCAGGCATATCCTCATTAACTTTTTATCCACTTTTAATTTTTTCAAAAATTATCCACGTGTAACCTGGACGTTTTTGCATTGAAAGTGATGCCACCAAGAACAAAGCCGCGCGCATACACCTCGTGACAGGTTAATTTGCATACTGAGTCAAAAAAACAACATTCAAGTTCATGTACACAGTGTAGTGTTTCGCAGATAATTTCATTCCAAACCTTACCATATTTTTTTATAAACTAACACAAACTAAAAAATATCACCAAACAAGCATTTTAATGGCAGAAAACCTTTACAAAATAACGGATTATTTTGCGCGTAAACAGTAACAAGGCAAGCCAATCATAAAAGTAGTGCTCACACAATTAAAACAGCGCACAATAATATACAGTCAGCCTGTCATGAGCGTGGGAATCTCTCGCTTTTAGCCCGTTCACAGATCAAAGCAAATCTACTGCGAAATAGAGCTTCTGATACGTGTTTGAATTGGCAATTCCGCAGTGAAGGAGGACGGGGGTGTGGCAGGAGAGGGGGGGGGATCTGCGAAGCATATATGGAAGATAAATATGACATTTTTCGCGTGTAAATAGCAACAAGGCAAGCCAATCATAAAAGCAGTGCTCAAACAAATAAAACAGCGCACAATAATACACAATCAGCCTATCACATGTGCGTGAGAATCTCTCGCTTTAGCCCGCTGACAGATGCAAGCAAATCAACTGCGAATAGCCGTTTCGGTGTGTTTATCAACTGTCAATTTCGCAGTTGGCGTATACAAGAGAGGAGGAGGAAGGGTGAGGGGGATCTGGCCGGCAATTTTTTTTTTTCACTTCTAGACTTTACCAGTGTATTTCGCTTTTTGGGGAAAGGGTGGGGTTTACCCCGAATGCCCCCAAACCCGTTGTTGCACCAATTTAACAGTACAAATACTACAATTTTTGGCTCGAAAAAAAAACCCATTTTGATGTGCCAAAACGCAATGGCAACGTGAAACGAATCGATTTCTCTCTCTCTCTCTCTCTCTCTCTCTCTCTCTCTCTCTCTTTTTTTTTTTTTTAAATAAAGCATACTCAAGATTAAGGACAGTGAGATAGTGAAACTCAGTTAAAGCGATAAGGGAGGGGGAGGTTTGCACGTCATTGTCTCCCACATGCTACACTAATGGAGCAATATATTTTTGAAGGATTGCGTCCTGCAATGAATAAAATAAGCCCATTTTAATGCGTTTATCAACTACCAATTTCGCAGTGGTTGTGTACTGGAGAGGGGGGAGGAAGTTCTCGCCTGCAATAATCTTGAGTTTAACGGTGTTAAACATTTTTTTATGACTAATAGGCTGTACCATTGCATTTTGCTCTTGGGACGGGGGGGGGGGGGGGCGAGGGAGGAGTGGGGGAGGTCGCGCACCCTCTCTATTTGCGCTAATACAAAAATGCACTTTTGAAGTATTAGTTTCAGTCAAAGTGAAATAAGTCGAATTTGAAAAAAAAGACAGCACAATTAAGATTAAGGTCACCAAGCAGTGAGAAACAAAACTCAGTTCAAGTGATATTGACGGAAAGACTGAGTGTATATTAAACTTGTACGCACATGACACACGTTTGTACACCCCAAAAATATAAATGGCATCACACAAGAATCTGCCTCTACACAGCGAAACCAGGCGAATTGGGAGAATTTGGTGAACACAGCACTCAAGTTTAAGGGCATCAAGTAATGAGAGATGAAGTCAATTTCAGCGATAGCCACAGAAAGATTGAGTGTAAATAAGACATGTACGGACACGAAACACGCCTGTTCGCACAAAAAAAGTTATAAATTGCACTGAGAGTTTACAGTGACTGCAATTCACACACAACACGCGTACATGAGGCTTGCGAAACAGACCGGCTTACATAAAGAAACCGAGAATAATATGTCAAACAAATGACTTGGTTAAAAAAAAAAACAAGAATCTACGAAGAATAACAAACTCTAACGATTGCTTGATAAAATATGTGACACTTTGCTTCAGTTAAACAAAAATATGTACTTTAAAAAATGAAGTGGAAACTTTCTGGTATTATCGTCCACTACCAAAAGGGGTGTTGCCTTGTTTACCCTCAACTTTAACTTTGATTTTTGAGATTTATAGGCTACAAACAAAACAATAAATAACTTTAAAACGTATTTGCGATATTATGCTTCCTGTTTTAAATACAATTCTACGGATATGCCACCCGAGAATCTACTAAAATGTAGGCCAAAAAGTAGACAACCACCCGGGGCCGGGTCCATTCCAACACGTGGTCGCGCTCCCCTGACACATGTGCTAGCACCTGATTGGCTGAAATGTGATATAAAAATAGATTTCACACAGATCGAAAGATGTGTACGCCTTCTGATTGGCTCTCGTTCCACGTGCTTTTCTCACACAGAGTTCATGGTAGGTAGCCACCTATATGTTGGTGTGAGAACTATTTTACACAGAAATTTTGAAGGTCTCTGTAAATTTCTGCGAAATAGGCATGAGGTCTCAGGTGAAAGAGCACGTCCTGTTTCGCAAAATGAACCCCTAACACAGATTTGCGAAACGGACGACCCGACCAAAATGCGAAACGGACCGAAATTCGGTCCGTTTCACTTTAACATTGCAACGTGATACACACCAATTCGTCTTGTTTCCCGACGAAGCCGCATCACACACACACACACACACACACACACACACACACACACACACACACACATATATATATATATATATATATATATATATATATATATATATATATATATATATATATATATATATACAGCTACGTCGGGAAACGAACGACGAATCGCGATTTCTTCTCCAACTCGCGAAATGTACGCCAAAAATCTAATTTCGTTATTAGGGACTTTTCAGACATAAGTTGTATAAGAAAATCTCGGTAGATTTTTTTTACATTCAATTCCGAAAGCGAAAATATATAAAAGACAACAGATTAAGAGAAATTTAACAAAGCATGAACCCTGCGAAACGGAATATTTTGTTTACATAATTTGCATATTTTACACCATTTTATGATATCTGCAACTGTAAGTTTGCTGTGAAACGAGACTGTGTAAAAAATGTAAACAAACCGATTTTGTTTATAAACAAAGGCCACGTGCTTTCTGTAAAAGAGTATTAGGGAAACACTAAATAAAAGCCAAACAAGCGTAGAGTTTGTTTTCTTTTATTTACACCATAACCCCCCTGTAATATTTATTTTCTTTCATTTCTATACATAAACTATTTAACATTAATTGAAGAGTTACAAAATATTGAAGAGCAGTACAAAAGATATTCAAACAGATGAATGTTTAAAAACATAGATTTATATTATACAGATGAAATGTTTAAAAACAAAATACAGATTTATACAGATGAATGTTTTAAAAAAAACTCTTTTAAAATAAAAAAATACAGGAAAAATAATACAACAAAATCCTTTACTGATATAATCGTGATGTGTAAATAACCAACTCTATCTTATTTTCAAGCTCAGTGTTATCTGCACTACTTACAATTTAATGATTGGCCGAAAAAAACGTGAGGCAATGAGATATAAACCACATAAAAGCTTCCTAAAGAAAACAAAATACACAGCTGAAACTTTCAAACTAACATGCGAAATGTACGTACACAACCATGCACAAAATTTGCAAGTTTAGAGACCCTGCAACACAACTTGGGTGTACTACCCCATCTCGTGACGTTCATAAATTTAAAGTCGGTGACTTCGTATGAGAAAAATGAACTGAAAATAACACAGTTAAAACTTTTAAAATGACATGTAAAATGTACGTACAAAACCATGCGAAATGTGCGAACACCAAAATTTTTTAATCACGGAAATATCGGCAAATTTTCAAGTTTTGAGACCCTGTCACGTTTGCGCGTACGCCCTTCTCGTGACGTTCATAAATTTAAAGTCGGTCACTTCGTATAAGAACAGTGAACTGCAAATAACAGGTAAAACTTTCGACCTGACAAGCGAAATGCACGTTTATACACAATCATGCGAAATGAACGTATAAACAACCATGTATATGACACGGTCTCAAACTTTTGAAACTTTTACCGATGTTTCTGTAAATAAAAACATTTTGGTGTTCGCACATTTTGCATGGTTCTGTACGTACTAAAGTCGGTGACTTCGTATAAGAAAAGTGAACTGCAAATAACACAATTAAAACTTTCAAACTGACATGCGAAATGTACGCACACAACCATGCGAAATGTGCGAACACCAAAATGTTCTTACTCACAGAAACATCAGCAAAATTTGTAAGTTTTGAGACTCTATCACATATTATTTACTCGTACTACCCAATCTCGCAAAAACTTTGAAATTGGCCACTCCGAACAGAGAACTTTCGAACTGACAAGCGAAATGTACGCTAATACACAATCATGCAAAATGTAGTGCAACCACGCGAAATCTACGACGCAAGTATTTCTTTTTTAAATACATCGGCAAACTTGGCAGCTTTTGTGACCCTTTCACATGAAACTTATCCGTACTACCCATCACCGCCACTTTCATAAATTTACAGTCTGTCACTTTATACGAGAAAAATCAAATGCAAATAACACACTGAAACCTGATACGCGAACGCACAGAGCCATGCGAAATGTACGAACCAAAAAACTTCTTAATACCTCGGCAAATGTGGCAGGTTTTGAGACCCCGTTACATGAAAATTGCCCGTACTAACCAGCCCCGTGACGTTCACAAATTAAAAGTCGGTCACTTCGTGTAAGAACAGTGAACTGCATGGAAAAACTGATACAAATAAAAAAAAAAACTCCCCGCACTTGTGTAAACCAAAACAGAATCCCACAAACATGACATCACAGCGAAATGTCCCCAAAACAGTTTCTTTTTTTTTTAACGGATCTGAAGCTTCATCCGCCTTTTTATTTTTCTTGTAAAAATTTGAAAGGTATGCCCGCAACTGAACTTTGTCCCTGTGTCCTAAAATATCACATGCGAAATGTACGTCCACAACCATGCATGTAACAGGGTCTCAAACATCGAAAATTTTGCCGCTGTTTCTTTGAATTAGAACACTTTGGTATTCGCACATTTCGCATGGTTTTGTACGTACCAAAGTCTGTCACTTGGTGTGAGAAAAGTGACCTGCAATTAAAGCAGTTAAAGCTTTCGAATTGACAAGCCAAATGTACGTACACAAATGCGAAATGTGCGAACACCAAAATGTTCTTACTCACAGAAACATCAGCAAAATTTGTAAGTTTTGAGACCCTGCCACATATCATTTTCTCGTACTACATCATCTCGCAACGCTCATACATTTAAAGTCGGCCACTTCTTATAGGAGCAGTGAACTGCAAATAACACAGCTAATACTTTCGAACTGACAAGCGAAATGTGCGCACACATCTACAACCATGCGAAATGTAGTGTAACCACGCGAAATCTACGACGCAAGTATTTCTTTTTTAAATACATCGGCAAACTTGGCAGCTTTTGTGACCCTGTCACATGAAACTTATCCGTACTACCCATCACCGCCACTTTCATAAATTTACAGTCGGTCACTTTATACGAGAAAAATCAAATGCAAATAACACACTGAAACCTGATACGCGAACGCACATAGCCATGCGAAATGTACGAACCAAAACACTTCTTCTTAAATACCTCGGCAAATTTGGCAGGTTTTGAGACCCCGTTACATGAAAATTGCCCGTACTATCCAGCAACTTCTCAGAAGACGCCCTTTCAACAGCCGATTTCGCATTCGCTGAGAGTTTTGTGTCTTTCTCGCCTTGCGATGAATGTGTGGTAGCCGACTCTGGTCTCTCACAAAGCTCTTTTGACATGGTATCAACGCCTGTGATGACGCAATCGCTGTCCGAACTACGTTCTTCGGATTGCGCCACCCCCTCCCCAACGGTGACCGTAACTTCTGTGTCACGGCTTCCGATTGCACAACTGGGACATTTTCTGAAAATGTATAACACTGGTATTACAAACGCTAAATCACTGTCAATTCGTACGACAGAGACACTGACAACTTCACATCAAGTCAAAACAGCAACTACCTTTGAAGAGACCATGAAGCGCCCAGGAATAACCTTCACATTTCATTTTCAATACACTGAACTGTACAAAACTCTTACAATCTTAGCAGTGGGCACCGATAAGCAGTCCGTTTCGCCGACAAACACAACGCACGAAAAATGTTTTGAATTCTTTAAAACGTCAGCACCTGGTTGGCTTGACCAAATCTGCACTGGTGCTACATATATCACGATACTCCTTCCGACACATCTCAGCAACAATTCTTACCCTTTATAGATGCAAAAGCATCACTTACCCAGCAACTTCTCACAAGACGCCCTTTCAACAGCCGATTCCGCATTCGCTGAGAGTTTTGTGTCTTTCTCGCCCTGCGATGAATGTGTGTTAGCCGACTCTTCCCTTTTCACTGGTCTCTCACAAAGCTCTTTTGACATGGTATCAACGCCTGTAATGACGCAATCGCTGCCCGAACTACATTCTTCGGATCGCGCCACCCCCTCCCCAACGGTGGCCGTAACTTCTGTGTCATGGCTTTCGATCGCTGCAACGGGGATATTGTATGAAAATGTAAACTATTTATTCTGTGCAAGCGAAATGAACAGATGTTTTAAAATTAATTTAAACTCTGAGACTTCTTCCAATGCCAATGTTTCATTCTAATGTAACAGCCGAGTCATAAACTATAACGTCCTTATTTCATCCTTGAACAATTTAAAGCTTAGCCGCACAGGACATGCATGTTCAAAATTCTGACAATAGTCCGTTTCGCTTCAGTCTTACAAGTTCCGGTTCAGTAAAATAACGAAACTGCCCTTCGGATCACACGCACACACACACACAAAAAATGTCGAATGAAACGAGAAATACGCGTCAAGCAAAATATATGTTGTACATTCGTCCACCTGTAATTACCTGGTATCGGCGCAGGGATATTTTCCGCTGCTTTCTTAATCTGGCTACAGGCTTGGTTAACATCCGAACTGTCATCACTTTAACCGGTCCCCCAACAATTTCACCCACAAAATGGGTCAAGTGGCCCTGATCCCTCCCGCATAACCTCTTTGCGGCTTCTGCCCAGGCCTTGATGTATCCCTTCTCGGGGTTTTTACACAACTCTTCTGCAGAAAAAAATGACTGATTGCTTGATCATTCCACATTTCATTCCATACAAGTTTAGACGCACATAAATCATTCCCAAAAACCATGCGAAAACACACTGTGCGTAAAGGAAAACGATACTTTTTTATCATTCCAAGGCGTGAGCACAAAAATGACACATACACAATGGTAATTTCAATTTCTATTCCACGCAAGAACAGAGAGAACAGATACCGAAGAGAAAATTTAAAAATAGGTGGTATACGAATAAGTAAAATCTCGCATATACAGTCCGTTTATCAATGAGAACGTGCAACTGGCAATACAGGGATTCAGCACTTCATCTAAGATACTGAAAAATACAAGTCCTTTTGGGTCTGATGCTTCCGGCTAGATAATCGAACCTGCAAACTTATGAAGCACTATCATGCAAAACTCAACGGAAACGGAGATTTGCAAACCATAAAACGACAAAACAGACATTTAATCCAATCACAGGGAAGGAAAAAAAACTGTCATTTCTTAATAACATATTACCAATTCCCACAGCCATAGGAAACAGTTTGAGCTTCCTGTAATCGGAAACTTTCTCCGGACTAAAAATGAAAGCATGTTTTGAAATCATGCATCACTCTCAGCTGCTGTAAGGACGTCACTTCTGTCCTTGTCAAGTTTTTTTTTCAGTTATTACAGGAGCAAAAAAAAAATGTTACGATACACTGGTCTTTCAACTCTACAAAAGTACAATTTCTGCGAATAGGACGTCATCATTCCACAAGAACACGCAAAAACAAAAGGGAATCTAAATCAACCTGGTTTTACAGGACGTCCACGACCTGGAAAGGAAAGCAATAGAAAAATGTTTAAGAACTTACGCAAAGTCAAAACCGCAAAACGAGACTTCTATACTTCTGTCAGGGTACCGGCCTTCCACACGTGCACGCCGCCACTTCCTTCTATACATGTGAAGCACAACGTCACCTGTTCTGTAGCGCTGCAGATCAACGAACCTCTCTGGGACCTTTTTAATCCACCCTTTTTTCCGCGGCATCTGTGAAAGCCATAGGAGAATGATCATTAGCTGAATATATTGGGAATTTGAAATAACGACAACACAATCAATAAATCTTAGCGAAACTAACCGACCAGTGACCGGATACATTTTGTGTAGCATTGTGACTTTCTATCTTTTTTTTTTTACTGCTATGGCCGTATCGGGGCCCCCTGCCACATTATTTTGATATGGGGCATTCAAAATCTCTCTAACCCTTGTATGTGGAGTCCCTCACGGAGTAGCAAGAAGGAACCCCAATCTTAGGTATGACCCGACAGCATAAGCTATAACTGCGCGAAATTGACCGATTTTTTTTTTACATTCTAAGAGATCATCCATGCCGTTTTTTCTTCTATCATTACATCCTAATCTCGCCTGAATTCAGCCGAAACGCAAAAATTTTCCGCAAAAGTCTAAGTGTGAATTGGCTTATTCTTTTAAGCGTTCAAGGTGGAGGGGGGGGGGGGGGCAAAGCATCCGGACTGCGTTCAGGGTAGGGGGTTTAAAATTGGCAGAAGTCTGTGTACGTATTAACAGGGCTGGAAATTTGCGGGTGTCCGAGACCCTCCTTTTTGGCTACCCAGAGTCCGACTAAGCCGCAAAAAATCAGGTCTTCTTGCGCCCTATGTTATCTTAACACGGTTTGAATCCTCCCTAAATAGCTTTGGACCCTCCTTTTTCAAAGACCCGGGTCCCAAGGACCCGGATCAAAAAAGCTAGTTGCCAGCAGTGGCCACTTACAAAAAATTGTAATCCAAGAAATCCAGGAAAAGACAACATCGACAGCATTTTCAAGCGTAACTGAGCAACAATTTTCTGAGCGAACATTTCTAGACACTTAAATCCGTAAAATGAAAAGATATGTTAGCTCAGAATTTGACGCCCTCACAATTAAGCCTGTATTTTTACAGCAGCATCTTACACATTCTTAAAAAAAAATGACACAAATCACATCAAACACGCTAAAATAACATTTTTTCGTGATTCACAAAATAACCGCGCTTTTAACACGTGTGTATTTACCTTTCAGGCATATCCTCATTAACTTTTTATCCACTTTTAATTTTTTCAAAAATTATCCACGTGTAACCTGGACGTTTCTGCATTGAAAGTGATGCCACCAAGAACAAAGCCGCGCGCATACACCTCGTGACAGGTTAATTTGCATACTGAGTCAAAAAAACAAAAAACATTCAAGTTCATGTACACAGTGTAGTGTTTCGCAGATAATTTCATTCCAAACCTTACCATATTTTTTTATAAACTAACACAAACTAAAAATATCACCAAACAAGCATTTTAATGGCAGAAAACCTTTACAAAATAACGGATTATTTTGCGCGTAAACAGTAACAAGGCAAGGCAATCATAAAAGTAGTGCTCACACAATTAAAACAGCGCACAATAATATACAGTCAGCCTGTCATGAGCGTGGGAATCTCTCGCTTTTAGCCCGTTCACAGATCAAAGCAAATCTACTGCGAAATAGAGCTTCTGATACGTGTTTGAATTGGCAATTCCGCAGTGAAGGAGGACGGGGGTGTGGCAGGAGAGGGGGGGGATCTGCGAAGCATATATGGAAGATAAATATGACATTTTTCGCGTGTAAATAGCAACAAGGCAAGCCAATCATAAAAGCAGTGCTCAAACAAATAAAACAGCGCACAATAATACACAATCAGCCTATCATATGTGCGTGAGAATCTCTCGCTTTAGCCCGCTGACAGATGCAAGCAAATCAACTGCGAATAGCCGTTTCGGTGTGTTTATCAACTGTCAATTTCGCAGTTGGCGTATACAAGAGAGGAGGAGGAAGGGTGAGGGGGATCTGGCCGGCAAATTTTTTTTTCACTTCTAGACTTTACCAGTGCATTTCGCTTTTTGGGGAAAGGGTTTGTTTGTTTGTTTGTATTGTTCTTTAGATCCCTTTCAACTGCTATGGTCATATCGGGATCCCCCTGCCACATTATACTGAAATGGGGCATTCCAGCCCTCCCTCTAACCCTTACATGTGGAGTGCCTCACAGGGTAGCAAGGAGGAGTCCCAATTTTAAAGTCTTAGGTATGACCCGACCAGGGTTTGAACCCACGATCTTCCAGTCTCGAGGCGGACACTCTAACCACTAGGCCACCGAGGCTGGTCGGGGAAAGGGTGGGGTTTACCCCGAATGCCCCCAACCCCGTTGTTGCACCAATTTAACAGTACAAATACTACAATTTTTGGCTAAAAAAAAGCCATTTTGATGTGCCAAAACGCAAAGGCAACGTGAAACGAATCGATTTCTCTCTCTCTCTCTCTTTTTTTTTAAAATAAAGCATACTCAAGATTAAGGACAGTGAGATAGTGAAACTCAGTTAAAGCGATAAGGGAGGGGGAGGTTTGCACGTCATTGTCTCCCACTAGCTACACTAATGGAGCAATATATTTTTGAAGGATTGCGTCCTGCAATGAATAAAATAAGCCCATTTTAATGCGTTTATCAACTACCAATTTCGCAGTGGTTGTGTACTGGAGAGGGGGGAGTTCTCGCCTGCAATAATCTTAAGTTTAACGGTGTTAAACATTTTAATAGGCTTTACCATTGCATTTTGCTCTTGGGACGGGGGGGGGGGGGGGCGAGGGAGGAGTGGGAGAGGTCGCGCACCCTCTCTATTTGCGCTAATACAAAAATGCACTTTTGAAGTATTAGTTTCAGGCAAAGTGAAATAAAAAAAACAAAAGACAGCACAATTAAGATTAAGGTCACCAAGCAGTGAGAAACAAAACTCAGTTCAAGTGATATTGACGGAAAGACTGAGTGTATATTAAACTTGTACGCACATGACACACGCTTGTACACCCCGAAAATATAAATGGGATCACACAAGAATCTGCCTCTACACAGCGAAACCAGGCGAATTTGGGAGAATTTTGTGAACACAGCACTCAAGTTTAAGGGCATCAAGTAATGAGAGATGAAGTCAATTTCAGCGATAGCCACAGAAAGATTGAGTGTAAATAAGACATGTACGGACACGAAACACGCCTGTTCACACAAAAAAAAGTTATAAATTGCACTGAGAGTTTACAGTGACTGCAATTCACACACAACACGCGTACATGAGGCTTGCGTAACAGACCGGTTTACATAAAGAAACCGAGAATAATATGTCAACCAAATGACTTGGTTAAAGAAAAAACAAGAATCTACGAAGAATAACAAACTCTAACGATTGCTTAATAAAATATGTGACACTTTGCTTCAGTTAAACAAAAATATGTACTTTAAAAAATGAAGTGGAAACTTTCTGGTATTATCGTCCACTACCAAAAGGGGTGTTGCCTTGTTTACCCTCAACTTTAACTTTGATTTTTGAGATTTATAGGCTACAAACAAAACAATAAATAACTTTAAAACGTATTTGCGATATTATTCTTCCTGTTTTAAATACAATTCTACGGATATGCCACCCCAGAATCTACTAAAATGTAGGCCAAAAAGTAGACAACCACCCGGGGCCGGGTCCATTCCAACACGTGGTCGCGCTCCCCTGACACATGTGCTAGCACCTGATTGGCTGAAATGTGATATAAAAATAGATTTCACACAGATCGAAAGATGTGTACGCCTTCTGATTGGCTCTCGTTCCACGTGCTTTTCTCACACAGAGTTCATGGTACGTAGCCACCTATATGTTGGTGTGAGAACTATTTTACACAAAAATTTTGAAGGTCTCTGTAAATTTCTGCGAAATAGGCATGTGGCCTCAGGTGAAAGAGCACGTCCTGTTTCGCAAAATGAACCCCTAACACAGATTTGCGAAACGGACGACCCGACCAAAATGCGAAACGGACCGAAATTCGGTCCGTTTCACTTTAACATTGCAACGTGATACACACCAATTCGTCTTGTTTCCCGACGAAGCCGCATCCACACATACACACACCCGAACACAAACAAAACAATGCACAAACACTATATGTCTGCTCTTGGTCGGGGAGACATAATTCGGGGAGACATAATTCGCTAGAGAGCACAGGGAATGGGTTAGGATTCGAGACTTTCATGCACCTTATGCCTCAGAGAGATACTCCGTGCTGCGCGGGAGGCCAATGAAATCGGGGTTAAGTGCGGTGTGCAAAATCCTATAACAGTGCCACTCTTATAACTTTTTTCGCAATTGTACATTTTCAAGTTTCGACAAAAATTGAGTGTCATATTTAAAAAGTTCTTTTGCCAACTTTATGCATACAAAATACGTTCTATTACGTCGGCAAAACTGCATGAACGCATAATTCCATAAAGGTGTATTAAATTTCAAAATTCTCTCATTTTGACTATTTTTCATCAATCCGAACTAAAATATCACGTAGTACACCTTCAATATGTGCTCTATACGTGTGTAAAACTTCAAAGCAATCCAATAAGTAAACTAGATCCGATTCCGTCGAACAGCGGAATGACCCATCTGCAAAAACAACAAGAGAAAATGCATGTTTTACATGATGACTGGGAAGGTCAGCACTCACAGACGTTCCTCTGAAATAACGTCTTTTAATCTAAAAGGGCCGAACATCTATCTCTAACCGTTTTGGAGACCACTTTCCCAGTTTTGACCTTGGCCATGACCAAGGAGGTCAAGGGTCACTGAGCTACCTCTTATGACACTTCTTTTAGGACCAAAGTGTAGAAAACCGTTTTCTACATAATAACCAACTTCCAGTATCGCACCTTGACCATGGCCTAAAAGTTTAAAGTCTTCGAGCTACCCCTTACGTAATGGCTTTGGGCACAAAAGGGTCAAATGTAAGCTCAAACTGGCCTGATCTCCAGTAGTTTTCCAGACAGCCTTCAACGTCCGCTTTTTGACCGTGACCATGACCGAGGAGGTCTAGATCCATGTGGTAACTCTTATATACCGTCTTTTAGGCACAACGTTCGAAATGAGCTCAAAATTGCTCTACCTCTAATTATTTTCAAGATAATAGTCAATTTTCAGTTTCTGACCCTGACAATGACCAAGGTCAAGATCACCACGGCAAATCTTATACACCTTTTATAGAACAAGGGATTACAAATACGATCAAGGTCGGTTTTCGTAACACAAAGGCCACCTGACCTTTGACTTTGACCCTGAATGTCAAAATCCAGACCGAGAGGTTGCTACCTATTTCAACCGTATTTCAAACAATTATTTGAGCGCTATATCTAGCCATTTTTGTGATAAATAGGTTCGCTCTAATTGCCTTAGCTCAGCGGAACAGTGGGTTAGATCGCCTATCACGAAATTCAAAACTAACGTCATACCTTTAGAAAAGAATCGGAATATCTAGCAAAGTATGCCCATTTGCAAACAAAGTTTTCGAGTGGTGCATATGATGTCGCACACCTTGTCCTCTAGTTTCGGAGATCTAGCCCGGACACGACTATGGACAGATGGTCGGACAAGCTCATGACTATATCCGATATGCGATTAAGTGATTTCTTCTGTAGAGTAGAACCTAGGACTGACAGTATACATTTGCATCTCAAAATCAACGCTATAACAGAGTTTTTGAGTTAATGAATTCTTGAAAATAAACGAAGTTTTCCTTCGGTAATTTTATTAAATTTATTGCGAAATTTGACAAGAGATTAACGTTCCAAAAGTGTCGAAAACTCAAATCTGCCCTCTCGCGCCGGGCTCGGTGTTATATACCGGGCAATGGAATGCCATTAGTTCCACACGCTTGAAGCTAATTTACATTGGAATTTCATTGTTCTGCAGGTGTGATTTTTAAGCTGACGTGGACAGATTTTTTATTACTTTGTTAAACATTTTAGAAGGATACACACTGACATAAATGTGAGATAAATATTCTTAATGCTTGGAGCCTTATTTATCCAGGGTTATTTCCAAAATTGGTTGTTGCGACGATACCATAAAATTAAATTAAAGAGAGAACATAAAGGAAGATTGCTTATTTCCTTAATAACCTTTTAACGAGTTGCACGTGCGACAGGTAAAATTTAGCAGCAAGCTTGTCTCTGCTGATAAAACCTTAAAGGGACCTTTAATTCGCACGTTAAAATAAAACTTTGTTAAGATAAAAATATTAAGCATTTTAATTACAAGAAGGAGCTTTGTTACACTCGCCGCACCTTAAAATCACAAAGACATTTGGCTATTGTGATCTAAGCTTATCATCTATAATCTCTTCAAACATAAACAAAGGAACCTCTTACATGATTAAATCAGTTAAGCATTAATAGTGATTACACAATCTACTAGCTTATACATAACTGGATTAAAATAAACGCTATTCATTTCAACAGAAAATAAAGGATATGTACTTTTCAATAGTCACACTATAAAAAAGCTCATACGTAATTGGTTTAAAACTAAAAGGATATGCATTTAAATGGCTTCAACGCCTTTTAAACCTTCGCGAAAGCAGGTAATAGACTAAAAGCTTTTCCCGGCTAATATACTCAGTAAAATATAAGTAAGATGTGGTATGTATGTTTAAATTGAGGTGCTAATTAATTTCACTATATAATCTTCGTTGGATCCCGTTCTTTCTCTTGGCTCTCCCGCAGTAGGCGTAGAGCCAGTTCTTCTCCTCTGCTCTCCCACTGTAGCTGTGGATTCAGCCACATTCCTCAGGCTTTCTCGTGACAAGTTACCCATTAATGCAAGATTCGCACCATCAGAAACTTCAGGTTCTCCCTGAAATGTCACCTTATAACCAGCACGTTTTTTTTTTAATTTTTTTTTCGAAATAAAATAACATCACCCAGACGAATAGATATAATAACAAGGCCAATAATTAGTGATATAATAATAATTAATAAGACCAATTTTAACCAAAACGGAGAATTGGAGAAACCATTTGAAATAACAGAATTTTGTTGCTTAAGCTTAAGGTCGTGAATCATTAATTGTAATTGTTCTAAAGGAATATCAGAAACATCTGTCAAAGTTTTCTGTTTCTCCTGAAGGGTTTTCCCCAATTTTTAAAATTTGACAGATATAGCGGCTGTATGATTCCTCATTTTATTTAGTTTTACTTCACTTTCAACTTGTAATTAAGCTTCAATATTGACATTTCCACTTTCATAAATGGGAAGATAAAAGAAAGGAGATTCAATTCCACAACCACCTTCTAATTCAATAATATTTAAACCTTTATCTAGCGTTTTTATTTTATTATCCGTACCCAAACCAATGCAAAGTTTTTGTATTTGAAACGAACTCAGGCTGGATACAACTCATTTGCCTTAAGACACATATTTGACCGTTAGGGAAGCATTAACTGATGAGATTCGATTAGAGCAATATTTTCTTATTTTCTCTGGGTTTCATGAATATAAAGAAAGAACACAAGATGGGAATTTGTCCATATTATACAGGGGTGATTTTAATTTGCAAACAGGACTCCGGGTTACCAAACAAGGAAGGAGAGAAAAACTCTGAAACAAATACTGTTAGGCCAAAAAAATGAAGAAAGTTGTTTCTGAACGTAACTTTTTCATAATTTTAATACACAAAAAACGAGTTTCCCAGGGTGGAAGCTACCCAAAAAGGGATGTTGGAGAAGTTGGGTTTTGACGATTCACGTATTTACCCGACATCTACACAATTTTACAAAATTTTTAAAATTCCACCATTTCGGCATTTTTTGTCATTTATGAAAAAAGCAAAGTCCAGGTGGAGCAGCACCCAAGAAACTTTCGATTAAAATTTTATAACTATTAGAAAATGACTGAGAGAAATGAATGGTTTGACAATTCAGTTATTTACTACCATTTATTCCAGTTTTTGAAAAACTTCAAAGTTCCGCCATTTCGGCAGCTTTTAGCGAACCGGGAAAATAATAATAGCCTGGTAGGCGAAACCCTGGGGAACATCCCTGCGTAACATCTAAACGATTGGGGTAAAACTGTAGGAGTAGCATTTTAAAAATGGGTCAAAACGGGCACAAAAAGTGCAGCCATTTTGTCAGTTTTTAGTCAATCGTCAAAAAAAGTAATAGCCAGGTGGGTTACCACACAGGAAAGATTTCTGCGTAATATCAAAACGATTGGAGCAAAACTGCAGGAGTAGCATTTTAAAGAAAAAGTTTAACATACATTCAAGCACCCTATAGTGATACGGCTAACTCAGTCCGACAAAGTCGGCTAGGATAAAAAGAGTACCGACTGCGGGTATTTGAGATTACCAAGTAATCTGAATCAATTTCGTATTCGGACCATAATTCAGCTGAAGCATCATGAAATGGCAATGAATCTACCTTAAATACCTCATATTTAGCATTTTCAGCCACTATGGTATTTCTAATAGCACATGAAAGTTTGATCTACGATAATATTTCAATATCACGCATATCAAAAGGTAAAGACATCGAATCAAGCAACTTATGTTTAATTTGTCTGAAAATGGGAAGAAGTTGAGAAGGTGGAAATAATGTAATAGGTAATTTTCCTTGAATGCAAGATTCGAGTTGATTTATAATTAAATAAAAAGATTGTTCAGTGCGTTTAATAGTGTGAGAAATAACATGGAAAATGTCACGGATGCGATTGATCAATTGTGCATACTGTATTTCGATAACACTTTGCATTTCTTCATGTAATAAGGAAGTAGTTTCTTGCACATATTGAATCGAGTCCAGATTTATTTGAACACCATTATGAGTAATATTGAGGATACTTATCCTTTTTTCAACTATATGTACTAATTCATTTTGAAAATCTTTAATCACGAAATGGGCTCGCTTTAATTCATTAAAATTTTTCTCAGATACTGTCCCAAATAAACTCCGTAAAAGTTCCCCAACGAACGGAATAATTGCTCGTTTAGACCTTGTTTTATATGTTTTGAGGGCTTAAGTCCTTAAGTCATTAAATCTAGCCAAAATTAAATCAAAGTTCCCGCCAAATTGTAAAACTTGTAAGCAACATTAAACGTTAAAATTTCTTTGCGGATTACATTTATCTGATTTTCATAGGGTGTTAAACCTAACGCCAAAGTCACAAGTCATGAGCTGTATGAGAAATAAACGGGATCGTCTTGTACAAAGAAAACACCGATTGCATTTGCAATTGTCAGTAGAACGGTGGAGAACAAGGTGAAATAAGTGTGTGTGATCATTCTGCAATTAAAAGAAACTATATTTCTTTTAACGCATTATATAGATAGGGACTTGCGTTATTTAATATAAGAAAATTCACAACAATAAATGAATTTTTCTGAATGCCTGCATGATCATGTTACGTCAAGAAAAGCTTAATGTCGTATGAATTTAGTTTACTGAAGTTAAGTAAATCTATGTGCAAGTATTTACAATTCAAATCAAAATAGCAATTCATTTTCTAAATAAGGGACAGTTATTCAGATGTGAAAAAGGACTTGATTTTTAGAATCGAAACCTTATCTAGCCAAAATATGTATTCGGCTCATACGCTAAAACACGAAGTACACGCAAACGTTTGGCATTACCATCATCAAACACTTGTCTTCAGAATCACAGCGTTTTCATTTGTCAAAGCGTTCACATTCCATATCGGGGCCAACAATTAATTGTGGTTCAATAACACTGTGGGGCGGTGATCGTTCTGCGTCATGGTCATCTGAACATGATCGTTTCCTTTAACGGTGGGGGGGGGGGGGGGGTTCTGATATTTGGGGAATAAATGACGGAGTTGGGGAGTCATGAAGCTGTGAACCGTAACGGTCATTAGCCAAAGGCCTGCTGGCTAATTCTGCATTCCGCATGGGATGAACACGCCGAGGGCTGTCTTCAATGCACTCCTCGTCAAGGTATTCTACATGTTCTAGGTTAGCAGGTTGTAAATTATCGACGTGTATTTCACGGATGACCTTTTCTCTACTACGCGATAAAGGTTTTCCATAAAAGGGAGAACTTTTCTGACTCTTCCGGTTTGATAACTTTGTCAAAATAAAACACCGCGTCACCTGGTTTGTAAGGTGGGGCAAGGTAGCCTTTTGATTTATCCTAACCTTGTTTCGCTGTTTGGCTTCGAGGAGATTATCCTGGGTTTCTTTATAGGCAACGTCCCATCGTTCAAGCATACAAGGGACACTCTTCACCCATGTATTTTACTTTAGAGTTTAATAATGTGTCAATTAGAAACGTCGGATCTCTACCATAAACTAAAAAGTAAGGGGTAAACCTTGTGCTCTCATTTACTGAGGTCCCGTAAGTCATTAGAACACCTGGCATATGTTAATCCCAAGTGTACTGATTTGTGTGAGCGTACTTAGCGATAACGTCATTCATGTACCTATGAAAACGTTCGGTTTTCCCATTCGTGGACGGGTGATAAACGAGGGAAACCTTGAGGCATTTAAATAACAACTTGCTTAATGAGTACACGAATTCAGTACCATTGTCACTGAGAATAACTCGTGGGCAAGCATGTGTTGGGATTAACTTTTCGAGCAAAAGTGAGGCTACGGTTTCCGCTGATTTATAACTTTACAACTTATAAGGTTTACCTGTTTGTGGTGGGCTAAGACTGGCGCACCTGCTTAGCCTTTGTTTAAGCAAATACCTTTTGTCTACTTTGATTCGAAACAAACCTTGAGTTTTTACGGGTAAGTTCAGTAAGTGGTCTGATAATTTCGCTAAAACCGTCAATAAAAGCTCTATAGTAAGATGCCACACCAACAATCGATCTTACCTCTTTCACTTTCTGTGGTAGTTGTAAAATCTGAATAGCTCTTACCTTGTCCGGATCTGGTTCAATTCCGTGTCCTGAGATCATATGTCCTAAGTACTTGATTTGCTTTGAAAGAATTCACATTAGATCTGTTCAATTTCAAACCAGCTTTCTCTGATTTTTCAAACACAACCTTACACTGCTTAAAATGTTCTTCTCCTGAATTTGAATGAATGATGATATCATCCAAATATGCAATTGCGAAATCGTTCAAGGCTTCACCAAGTGCTTCTGTCATCACTTCTTGAAAAGCGGGTGGGCGAAACTTAACCCAAAAAGGTAACACATTAAATTCAAACAAACCTTTATGGCACACGAAAGCGGTTTTCTGGCAATCTTCTGGCTTAACTTTTAATTGATAGTATCCCGATTTTAAATCTAAGACGCTATAGACCTTTGCACCCTATATAGATGCAAGAATATCATTGATAGTGGGAAGAGGATAGCTATTTTAAACCAGCACCTTGTTCAACTTTCGATGATCTACGCACATGCGTGGGTTTCTTCCATCCTTTCGTGGTACAAATAGAATAGGAAAAGTCCACAGGGATTTTGAGCGTTTTATTATACCTGCTGGTAATAGCTGTTCTAACTGTTTCTCTAAAATGGGCCTTTGTGAAAATGGCACACGGTAGGGTCGTTGCTTAATGGGTTTACTATCTCCCGTATCAAGGTGGACCTCCGTCAAATAGGTACGACCTAAGTTAGTGTCAGTTTCCGCAAACAGATGATTATGAGCGTCTAAAAATGCTTTTAATTTCTCTTGGTGTGGGGTTGATGACGGGCTTTGAAAAGACTCTTTTGTGAGATTTATGTGAAATGTGCACTCTACATGCGTGGGTGAGTGATCATTGTTTCGCGTTGTGTATGACTCAGGTTGTGGCTCTGCTAAATTGATTTGTGATGGTGTGTGTTTTGGGGTTGTGCTTTCGGGGATGTTTTCTAAGATTTGGCCTTTAATGTTCTCTACGAGAGCTACGGGGTGTCCCGTTTTAAGAGTATATCGCGTGAATGTTTCATTGTAAATTTGGTATGACTAGAGTTTACTGCCTTTTACCAAAACTTTGGGGGAATACAAGCCAAGTTGTTCTCAAAATACAGAGGAATTTTCTAGTGGGGACACTAAACACTTGCCTTTCAAAGTTTTCTTTAAACCAAATTTTACCACAGTAACGAGGTTCGAGGAAACCCTTATGTTTAGTTTTCGCGAGAAATACAGTTTCGGCCTTGGCATCTTGATTTTTAAGTATGGTTACTTGATTTCATATTGCCAAAGTTCTCTTTTCAAAATCTAATTTGACCTTATGAGAGAGTAGGAAATCAAAAGCCAAAAGAACAGACTTTTGAAGACCTTCAACCACTTGAAATTCATGCGTTAGTGTTTATTTCCTATTTTGAAACGTGGCACGGAGGTAGAAATAACGCTTAAGGCGTGCCCTGTCACTAGTTTTCCACTTTTGGCTTGCTTTTGTTAAGGATGAATTTTGCATTGAACGTTTCAAATGTTTCTGGTTAATTAAACTGCGATCAGCAGGTGAATCTAATAAACCTTCGCACACAAAGTTTCCAAAAGAAAGCGGATACGCTTTGCTCTCGAACGTTTCAGGCTTCACCTCATAATTAGAACCGTGGCCTTTTTCCGGTTCGGTGAGAATCAGAATGTTTTGGTTTAAAGCCTTACCGGGGCCTTTGGAAGATGCTAATTTTCTTGCCCTACATTCTCTAAGTTTATGTCCTATTTTCTTGAAGTAACAAATGGGTTTGTTATCCTCTGTCCACTGATACTGAGGTTTTTGCCCTGTGGTCGGTAAGAGAGTTTTTTTTTGATTGTCGTTTTCCTTTGTTTGTAAGGAGAGAATGTTTTGTATGTTAGAATTTGGGCTGATTATCGCTTTAGCCATTTGATCTAAACGGCTGTCCGTTTTGACCATACCAATGTTCATTGGTTCTTCGTGCCTTCTTCTTACTTCAAAAGATTTTAAGGCCTGTTGTTCCTGGGCTGCTATTTTCACGGCCGCATCGAGATCATTCGGTTTTTCCCTAATCAATTTGCGTAATATTGAATCATTAATGATATCGCCGATTACGGTGTCGACTAAAACTGATTGTATGAGGGGGGTTCATAAATCTTCACCGACATAGGCCTCTCCGGCCATGCGAACAATTCTTTCAATAAAATTGTGGATGGACTGATGTTTGCTTTGGGTAATTTTTCTTAATTTCTGTTTAGCCAGATGGCTATCACCGGAGTCACTAAGCTGAATATTTAATTGTTGTTTTAACTGGGGCCAGGAAATTTTAGGATTTTGTTTCAAGACCCTTCCTAAAAAGTCAGACGCGGGTCCCTTTAACGTTTGGAGAAAAAAAGCTCTAAATCTTTCATCATCAGCCTCTACCACCGATCCGGCCCTATCCATCTCCCTATGAAAGTCTTTAAATTTCCGGGAGCTCTGCCCATCGAAATCCCTAATTTGTTTAGAGATACATTGTACACGCATTTCGAGCTGAAGGGACTGAATGGATTTTTGTAAAAGGTTTAAGGGGTAATTTTTAAAAGGTAGGAGCACTTCATCTGGATTCATTTTCGCTTTCTAAAATTTACCAAAATTTCGTGCTTTTTATGAGGTGAAGTTTGGTGAGTAACCTGCCATTAACCTGACTTTTTAATGTCCATCAGGGCATTGCTTGGCTGCTTGTCTGTTGGGTTGCTTGGCTGCTTGGCTATTGGGCTGCTTGGCTGTTGGACCGCTTGGCAGCTTGGCTGTCCTTCCAGAGTTCTGTGGGGTCAGTCTGGCAGCTTGCGTCATGGGTTTGTCTGGTGGGTGTCTTCAGGTATGGGGATCTCCAGAACGAGCGCACTTTGCCAGTGGGACGGTGAATTTGAATAACCAGCCTTTTCTTAGATTGGTCGCTAAACAGAAACCTCTGGACGTCTCTAATTTTCTTTTTGATTTCGCTTGGTGTTTCTCTTCTAACGTCTTCTGCTTGGGCTTGAGAGGAGGCTGGTTGGTTTTCTTCTTCGTCCTCTGTGTTGGATATTGTGATAGTTTCTTCTTCAGAGTCCGAAAGAATTTCTATAATTTTGCTATTATTTTCCGGTCTTTCTTCTTGGTTTTCCGATTGACGAGAGATGAAAAATTTCCTAAACTCGTTTTTGAAATTATTTTCCATTGATTTTTGCATATATTTCTTTTTTCATATTTTTTTTAATTTTTAATTTAATTCTGGTCCACGGCACTAGTATAACAGAGTCGTTTTTGAGTTGTTTGATTCTTGAAAATAAACTAAGATTTCCTTCGGTAATTTAATTAAATTTATTACGAAATTTCACAAGAGATTAACGTTCCAAAAGTGTCGAAAACTCAAATCTGCAATGGAATGCCATTACTTCCACACGTTTGAAGCTAATTTACATTAGAATTTCTTTGTTCTGCATCTGTGATTTTTAAGCTGACGTGGACAGATTTTTTATTACTTTGTTTACGATTTTAGAAGGATACACACTGACATAAATGTGAGATAAATATTCTTAATGTTTGGAGCCTTATTTATCAAGGGCTATTTCCAAAATTGGATGCTGCGATGATACCATAAAATTAAAGAGAGAACATAAAAATAAAGGAAGATTGCTGCTGATAAAACCATAAAAGGAACTTTAATTCGCGTGTTAAAACAAACCTATGTTAAGAAAAAACTATTAATCATTTTAATTATAAGGAGCTTTGTTACAACGCCTCGCACGTAGTTCAGATATGAGCAGTTTTGAAATGGGCGAGCGAATAATCCACCGTAGTATACTCTTCAACAGGTCATGCATATCATAACGCATTGTCTTTATCAGCATAAAATCAGCATATAATCAGAATATCAGCATACAAAGTCACTCTTAAAGGGCATCTGTTTTCATGAGAACTGAAAGATCCAAAGTAGCGAGCGCGTGTACCTATATTGCTTGACTTTCCTGCTTTTAGTTTCTTGACAGAGAAAGCAGGGTTTTTTGTACTTACATCTGGGTTTGTCAGAACAGGCTTGCAGTGGCTACGCCCATATATAAAAATGGCCCGCACGATATACGGCGGATTGTTGTTTTCCGGATCGCCAACATTTGGTAAGACTGCGTGAGTTTGTCTGCATAAAAAAACACATTTTTCGAATCTGTTTCTGTTCTGCTTGTATAAACAAACAGTCACTCACCTGGTACTCATTTTGACACACTGATTTTGTCAGAATGTAGTTATTTCAAAACTGACATAATAATTTTACTATAAAATTTTAACAACTGTACGCTTATAGTTTTTTACATCTATTGCGTTTTAGGTTTGAAGTTATTTCTCCAACTGTCAACTAGAGCGACCAGTGCAATCAAAACATAACAGTACAGGCTAAAAGTACACACGTTCAATCGACACTTATTATTTTCTTGTTTTTTTTGTAAGCAAAAACAAGTGTCTACCCAACTACACACATTAATCCTCAATAACCATTTTTCTTGTTTCTTATAGCTGAAATAAAGTATTCATATGTGTAAACATAATCATAATTCATTGTAAAAATTCAAAAATAAACCAAACTCGATGGTGGTCACTAAAACAGGTTTTACTGTACGTCCTTTGTATCCGGGTGTGGAACCTGGTCGCCACAGCAGTTCTAGAAGCTGATCAAGACAGGAAAGCGTCACCGTATGTCTTTTTATCGGAATCTGGAAGGGGTCGCGAAAATCGAGTTTTACTTTGCATCTTTTTATCAAGGGTCTGGAAGGTGCTCTCTACATCACCAATTCCCTACTTCATTTAATTTTTCTGCTAACCGTCAACACCCCTCCCCCCTCCACCCCAGCCATCTGAAATAGGTACGACTTTAAACGCAACAATAACCTTTTTACCCAAGGTTACGGTAACGGCCTGTACCCTAGGTGCAGTTATATCCATGATATATTACCTTGTCTTCGTACTCCCATTGGCTAAAAAGCACTAGAAAGGCATCCTTGATAGCTATGATACAGATGACTCATTTCGGTGGAAGGGGGAGGTAACAACCATAATGTACCACAACTGACACTGAACTGATAACACGTGGTGGGGTGGGGGTTGGGGGATGTTAGTGACATCATACACCTTCCTTAACAAACAGTGCGTCTTATCCAAGGAATGACTACGCCAAGTTTGAAGTCGATTCGACTTTTTGCTATCGAGATATTTTGCTTAACAAGAGATAAATGTTTACGTAATGACGCCTTTCTTAACTTCAAAAATCCAACTGACCCAAAGAATTCCCATCTTATTGTAATTACATGCATATTTTACGTGATGATGTCATG
The DNA here is from genome assembly GCA_949752745.1 of Protula sp. h YS-2021. Classification (NCBI taxonomy): domain Eukaryota; kingdom Metazoa; phylum Annelida; class Polychaeta; order Sabellida; family Serpulidae; genus Protula; species Protula sp. h YS-2021. The sequence goes on along the minus strand of OX457026.1, from coordinate 44,370,231 downwards.
TTCTTTTTTCGTTTTTTCTTCTCGCGACAAAATTCGACAGAATCCTTTGGACCTACCAGGCAAAAAACCCAAAAGGTTTCAACTTCCTATTATAGTCCACGGCTGAGAAATCTTACACAACAATTTTAATGTAATGACGTCAAACGCCATTATATATATATATATATATATATATATATATATATATATATATATATATATATATATATATATATATATATTACGTGATGAAGTCAAACGCCGCACTCGTTCATTCTACTAACGATAAACCTTGATCTTTCGGATCTACAAGCAACAATTCAACCACGTTTGAACTTTCTTCCATGCTCAGAGGCTGAGATATCTTAAATACAAGATTTTGAGGTAATGATATTCATACGCCTTTCTTAATTTCGGTACATCGGTAAAAGTTGGCGAAAGGAATACCTATGTAAAATTTGAAGTCGATACGACTTTCCATTGGGGAGATAACATCATAGGCCACAATAGTTCGTTTGAAAGAATCTTTCCGACCTACTAAGCAACAATCCCACCAAGTTTCAACTTTCTCCGATGTTCAGCGGCTGAGAAATTTCGTACACAACATTTTTACTAATGACATCATACGCCTGCTTTGATGCTGTAACATGTGTCACAAGTTGATAAAACTGTCCTACCTAACCAAAAAATAAACAGATCAAGTTTGAAGTCGATCGGATTTTTCGTTCTCGAGATATCTTGCACATAGGATTTTGCTCACCACACTGATACACACAAACGCACATACATACACTCACAGAAAGTATAAACACTATATGTCTCCCCTTAGTCGGGGAGACTATAGTAAGACGCAGCACACCTTCAATCTGTACTCAATGCGTGTGTGAGATTTTTCAATAATCGAAAACGGATCATCTAGAAATCCGAATAAAAACACCATCTTGCACACCTTTCATGTGTGTTTTATTCATGTATAAAAGTTAAAAACAATCCGACCTTCAGTTTCGGAGATATAACTCAGACACGACGTACCATTAAGCGCACAAAATTACAAAAACGCTAAATCGTACCAAATTTTATAATACTGTTATTCGGAGAATTTCAAACAAAAATATGACATTCACATCTTCAACATATGCTCTATCTGTGAATGAATCTTCAAAGCGATCCAACTTATAGGTTCGGAAATATAGCCGGGAAACGACATTCCATTACTCGAATAAAATTGTACGAATGCTAAGTTTTACCAAATTTCAAAATACTGTCATTTTTATAACTTTTATGAATCTGAACAAAAATACGACGCTGCACACCATCAATATGTGCTCTATACGTAGGTTAAATTTAAAAATAATTCAACTGATAGTTTTTGAAGATCTAGCTGGGCAGGATATCGAAAATACGATTATAATAATCAACATTTACCATGAAGCTGAACACAAAGCCGAAGTCGAATACTTTAAATATGTGCCTTACCGTTTGTGAAATTTCAAAACAATTTTACCTATACTTTTGAAGATATAGTCCGGACACGCATGTGGACAGACAAACAATGGTGCCCTCCGTTACATGGGGATAATGAAAGAATAACAAGACTGTCAAGTGCCAGTGGTCCAGTTGAGGATTCAGTCTTGTGACTCTTGGAAAATGGCAAGACAGCCTGATCTGGTTGAATGTTTTATATATATAATAAATTATGCTGAAATTATGAAAATGTCTGAATATTTGCAATAAAAAGAAAAAATGCAGACACTAGAATTTTACTCCAATTTGTTATTAAATTCAAACAGAAGTCAAATGTAAAAATTAAAATAAAGTCCTTTCTTTCATTACTTATCTTTCAGATTGTTTCAAGTGAGTATTAAAATGTGGATACAATTTTGGAATACCCTATCCAGAACACTTTAATATTTGTCAGATAAAAATATATATGTAACAAGCACGTCCAAGCACATGACCCAGCCGAGTTACCAAACAAGAAAAGAGATAAAATCTCTGAAACGAATACTGTTAGGCAAAAAAATTGAGAATTTTGTTTCTGAACGTAACTTCTTCATAATTTTAATACATTAAAACGAGTTTTCCCGGGTAAAATCTAAAAAAAAACAAAAAAACAAACAAACAAAAAGAAAAAAAAAACACAAGCACGTCCAAGAACATGGAGAGCAGCCCACGAACGTGTACTATTGAAAAGATTAAATGAAAAAAAGACAACAAAAAAAACCACAGCAAGAGAAAAGAAATAGAATGGGTTAAAAACCACTTCAAGAACTATGTAAAATGCATTTAATTCGAATCTGAAACTACCGGAAAAGGGATGTTGGAGAGGTTGGGTTTTGACGATTCACGTATTTACTGACATCTACACAATTTTACAAAATTTTTAAAATTCCATCATTTTGGCATTTTGTTGTCATTTGCGAAAAAAGCAAAGTCCAGGTGGAGAAGCACTTAAGAAACTTTCGATTAAACTTTTATAACTATTTGAAAAAGACTGAGAGAAATGAATAGTTTGACAACTCCGTTCTTTACTACCATTTATTCCAGTTTTTCCAAAACTTCGAAGTTCCGCCATTTCGGCAGTTTTTTAAAAAAAAGTAATAGCCTGGGAGGCGAAGGCCTGGAGAACATCCCTGCGTAACATCTAAACGATATGAGTAAAACTGTAGGAAGAGTAGCATTTTAAAAGTGACGCCATTTTGACAGTTTTTCATCAATCATCAAAAATGTAATAGCCAGGTGGGGGACCACCCAGGGAACATTCCTGCGTAATATCAAAACGATTGGAGCAAAACTGTAGGAGTAGCATTTTAGAGAAAAAGTTTAACATACGCAGATATGTTCAAGCCCCCTATAGTAATACGACTAACAAAGTCGGCTGGGTTAAAAACAGGAATTTTTCTCCCATTTGTTTTTAAAATCAGACAGAAGTGGAACTCCAAAATGTAAATAACGTCCTTTCTTATATGCACTTATTTCGAGCCTATAGTTGCAAACGATTATTTAAACTTCGTTACAGCTTTCGGAATACCCTATCCAGGGTGGTACTAGGCCAGTGCTTAACTAAGAATGAATAAATGATAGGTTGAGGAATATCCAAACCATACTTCAAAGGCATACTTCAAATGCCCTGGGAAACTTCAAAGCGTGGGTTTCGTCAAAACCATGTGGACCCTAAATGATTCTAATTGGCGTGGGAAAAATGACAAGTTTGTCCAAGGACAAAGTCTCAGCTTACGAAAAGCAATAAGACCAATTCCAGCGTGCATGAGCAAGGGAATTTTCCTGAAAAATTGGGGTTCAAAAGATGAGACGGCAAAGAGCTAGCCCAAAAATTAATTTAGCACCGGACCAGAACATAGACCGATAAATGCATACAAAGATTTCTTTCCCAGAAAAATGGGAAACAGATTTTTTGTATCTCTGGTAGACTGGATAGCCTGCCATAGATACCTTCAAACAACGCTCGCATTTCGGACCAGTGCGCATATTTATGTAACTTGCCTTGATGCGCGGTTCTTATTCAGACAAGTGCGCATGTTTATTTAATTTTGCGTAGATGCGCGGCTCTCATTTTGGAACAGTGCACATGTTTATTTAACTTGCGTTGATGTGCGGTTCGCATTTCTGACGAGCGCCCATGGTTTTTTTCACCTTTTGTGAAAGTGCGGTTCTTATTTACGGATCAGTGCGCATGTTTATTTACCTTGTGTTGATGTGCGGTTCTTATTTCGGATCAATGCGCATCTTTATTTACATTGTGTTGATGGGCGGTTCGTATTTCGGATCAGTGCGCATGTTTATTTACCTTGTGTTGATGTGCGGTTCTTATTTCGGATTTATTTACCTTGCGTCGATGCGCGATTCTTATTCCAGACCAATACGCATGTTTATTGTACTTGCGTTGATGAGCGGTACTTATTTTGGACAAGTGCACAAGTTTCCATAGGTTGCCTTGATGCGCGGTTCGCATTTCGGACCAGTTTGCATGTTTATTTAACTTGCGTTGATGCACGGTGCTTATTTTGGACGTGTGCCTATGTTTATTTAACTTGCGTTGGTGCGCGGTTTGCATGTTGGACCAGTGTGTATGTTTATTTAACTTGCGTTGATGCGCAGTGCTTATTTTGGACCAGTGCAAATGTTTATTTAACTTGCGTTGGAGCGTGGTTCGCATTTCGAACCACTGCGCACATTTATTTAACTTGCGTTGATGCGCGGTTCGAATTTCGCAGAAGTGCGCATGTTTATGTAACTTACGCTGATGAGCAGTTCGAATTTCGGATCATTACGCATGTTTATTTAACTTGCGTTAATGCGCGGCTCTCATTTTGGAACAGTGCACATGTTTATTTAACTTGCGTTGATGCGCGGTTCGAATTTCGGAGAAGTGCGATTGTTTATTTAACTTGCGCTGATGAGCAGTTCGAATTTCGGATCATTACGCATGTTTATTTAACTTGCGTTAATGCGCGGCTCTCATTTTGGAACAGTGCACATGTTTATTTAACTTGCGTTGATGTGCGGTTCGCATTTCTGACGAGCGCCCATGTTTTTTTTCACCTTTTGTGAATGTGCGGTTCTTATTTCGGATCAGTGCGCATGTTTATTTACCTTGTGTTGATGTGCGGTTCTTATTTCGGATCAATGCGCATCTTTATTTACATTGTGCTGATGGGCGGTTCGTATTTCGGATCAGTGCGCATGTTTATTTACCTTGTGTTGATGTGCGGTTCTTATTTCGGATCACTGCGCACGTTTATTTACCTTGCGTCGATGCGCGATTCTTATTCCAGACCAATACGCATGTTTATTGTACTTGCGTTGATGAGCGGTACTTATTTTGGACAAGTGCACAAGTTTCCATAGGTTGCCTTGATGCGCGGTTCGCATTTCGGACCAGTTTGCATGTTTATTTAACTTGCGTTGATGCACGGTGCTTATTTTGGACGTGTGCCTATGTTTATTTAACTTGCGTTGGTGCGCGGTTTGCATTTTGGACCAGTGTGCATGTTTATTTAACTTGCGTTGATGCGCAGTGCTTATTTTGGACCAGTGCAAATGTTTATTTACCTTGCGTTGGAGCGTGGTTCGCATTTCGAACCACTGCGCACATTTATTTAACTTGCGTTGATGCGCGGTTCGAATTTCGCAGAAGTGCGCATGTTTATGTAACTTGCGCTGATGAGCAGTTCGAATTTCGGATCATTACGCATGTTTATTTAACTTGCGTTAATGCGCGGTTCGAATTTCGGACCAGTGCGCATGTTTATTTAACTTGCGTTGATGCGCAGTGCTTATTTTGGACCAGTGCAAATGTTTATTTAACTTGCGTTGGAGCGTGGTTCGCATTTCGAACCACTGCGCACGTTTATTTAACTTGTGTTGATGCGCGGTTCGAATTTCGGAGAAGTGCGCATGTTTATTTAACTTGCGTTGATGCGCGGTGCTTATTTTAGACCAGTGCAAAGGTTTATTTAACTTACGTTGGCGCGTGGTTCGCATTTCGAACCACTGCGTATGTTTATTTAACGTGCGTCGATGCGCGGTTCTTATTTCAGGCCAGATGCGCGGTTCGTATTCTGGACCAGTGCGCATGTTTATTTAAGTTGCGTTGATGCGCAGTTCTTATTTTGAACAGTGCGCATGTTATTTAAGTTGCGTTAATGGGCAGTTCGCATTTCGGACCAGCGCGCATGTTTTTTTTAACTTGTGTTGATACGTGGTTCGCATTTTGGACCACTGCGCATATTTATTTAACTTGTGTTGATGATCGGTACTTATTTTGGACCGGTGCAAATGTTTATTTAACTTACGCTTATGTGCGGTTCGCAATTCGGACCAGTGTGCATGTTTATTTAATTTGCGTTGATATCCGGTTCGCATTTCGGACCAGTATACGTGTTTCTTTAGGTTGCGTTGATGCGCAGTTCGCATTTTGGGACAAGTGAGCAGGTTCATTTAACTTGCCTTGACGCGCGATTTGCGTTTCGGACCAGAACGCATGTTTATTTAAGTCCCGTCGATGCCCGACTCTTATGTCTATTCAACTTGCGTCGATTCATGGTTCTTTCTTCGGACCACTGCGCATGTTTATTTAACTTGCGTTGATGTGCGGTTCTCATTTCAGACCACGGCGCATGTCTATTCAACTTGCGTCGATGCGTGGTCCTTTTTTTCGGACAAGTGCGCATGTTTGTTTAACTTGCGTTGATGTGCGGTGCTTATTTTGGACCGGATCGCATGTTTATTTAACTTCCGTCGATGCGCGGTTCGCATTTCAGGCCAGTGTCCATGTTTATTTAACTTGTGTTGATGCGTGGTTCTAATTTCAGACCAGTGCGCATATTTATTTAACTTGCGTTGCTGTGCGGTTCGCATTTCGGATCACTGCGCATGCTTATTTAATTTGCCTCGATGTACGGTTCGCATTTCGGACCAGTGCGCATGTTTCTTTAGGCTGCGTTGATGCGCGGTTCGCATTTCAGACCACTGCGCATGTCTATTCAACTTACGTCGAAGCGTAGTTCTTTTTTTTCGGACCAGTGCGCATGTTTATTTAACCTGCGTTGATGCGCGGTGCTTATTTTGGACCAGTTCGCATCTTTATTTATCCTCCGTCGATGCGCAGTTCACATTTCGGACCAATGCGCATGTTTATTTAACTTGCATCGATGCGGAGTACTTAATTTGGACTACTACTGCGAATGTTTATTTAACTTGCGTCGATGTGCGGTGTTTAAATCTGACTACTGTGCAAGTTCATTTAACTTGCATTTATGCGCTGTAGGAGGAGATTCATTTAATTTTTTTTTCAAAAATTCCGAAAAAATTCAAAAGTTTTCCAATTCACTCAAAAAGCACAAGCCGTATGCATGACCCCCTAGAGACGGCTCATATCGAAAATAAATGAAATCTGATAAAAACTGTAGGAGGAAATGCATTTTGAATTTTTTTCTTCAAAAATTCTCTCATCGACTGAAAAAGACAGACCATATTCACGACACCCTAAGCATGCCTCAGCCACAAAATAAATTATGTTTGATCAAAACTGCAGGAGAAAATGCATTTTGAGGTATTTTCATCAAAAATTCCCCCCGAAATCAAAAATTCCCAAGTCGAGTCAAATAGCACAAGCCGTATGCGAGATCTACCTAAGGATGCCTCATAGCAAAAATAAATGAAATCGGATTAAAACTGTAGGAGGAAATGCATTTTGAAGTTTTTCTTCAAAAATTCCCAAAAAATACAGAAATTGTCGGATCGACTAAAAAGCGCAAGTCGTATTCTCAACCCCTTAGGGATGCCTCAAACCAAAAAAAAAAAAAAAAAATTGCCCGACCGACTAAAAAGCACAAGCCGTATGCACTCACACCAAGAATAAATGACATCGAATCAAAATTGTAGGGGTAAATGCATTTTGAATTATTTTCGAAATTTTTGCTTAAAAAATTCCCCAATAATACAAACTAAAAAAGCACAAGCCGTATGCACGACCCTTTAGGGGTGCCTCATACCAAAAATAAATGACATCGGGTCAAAAATGTAAGAGGAGATACATTTTAAAATTTCTTTAAAAAATCCCCAAATATTCAAAAATCACCCGATCGACTAAAAAAGCACAAGCCGTATGCACGACCGCTTAGGAAATCCTCACACCAAAAATAAATGACATCGAATCAAAATTGTAGGAGTAGAGGCATTTTTTTCAAAATTTTTGCTTAAAAAAATCCCCAAAAATACAAAAATTGTCCGATCGACTAAAAAAGCAAAAGCCGTATGCACGACCCTTTAGGGGTGCCTCATACCAAAAATAAATGACATCGGGTCAAAAATGTAGGAGGAGATACATTTTTAATTTTTTTCTTTAAAAATGCGCCAAAAATTCAAAAATCACCCGATCGACTATAAAAGCACAAGCCGTATGCACGACCCCTTAGGGATGCCTCACACCAAAAATAAATGACATCGAATCAAATTGCAGGAGGAGATGCATTTAGAAACAAAGTTTAAAGCGAACTAACTAATTAACTAACTAACTAACTAACTAACTAACTAACGGACGCCACCCGCAAACCGATAGGAATATCCCAGCTTACGTGTACCTTAAGCTGGGCTAAAAAAGAGGCCATTGACGGGATCGGGTCTCAGTCATTTGTTCCTTTGAAGTTTTGTTCGGGATAGTACTCACCATTATTTAACAGTAGCATCACAACATTAGGTAAAGTAACTATGACACAAACATGTGCAAGTTTAAAAGTTTGAGAGGCTTTGTTCTTTGACATTGGCTGTGTTTCCTTGACCTTTAAAATTCTGTAGTAGCCAGGATTCAGCATCTATGAATGATACTATATTTTCGCCCACCCCAAAATATCACATTTTACGGTCAGAGAATTGATTTCTGCACTTCTTGCATTATCGCCCACTTAAAAATGATCGGAGACATACATAACTAATATTCAAAGCGGGTACATTACCAAAAGAAATGTTTTGCACCATGTTCCCTATTATCGCCCAATGTTCCCTATTATCGCCCACAAGAACAATATCATATTTCTCATATTTTAGGGTCATAGAATTGATTCCTGCACCTTTACAGCAGAAATTACAAGTTTCTTGCAAATCATCAAAGATATCCATAACTAATCTTTAAAACGGTTAAATTAAAAAGGAAATCTTTTGCACTATGTTCCCTATTATCGCACATATTTATCATATTTTTGAGTCATAGAACTGATTCTTACAATTTTAAAGCGAAAATTTCAACGTTCTTGCATTATCGCCCAATGTTCCCTGTTATCGCTCACTCGAAAAATAGCATATTTATCATATTTTCGGGTCACAGAACTGATTTCTGCACTTTGAAAGCGCAAATTACAACTTTCTGTTAATATCGCCCAATTTTCCCTATTATCGCCCATTTGCAAATTATCATAGAACTGACTACCTGACAACAAAATTACTGAAATCATTCAAGCCCAACCAGAAGAACTTGCATTTAGCATATTGTGCCCCTGTGCAAATTGGAACTTTGAAAATTTTCAAAAGTTGCAAACTTTGAAGCTCAGTTGATTAAAAAATAAGTCGAAATTCAAAAATCGAAAAAAGTACTTTTTTCAGCCCTTAGCTCTAGTTTCTTCATAAAATTTTTCGGAATCTTCCGATGAAAAATGAGGACCAGATAGATTTTGTTCGTATTCTGCCCAAATTGGCAACAAAATCGGCAAAAATGGTTTAAACCAAAAAAATAAAAAAATCCTAATGCAGTAGAGGGTTAAGAACTCGTGTTTAAAATTTTGTAAGAATGGGATAAAAAATAAATAAAACTATTCCACTTTAACCGTCGCGGGACGGACAGACGGACCGACGGCACTTGCCCCTATCTGTATAGTCCCGTTGGCTGAAAAGCCAACTGGACTGAAAACCTACTCAATTCAGTAGTTTTATGATGAATGCACGACAGCCAAGGCTGGTATGAAATATTTCGAATGGAATATTTGACTGTGGAAATTCCAGAAATTTCACATGTTTTGAAATTTTTAAATAAGAAATAAGATGTACATCAAGAATACCAAATACTGACGGATACCTTTCAACGGACAGTCATCTTTAGTTATCAGTTAACACACTGCGTTGGCATAACTCTACCAGTAACCGATACAGCCACAGAAATCCTGCGCAGTCTGTGACTTTTGAGTAACATAGCCAGCAATTGCTGGCCTATAGCCGCAGTATATATTCTTAAACTGTATGAAAGTTACAAAACCACAGAGTGAAAACTTAATTGTAAAGAGCGTGGACAAAGTACCCCATAAGTTACAAAACTGTAGGATGAAAACTTAATGGCAGAAAGACGTGGACAAAGCACGGCAGGTAATTGCTTACAGACGGACAAACAGACGGGCATGGCGATAGTCCTTAGCCAATTTTTGGATAAGGGCAAAAGTATCGGATGCACTGTTCAGTGTGGCATATCGACAACTTATATAAATATACAATACAATATACATGTACATTTTCAGTGCGTAACATTTTAGAACGATGCAGTCAACCATTTCCAAAAGCTTGCTCGGACGGAGTGCCTCATCGCTCACCTTGCTGCAACGGTCGATATCGTGGCGATACGATACGATACAAAAGCGCACTGATATACGAACTGATATTCGCTCCCAAATTCGAAAGTGTTTGAAATGATTATTTTTTTCAATTATACAACTTGAAATGAATAAACAGTATAAACAACGAAAGAAAGATGTACATCCGCCCATACAAAAAAAAACCCTAGTTCCACTCACATGTTATCAAACAACGACGTCAGATCGAACGTTTCACAGGACGACGTGTCTTTCATTTCATTCATTATTGTCACGATCTTTTCTGGATCACTCGTGAAATCACACACCTGAAAACATGACAATAGCAGAACAATGTTAGAGGGCATCGAACTGAGCTGAGATCGGTTTTTAGCCATTTTTTCTATTTATGCCTTAGATTAAACTCGCTTGTTCCCATTTGCAAACAAAGTTTGCAAATGGGTATGCTTTGTTAAGAATTCTGGCTGCTATTCTTTTTTTTTTTTTTTTTTTTTTTTTGTCTCGGAGGTTTCCAGAAAGCTCCTACGCTACTGCATTTTTTTAACCTTGACTTTCAAGGAGTAGGCTACCAAAAATATCTGGTTTCTTATTTGCTTCAGAATTCTTATTTTATATAATACGGTGTTTTACACTCTTAACGCCATTTTATTTTGTCGGTTTCTATACAACTCTGACGAAACGGCCAAGGCTATGAAAATGAAACTTGACACACTTGTGGGATCTTGATCCTTCTGATTTTTTTAATTATGACGTCACCATCGACGTCTTATGACGTCCTAAAATTTTCAAAGCTCCGGAAATGCCACCCCAATCTTTCCCACAATCCACAGTACCAAAAAGTTCCCGTTAATCACAAAAATTACAACAAGCAGTATTCCATTCATACCGAGGCCCGCAAGGTTCATTTCATTTCCACGGAACTTCATGCACACTTCCTATGAAATTCTTATGAATTGTACGGGAAGAACAAAGTACTTCTTCTTAAGAACTTAAAGGAATTTCACATGAATTCCCATGGCAGTTCGTTTCCTTCGAAATTCTCATGCATTGCACAGAAAGAAGGGAGTACTTCTTCCTAAGAATTTCAAATGAATTTCACATGAATTTCCATAGAATTTCCACAGAAGTTCATGCATATTTCCAAAGAAGTTATGAATTGTCTTGGAAGGGTAGATCTTTACTTCCTAAGAAGCACGTGAAGTTCACACGAATTTCGATGGAATTCGTAGACATTTCTTACGAAATTCTGATGAGTTGCACAGGAGGCGAGACACTTCTTCCTAAGAATTTCATATGAATTTCACATGAAGTTCAGCAGAATATTTATGAATTATGCTATAGGGATAGATCCTGAAGCTGAGTGCTTTGTATAGGATTCGAGCACGCGTGGAAGGCCTGTGAACGAACCGCACAGAGATCTAGATTTACTAGATCTCAGCTGGACATTGTGACCAGCTGAGATCTAGTAAATCACCTATCAATAGGCTTGCATGGTCTCGAAAAAGTGGTTGTCTTATTGTTAAACCCGGCTGTTGAAAATTCGTACAAATTCATAAAGGAATTCGGTCAAAATTGTGAGAGAAGAAGCATTTTGAAAATTGGCTACTAAAATTTTTAAAAGTCCCCCATTTAGCCAATTTTCGGCGGCTCGCCAGAGAAGTTTACAAGAAAAAAACCTTTCGAAAAGTGCTTACAAATAAATTTTAAAACGCCCACAACCCTCTATTGAGCCAAATTTTAGCGCATCGACCAAAAAGTTAATTCTCAATAGAGAACCTCTAGGAAACAACTGTTCAAACTTGAAAACGTCTCGAAGAGTACGTCTATCCCCCGTGGGCCATATGGTATGTATAAGGCTGTTGCGTGTTGACTACGCAAAATTTAGAAGTGGAAGATACGTAGACGTAGTGTCTAACATTAAAACCAATCAATCCATTAACCAGTGGGCGCGCGAGACTGCCGTAGGTATGCTAAGTACAGTGCCGGTTTTGAAAAGTCCGTCATTTTGTCAATTCAAGTCCCATCCTGAAAATTCTTGGTTACTGCACTGCGGAAGCGTCCAGAGAAGCCGTGTACAAAATTTGAAACGAATCCATCCATCCATGTAGCGTGTAGGCGCATGAGAATACCGTAGATACGGTCCAGTGCCGATTTTCAAAAGTCCGCCATTTTGTCAATTTTTTTCGGATCCGGAAAATTCTTAATCACTGCACTGCGAATGGGTCCAGAGAAGCTGTGTGCAAAATTTGAAACGAATCTATGTATTAATATGGCCTGTAGGCGCTTGAGACTGTCATATATATACTAAATCCAGTGCCGATTTTCAAAAGTCTCCCCTTTTGCCTATTTTTTGCCGATCCGAAAAATTCTTGGTAATTGCACTGCGGAAAATTGTACTGTAATTGTACAAAATTTGAAACGAATCCATCTATTAATGTGGCCTGTACGCGTGTGAGACTGAAGCGTGGCAGACGGACAGACCGAAAAGTTCAAAACTATATCCCTCCGTTCCACGGGGGATAACTAAGAAAGAAATCCAATCAAAACTGAGAAAGAAGCATTTTAAATATTCGCTACACAATCACTCCCTCCTCATTTAGCCAATTTCGGAAAATTTGCCATAAAAATTTTAAAATTCTAGATATTCAGCCAATTTCCTTTCTGTTCGCCAAAAACAAAGTAGCTTTTCAAGAGAAGAAAGCCTACTGAACTTTCGTGTAAAATTACAAGGTCATCCAATCACAAAATATGGAAGAAAAAACTTTTGGAAAATTAGTTACGATTTTTTTTAAATGCCCCGAAACTAGAGTCTCAGTGAGAGAGGATCCCCGTGTAAGATAGATTATATATTATACAAAATTTAAAAATGATATCAGACAAATGAAAGTGTTGCAAAATTACATGTCGTTAGACCTTGATACTTTAGTCACTGTTTACAACAGTGAATTGCGCGAATTACTGGATACTGGATACTGGATACTCATGCACCGCTTAATGTGCGCAAATCGAACTCCACTCGTAGTGAGTGATGGGAAACGGATGCGGCTAGATCGTCAATGCGCGCTGCTGAACGCAGATTAATAGTGCAGATCGAGCCCGCTACTTCGAGTTACGCAATGAATATAGGAAAATGGCAAATAAGGCTAGATCACGCAGTGTTCAGATCCAGAAACAGCTCTTTAGGGCTGCTAATATCATTATCCACAAAAATAAACTAAACCCGCTTCCTGACGCTGCGTCTCCTGTAGCATTGGCTAACACTTTTAACCAATACTTCAAATAAAAAAATTGAACAGACGATGATCCTTTTTTGTTCGATGACGTTTTCGATGGTATTTCGCTCAATTATTTTAGACCGCTCGATCAGGAAAGCGTTCGGAAAATAATAATGTCTTCATTTCCCAAGTCTTGCGATAGCGACCCAATCCCAACCTGCTTGCTCAAACAATGCATCGATGAACTCCTCCCTATCATTTGCAGAATAATAAACTTATCAATTTCTACTAACACTTTTCCGGCCCCTTTCAAGCTCTTCCAAAAAAGCCATATCTCGATACTATTCCGAAGAATTATCGCCCGGTTTCCAATTTATCCTTTATATCCAAAATCCTTGAAGAGGCAATATGCCAACAATTAAATGTCCATCTCACCTTCCATAGTTTGGAAGAAAAGTATCAGTCAGCTTACCGCAAGTGTCATAGTACTGAAACCTTATTCGGTTGTTCAATAACCTTTTGATCCAACTGGATAACCGCCACGCTGTGTTTCTCACATTACTCGACCTTTCTGCCGTCTTTGACACCGTAGATCATGAGATTTATCTACGCCGGTTTGAGTCCTCCTTTGGTGTCGAAGATGGAGCCCTTGAGTGGATAACATCTTACTTTCATGATCGCACTGCACGTGTTAAGGTCGAAAGTGCATTTTCAATTGCCTACTGCCTTGGATTGCGCCCTACCCCAAGGTTCCAAAATTGGACCACGTGGATATTCTCAATTTACCAAGCCATTGGGTTCTCTGATAAAATCGCATGGACTACCGTATCATTTTTATACGGATGATTCTGGTCTAGAAAACGCCTTCAATCCACGCTCAGTCTCAGAACAGGGCACTGCCTTGCTCAAGTTTCTGACACCATCAAAGATATCGGATCCTGGATGACAGCTAACAGACTTAAATAGAACAAGTGGGTCAATGAAACTGACTATGTTCCCCGCCGGCATACAATCCCAGTATTTGACTGTGTTAGGTTGGACTACAACCCTTGGTATCATATTCGTGAATTTTAAAATTCCAGCTGAACCAATATCCTTGGGCCAACATGGCTCATTTACAACACCAATTCTTGTTACCACCCATGCTACCTATGTGTATAACATTTTGCCAATTGCTTAAAAAAATGTAGGCTTGAGTGTGTTAACAAACTCATTCCAGTATGTAAGGGTTGTGAAAATTTCTGAAGTTCAGCTGAAACAATGTCCTTGGGTCGACAGGGCTCATTTACAATACCGACCTTTGTTGGTTCCAATACTTCCTATATCTAAAACATTTCAACAATCGATACAGAAATGTAGGCTTGAGTGTGTTAACAAACTCATTCAAATGAGTAAGGATTGGGAAAAATTTGTGAAGTTCAACTGGGTCAATGTCCTTGGGTCGACAGGGCTCATTTACAATACCAAAACTTGTTGGTTCCAAAACTTCTCACAGTTAACATATCTTGTCAATCGATGTAGAAAAAATGTAGGCTTGAGTGTGTTAACAAACTCATTCCAGTATGTAAGGGTTGTGAAAATTTCTGAAGTTCAGCTGGGCCAATGTCCTTGGGCCGACAGGGCTCATTTACAATACCGACCTTTGTTGGTTCCAATACTTCCTATATCTAAAAAATTTCAATAATCGATCCAGAATTGTAGGCTTGAGTGTGTTAACAAACTCATTCAACTGAGTAAGGATTGGGAAAATTTGTGAAGTTCAGCTGGGCCAATGTCCTTGGGCCGAAAAGGGTCATTTACAATAACGATCCTCGTTCGTTCCAGTACTACCCATAGATACAATATCTTAACAATCGGTAGAAAAATGTAGGCTTGAGTGTGTTAACAAACTCACTCGACTGAGTAAGGATTGGGAAAATTTTTGAAGTTGAGCTGGGCCAATGTCCTTGGGCCGATATGGCAACAACATACCGATCCTTGTTCGTTCCAGTACTACCCATATATACAATATCTTAACAATCGGTGGAAAAATGTAGGCTTGAGTGTGTTAACAAACTCATTCGACTGACTAAGGATTGGGAAAATTTGTGAAGTTCAGCTCGGCCAATGTCCTTGGTCCGACATAGCTCATTTACAATACCGACCTTTGTTGGTTCCAATACTTCCTATATCTAAAAGATTTCAACAATCGATCCAGAATTGTAGGCTTGAGTGTGTTAACAAACTCACTCGACTGAGTAAGGATTGGGAAAATTTGTGAAGTTCAGCTGGGCCAATGTCCTTGGGCCTACATGGCTCATTTACAATACCGATCCTTGTTCGTTCCAGTACTACACATAGATACAATATCCTAACAATCGGTGGAAAAATGTAGGCTTGAGTGTGTTAACAAAAAAGGTGTCGACAGACAGACGGACAGACCAACGAGAGGTATTTTATGTGGTTGCTGCATTATGTGGTAGCACTTGATATGCCTGAAATGCATTTAAGTGGTAGGTCACGGACAAGATTATTTGAGAACAAGTTTGTCCAAGGACAAAGTCCCAGCTTACGAAAAGCAAGAAGACCCATTCCAGCGTGCATGAGCGAAGGAATTTCCCTGAAATATCGGGCTTCAAAAGATGAGACGGCAAAGAGCTAGCTCAATAATTCATTTAGCACCGGACCAGAACATAGACCGATAAATGCATACAAAGATTTCTTTACGTGAAAAATGGGGAACAGATTTTTTGTATCTCTGGTAGACTGGATAGTCTGCCATAGACACCTTCAAACAACGCTCGCATTTCGGACCAGTGCGCATATTTATGTAACTTGCCTCGATGCGCGGTTCTTATTCAGACAAGTACGCATGTTTATTTAATTTGCGTTGATGCGCGGCTCTCATTTTGGAACCGTGCACATGTTCATTTAACTTAATAAAGATTAATGCGCGGTTCTTATTCCAGACCAATGCGCATGTTTATTTTACTTTCATTGATGAGCGGTACTTATTTTGGACAAGTGCACAAGTTTCCTTAGGTTGTCTCGATACGCGGTTCGCATTTCATGTTTATCTAACTTGCACGGTGCGCATGTTTATTTAACTTGCGTTGACGCGCGGTTCGAATATCGGACCAGTGGGCATGTTTATTTAACTTGCATTGATGCGCGGTGCTTATTCTGGACCAGTACAAATGTTTATTTAACTTGCGTTGGAGCGTGGTTCACATTTCGAACCACTCCACACGTTTATTTAAGTGGCGTTGATGCGCGGTTCGAATTTCGGACCAGTGCGCATGTTTATTTAACTTGCGTTGATGCGCGGTGCTTATTTTGGACCAGTGCACATGTTTATTTAACTTGCGTTGATGTGCGGTTGGCATTTTGGACCAGCGCCCATGTTTTTTTACCTTGTGTGAACCTGCGGTTCTTATTTCGGATCAGTGCGCATGTTTATTTACCTTGTGTTGATGTGCGGTTCTTCTTTCGGATCAATGCGCATGTTTATTTACTTGTGTTGATGTGCGGTTCTTATTTCGGATCAGTGCGCATGTTTATTTTACTTGCGTTGATGAGCGGTACTTATTTTGGACAAGTGTACAAGTTTCCTTAGGTTGCCTTGATGCGCGGTTCGCATTTCGGAAGAGTTTGCATGTTTATCTATCTTGCGTTGATGCACGGTGCTTATTTTGGACGTGTGCATATGTTAATCTAACTTGCGTTGGTGCGCGGTTTGCATTTTGGACCAGTGCGCATGTTTATTCAACTTGCGTTGATGAGCAGTTCGAATTTCGGACCAGTGCGCATGTTTATTTAACTTGCGTTGATGCGCGGTGCTTATTTTGGACCAGTGCAAATATTTATTTAACTTCCGTTGGCGCGTGGTTCGCATTTCGAACCACTGCGCATGTTTATTTAACGTGTGTCGATGTGCGGTTCTTATTTCAGGCCATTGCACATATTTCTTTAATTTGAGTTGATGCGCGGTTCTTATTCTGGACCAGTGCGCATGTTTATTTAAGTTGCGTTGATACGCAGTTCTTATTTTGAATAGTGATCACGTTATTTAACTTGCGTTAATGCGCAGTTCGGTTCGCATTTCTAACCAGTGCGCATGCTTATTTAACTTGCGTTAATGCTCGGTTCCCATTTCTGACCAGTGTGTTTGTTTATTTAGCTTGCGTTAATGAACGTTTCGCATTTTCCACCAGTGCGCACGTTTATTTAACTTGTGTTGATGCGTGGTTCGCATTTTGGACCAGTGCGCATATTTATTTAACTTGTGTTGGTGCTCGGTACTTATTTTAGATCAGTGCAAATGTGTATTTAACTTGCGCTGAGGAGCGGTTCGGAATTCGGACCAGTGTACCTGTTTCTTTAGGTTGCGTTCATGCGAGGTTCGCATTTCGGACCAGTGCGTAGGTTCACTTAACTTGCGTTGACAAGCGAATTGCATTTCGGACCAGACGCATGTTTATTTCAGTCCCGTCGATGCCCGACTCTTATGTCTATTCAACTTGCGTCGATTCGTGGTTCTTTCTTCGGACAACTGCGAATGTTTATTTAACTTGCGTTGATGCGAGGTTCTCATTTCAGACCACTGCGCATGTCTATTCAACTTTCGCCAATGTGTGGTTCTTTTTTCGGACAAGTGCGCATGTTTGTTTAACTTGCGTTGATGTGCGGTGCTTATTTTGGACCGGATCGCATGTTTATTTAACATCCGTCGATGCGCGGTTCGCATTTCCAACCATTGCCCATGTTTATTTAACTTGCGTTGATGCGTGGTTCTCATTTCAGACCAGTGCGCATGTTTCTTTGGGTTGCGCTGATGCGCGGTTCTTTTTTTCGGACCAGTGTGCATATTTATTTAACTTGCGTTGATGCGCGGTTCGCATTTCGGACCAGTGCGCATGTTTCTTTAGGTTGCGTTGATGCTCGATCCGCATTTCGGACCACTGCGCATGTCTATTCAATTTGCGTCGACGCGTAGTTCTTTTTTTGGACCATTGCGCATGTTTATTTAACTTGCGTTGATGCGCGGTGCTTATTTTTGACCAGTTTGCATGTTTATCTTCCGTCAATGGTTCACATTTCGGACCAATGCGAATGTTTATTTAACTTGCGTCGATGTGCGGTTGTTAAATCTGACTACTGCGCAAGTTCATTTAACTTGCGTTTATGCGCTGCAGGAGAAGATTCATTTTTTTTTTTTTAAATTCCGAAAAAAATTCAAAAGTTTTCCAATTCACTCAAAAAGCACAAGCCGTATGCATGACCCCCTAAAGTCGGCTTGTATAAAAAAAAAAGGAAATCTGATAAAAACAGTAGGAGGAAATGCATTTTGAAGTTTTTTTATTCAAAAATTCACCAAAAATTCTGATCGACTCGAAAAGCACAGGCCGTATTCACGACACCCTAAGCATGCCTCAGCCCCAAAATAAATGATGTCTGATCAAAACTGCAGGAGAAGATGCATTTTGAGGTATTTTCATCAAAAATTCCCTATCGAAATCAAGAATTCCCAAGTCGAGTCAAATAGCACAAGCCGTATGCCCGACCCACCTAAGGATGCCTCATACCAAAAATAAATGAAATCGGATTAAAACTGTAGGAGGAAATGCATTTGAAGTTTTTCTTCAAAAATTCCCTAAAAAATACAGAAATTATCGGATCGACTAAAAAGCGCAAGCCGTATGCTCAACCCCTTAGGGATGCCTCAAACCAAAAAAAAAAAAAAAAAAAGAGAGAGAAAGATCAAAACTGTAGGGGAAAATGCATTTTGAACTTTTTTTCTTCAAAAGCTCCCTAAAAATACAAAAATTGTCCGATCGACTAAAAAGCACAAGCCGTATGCACGACCTTTTAGGGTCATCGAATCTTTGAGAGGTTTCGGATCAAAAATGTAGGACGAGATACACTTTAAATTTTTTTTCTTCAAAAATTCCCCAAAAATTCAAAAATCACCCGATCGACTAGAAAAGCACAAGCCGTATGCACGACCCTTTAGGGGTGCCTCATACCAAAAATGAATCACATCCGGTCAAAAATGTAGGAGGAGATACATTTTAAAATTTTTCCTTTAAAAATTCGCCAAAAATTAAAAAATCACCCGATCGACAAGAAAAGCACAAGCCGTATGCACGACCCCTTAGGGATGCCTCACACCAAAAATAAATGACATCGAATCAAAATTGTAGGAGTAGATGCATTTTGAATTATTTTCGAAATTTTTGCTTAAAAAATTCCCCAAAAATACAAAAATTGCCCGATCGACTAAAAAAGCACAAGCCGTATGCACGACACTTTAGGGATGCCTCATACCAAAAATAAATCACATCCGGTCAAAAATGTAGGAGGAGATACATTTTAAAATTTTTCCTTTAAAAATTCGCCAAAAATTCAAAAATCACCCGATCGACTAGAAAAGCACAAGCCGTTTGCACGACCCCTTAGGGATGCCTCACACCAAAAATAAATGACATCGAATCAAAATTGTAGGAGGAGATGCATTTTGAACCAAAGTTTACTAAATAAACAACTAACTAACTAACTAACTAACTAACTAACGGACACCGCCCGCAAACCGATAGGAATACCCCAGCTTACGTGTAACGTAAGCTGGGCTAATAAAAAATACTTATGTGGTGGTTTATATTTGCCCGTGCCCTTGTGTGGTTCCCAGCAGGCGTCATGTCAATATTAATGATGTTTAAGCTTTGTGTGTCATTTGTAAATAAATGGAATTATATATGTGGCACTTTACTGTATAAAGATATTTTACAACTTATCTTTCACAACTGCGCATATTTATTTAATTTGCGTAGATGCGTGGTGCTTATTTTAGACAAGTGCGCATGTTTATTTAACTTGCGTTAATGCGTGGTTCGCCTTTGGAAAAACTGCGCATATTTTTTTAACTTGCGTTGATGCGCGGTTCACATTTCGGTTCACGGCGCATGTCAACTTAACTTGCGTCGATGTGCGGTTCACATTTCGGACCAATGCGCATGTTTGGTTAACGTGCACTGATGCGCGGTTGTATTTCGGACCACTGCGCATATCTATTTAACTTGTGTCAACGCGTGGTTCGCATTTCGAACCAGTGCGCATGTTTCTTTTAACTTGCGTCGATGCCCGGTTCGCATTTCGGACCACTGCGCATGTTTATGCAACTTACGTTGATGCGCGGTTCACAATTCGGACCAGTGCGCATGATTACATAACTTGCGTCGATGCGTGGTTTCCTTTTCCGACCAGTGTATATATTTAACGTGCGTTAATGCGTAGTGCTTATTTCGGAAACTGCGCATGTCTATTCAACTTGCGTCGATGCATGGTTCTTTTGTCGGACCAGTACGCATGTTTATTTATCTGGCGTCGATGCGCGGTTCGCATTTCGGACTAGTGCGCAGGTTTGTTTAGCTTGCGTTGATGCGAGATTCACATTTTGGACCAGTGCGCATGTTTCTTTTATTTGCGTTGATGAACGGTTCTTATTTTAGACAAATGCGCATGTTTATTTAACTTGCGTTGATGCGCGGTTCACATTTCGGACCAGTGCGCATGTTTCTTTTATTTGCGTTGATGCACGGTTCTTGTTTTAGACAAATGCGCATGTTTATTTAACTTGCATCGATGCGCGGTTCACATTTTGAACTAGCGTGCATGTTTGGTTAATGTGCACTGATGCGCGGTTCAAATTTCGGACCAGTGCGCATATTTATTAAACTTATGTCGATGCGCGGTTCGCATTTCGAAGCAGTGCGCATGTTTATTTAACTTGCGTCCATGCCCGGTTCACATTTCGGACTAGTGCGCATGTTTATTCAACTTCGCTGATGAGCATTTCGCATTTCGGACTAGTGCGCATGTTCATTTCGCTTGCGTTGGTGCGTGATTCACATTTCGGACAACTGCGCATGTTTATTTAACTTCAGTTGATGCCCGGTTCGCATTTCGGACTAGTGCGCATGTTTATTTAACTTGCGTTGATGCGCGGTTCACATTTCGGACCAGTGCGCATGATTACTTAAATGCATCGATGCGTGGTTCTTTGTTCGGACCAGTGCACATATTTATTTAACTTGCGTCGATGCGCGGTTCGCATTTCGAACCAGTGCGCATGTTTATTTACCTTGCGCCCATGTCCGGTTGCGCATTTCGATCCAGTGCGCATGTTTATTCAATTTCCGTTGATGAGCGGTTCGCATTTCGGACTAGTGCGCATGTTCATTTAGCTTGCGTTGACGCGCGTTTCTTATTTTAGACCAGTGCACATGTTTATTTAACTTGCGTTGATGCCCGGTTTACATTTCGGACAACTGCGCATGTTTATTTCACTTGCGTTAATGCGCGGTTCGCATTTGGAACCAGTGCGCATGTTTGTTTAACTTGCGTTGATGCGCGGTTCACATTTCGGACCAGTGCGCACAATTACTTAAGTTGCATTGATGCGTGGTTCTTTGTTCGGACCAGTGCACATATTTATTTAACTTGCGTCGATGCGCGGTTCGCATTTTGAACCAGTGCGCATGTTTATTTACCTTGCGTCCATGTCCGGTTGCGCATTTTGAACCAGTGCGCATGTTTATTCAACTTCCGTTGGTGCGTTGTTCACATTTCGGACAACTGCGATTGTTTATTCAGCTTGCGTTGATGCGCGTTTCTTATTTTAGACCAGTGCACATGTTTATTTAACTTGCGTTAATGCGCGGTTCGCATTTGGAACCAGTGCGCATGTTTGCTTAACTTGCGCTGATGCGCGGTTCATATTTCGGACCAGTATGCATGTTTAAATAATAACCACACATTAACACAAGTTAAATAAACGGATAAACTGTGGGATAAGATTCATTTTGAGGTATTTTCTTCAAAAATTTCCCCTAAAATCAAAATTCAAGATCGAGTGAAAAAGCACAAGCCGTATGCCCGACCCATCTAGGGCTGCCTCATACTAGATACCAAAAATAAATGAAATCGGATAAAAACTGTAGGAGGAAACGCACTTTGAAGTTTATTCTTCAAAAAATCCCCAAAAATACAAACATTGTCCGCAGTGGGTGTATTCTTAAGATTCTCCCCACCCCACAGCGGGATTTAAACAAATGCTGCTCTCCTTATCTGCTTTAGAAATTAGCTTTATAGTTGCATTATTTTCCAACAGATGGTGTTACAGGACAGTTGATCAACGGACTTTGACGGACTCCCTTATGTGGTTTGTTTTGTGCTCAATCGGTGCTTATGTGGCTACCTCATAAGAACCACCACATAAGGAACAAAAACCACATAAGTGGCGGATGTACCGAAAAGGTGAATAGCATAGCATAATCATTGTGGGCACGGACAGACAAACCCGAAAACTATAGTCCCCCGGCGGGCGAATAAACAAGGACAAAACTGATTTTTTGGTCATTACAGGTGCACGCAACGAGAAATTTATCAGTACCCATAGCCTACACCTCGGCAATGACGTTGTTAAACGTTTCCACGTTGCTCGAGTCTTGGGAGTGCTCGCTGACTCGCATTTAACAATGGAGGCACATATTAACTCTGTTGTTCGAACGTGCAACTACTACCTACGGTGTATACGTGATGTTCGTTCACGTTTAAACGATGATGCTGCAAAGACACTCGTGCATGCGTTGGTGATCAGTCGCATCGATTACTGCAACAGTGTTTTTATCAACCTCCCTAAAACGCAGATCAAACGGCTTCAGCGCATCCTTAATCCCTCTGCACGCATTTTGACACTATCTAGTGAAGAAAGTGTTAAGGATAAACTCATGGCTCTCCCTTGGTTACCATTTGAGCAGCGTATTGCGTTTAAAGTCGCCCTTTTGACTCATAAAGCTCTCAACAATTCAGCACCTGAGTATATTACAGAGCTCCTTTCACCTTATACTCCATCGTGTAGTCTGAGGTCGTCTGTTCAGTATCTTCTCCAAGAGCGTCAATCTAATCAGCGCTACGGGGAAAGAGCGTTCCAAAATGCAGCCCCCAAATTATGGAACACTTCACCATTTAGAACAAGTAGGTCAGTGAAACCGACTATGTCCCCCGCCGTACAATCCCAGTATTTGATTTTGTTAGGTTGGACTACAACCCTTCGTATCATATTCGTGAATTTTACAATTCAAGCTGGGCGAATGTCCTTGGGCCAACATGGCTCATTTACAATACCAATTCTTGTTACCACCCATACTACCTATGTGTATAACATTTTTGCCAATTGTTTCCAAAAATGTAGGCTTGAGTGTGTTAACAAACTCATTCCAGTATGTAAGGGTTGTGAAAATTTCTGAAGTTCAGCTGGGCCAATGTCCTTGGGCCGACAGGGCTCATTTACAATACCGACCTATGTTGGTTCCAATACTTCCTATATCTAAAAGATTTCAACAATCGATCTAGAATTGTAGGCTTTAGTGTGTTAACAAACTCATTCAACTGAGTAAGGATTGGGAAAATTTGTGAAGTTCAGCTGGGCCAATGTCCTTGGGCCGACAGGGCTCATTTACAATACCGACCTTTGTTGGTTCTAATACTTCCCATATCTAAAAGATTTCAACAATCGAACCAGAAATGTAGGTTTGAGTGTGTTAACAAACTCATTCCAGCATGTAAGGGTTGTGAAAATTTCTGAAGTTCAGCTGGGCCAATGTCCTTGGGCCGACAGGGCTCATTTACAATACCGACCTTTGTTGGTTCTTATACTTCCTATATCTAAAAGATTTCAACAATCGATCTAGAATTGTAGGCTTGAGTGTGTTAACAAACTCATTCAACTGAGTAAGGATTGGGAAAATTTGTGAAGTTCAGCTGGGCCAATGTCCTTGGGCCGACAGGGCTCATTTACACTACCGATCCTTGTTCGTTCCAGTACTACCCATATATACAATATCTTAATAATCGGTGGAAAAATGTAGGCTTGAGTGTGTTAACAAACTCATTCGACTGAGTAAGGATTGGGAAAATTTTTGATGTTCAGCTGGGCCAATGTCCTTCGGCCGACATGGCTCATTTACAATACCGATCCTTGCTCATTCCAGTACTATCCATATATACAATATCTTAACAAGCGGTGGAAAAATGTAGGCTTGAGTGTGTTAACAAACTCATTCGACTGAGTAAGGATTGGGAAAATTTGTGAAGTTCAGCTGGGCCAATGTCCTTGGGCCGACATGGCTCATTTACACTACCGATCCTTGTTCGTTCCAGTACTACCCATAGATACAATATCTTAATAATCGGTGGAAAAATGTAGGCTTGAGTGTGTTAACAAAAAAAAGTGTCGACAGACAGACAGACGGACAGACAAACCCGAAAACTACAGTCCCCCGGCGGGGGACTAATAAGTCAAGAACGTGATATTTTAGCTTTCAGAAAACTATTTAAAACTGACCTTTCTAGACTGGCATACAATTAATGTGTTAACTTCAATTTTATCTAGCCAATTTTTAATTTCTTATTAGAATACCTATATTGTTGGCGCTTAAGGTTATACCATTGTAAGCGCGATATAAATGTGTTAATAATAATAATAATAATAACGATAATAATAATAATAATAATAATACAGTAAAACCTCCATTACTGAACACCTCCCATTAGTGAACACATTCTGTAATGGACGAGTTATTTCGGTCCCACATTCCCAAAATCACTTTTTCACCGATTTCAAAAATAATACAACGATGCACATCTACAATATACAGTGAATTCTCGTTAAACCGACATCGCCGGGACTGAGCAAAAAATGTCGCTTAAACGATATATCGGTTAAAAGGTACTGGCTGTTTGAAACTGTTTGAAGAAAGAAAAACTGTATCCATATCATATTTTATTAATATGCTATACCAAAATACATGATATTACACTCTTGATACTTTCAGGATTGTTTCTATCAAAATATTTAACAACATTTATCAGTCGAAATGCAATATTTGCACTTTTTTAATTGAGACGAATTCACTACGCTTTTAAAATATTTCACAGCACACTGAAAATTAAATACAATAATCACGTAAAAACGTTAACTGAGAACTGTTCTTCCAAACACCGTAACATTTTTCGACCAGTTGCTTTCGATAATGCACTTTCTAATTTTTAATTATGCCTTGGTCCATTGGCTGGAGCACTGAGGTTGTGTTTGGCGGCAGGAAAAACAATGTGATCGCTTTCAAACCTTTGAATTTGGAGCGAGCAGGACAGTTGAACATTAAGTTCTTGTGCTATTTGAGCTTTAGATTTTGCCCCTTTTAGCATTTCTTGAATCGCTTTGTATTTCATATCCAGACTAGAGAGAATGCTTTCGTTTCGTAGCCATATTGAGCGGTATCGCATTTGATTTGCATTCATTCTTACAGCCTTTTTATACTGTACAGGTAGGGTCTAAATTGCAATTTACAACACGATTTTCCAATTGCAATTGATGAAATTGCCATTCGCAAAATTGCAGTTGATTAAATTGCAATATAAAATTTCTGCTGAAATTGCAATCAAGTGACATGATTAACAGACATGAAAAAGACCTGTGAAGTTTAAATCACACGAAATAATCGCTTCTTTATGTTCTGATCAATCGAAATCTACAGAATCGTTTGAGCTATTGAGAAACTCTTTAATATCTGATCACAAGTTTGTTCATGTAGCATTGTTTTCTGTAATGTAACGATCACACACAAACCCAAACATCTTTGAAATCCCGATTAGATGTCATACCTTTGAATGGCCTGAGTACTGATGAATAGGCTTCTGTGTGTACATAACTTGTGATGTTAGTAGAAACAATGGCTCAAATGTATAACATCACAGTGAAATGACAATAGGTATAATATCGTACAAAAAGGGATCTGTCAATCATCATTATTTGTCCAAAAAAGGGGCTGAAAAAAATTTGTTGGACAGCAAAATTTACGTCGGACAAACGATATTTGTTTAAACCGACGTTATATAATGGGGTCAATGGGGTAAATCCTTCGGGACCGTGAAAACATGTCGGTTAAAACGATATGTCGGTTAAAGCGATGTCGGTTTAAATTGATCGACTGTATATATTTTCACTGTGCAAGGTTGCAGAACCCTAAGACAAATGGTTATATGCGAAGTGGTGCGGACAAAACATAGCACAATTTTTGATAATTTGTTAATTTCCAGTTCTTTTTGGCCTTTAAAGCACGTAAAAATATTGCAAAGCCTAACAAAGCGTTAATTTCGGCTATCATACTTTTTTTTACTTTGTCGACTATTTGGCCCCACATTCATTTGGGAACCTTATGGCTGGGGTAAAGCTTAACAAAACGTCAATTTAGGTTATCATGTATTTAGTTTTGGGCAAGTTTTGGCCCTAAATTCATTTGGGGACCTTATGGCCGGGCACTTCATGGACGGAGTAAAGCTTAAGAGAGCCTTAATTTAGGTTATCATAAGTTTTTTTAGGTTTGGGGAGGATTTGGCCCTAAAGTAATTAGGGGACCTTATGGCACGGGGCATTTGGCCGTTATAAAGCTAAATAAGGCGTGAATTTAGGTTATACGTTTTTGCTTTGCTTATGCTTTGGCCCCAAATTCATTTGGGCACCTAATGGCCGAGGACCTTATGACCGGCTACTTTATAGCCGGGGACCTTATAACCGAGGACGTGTGTCCTGGATTCAGTGACAAACTTTGCTTTGGGGACGTTTTGACCTAAATTACGGCTAGGTACCTTTTGGACGGGTAAAAGCTCTATAAAACGTTAATTTAGGTTGTAATACGACTTAAGCTTTGGGGACGTTTTGGCTTTAAATTCATTTGGCGACCTTATGGCCGGGGACGCTTTGTTCTGGTTTCCGCTACGACAAATTTTTCTCTGGGGATGTTTTGGCCCTAAATTCATTTTGGGGACATTATGACCGGTGACCTGATGACCGGAATAAAGTTTAATAAAGCGTTAATTTAGATTATCATATGTTTTTAGCTTTGAGGACGTTTTGTCCCAAATAACATTTGGCGACCTTATGGAAGGGTACTTTTTGGCCAAGGACGTGTTGTCTTGGTTTCCACGACAAATTTTGCTTTAAGGACGTGTTGGCCTTAAATTCATTTTGGGACCTTACTGCCGGGAACATTATGGCCGGATACCTTATGGCCGAGGTAAAGCTAAATAAAGCGCTAATTTAGATTATTATACGTTTTTTTAACTTTGGGAACGTTTTGTAAATAAATTCATTTGGGACCTTATGGCCAGGGACATTTTTTCCTGAATTCCACTACGACAAATTTTGCTTGGGCGACGTTCTGGCCCATCCAAATTGTGGGAGATGAAGTACTTTGAAAATTGGCTATCAGGAAATTAAAAAATCCCCTCCCCCAATTTAACCAATTTTGGCGGATTGCCAAAAAAAGTAATTTTTTGAGAGAGGCCTATTTGGAGAACAATCGTTCAAAATTGGAAAGGAATCCTAACCAAATCTTAGCAAAAGAAGCATTTTGATTAATTTTTGTGGATCGCCAAAAATTAGTTTTAAAAGAGAGCCCTACCTGAAGAACAATCCTGCAAAATTTAATGAAAATCTGATCACAATTGTGGGAGAAGAAGCATTTGAAAATTGGCAAACATAAAATTCGAAAGGAATCCAATCCAAATTTTGGGAGAAGCATTTTGAAAATTGGAAGACAAAAAATAAAAAATGTCCCTCATCTGGCCAACTTTTACCGGATCGCCAAAAAAAAAGTACTTTTTCATCGGAGGCCTACCTGGCTAATATTCGCACAAAATTACAGAAGACGTGATCAGCATTGTGAGAGAAGAAGCATTATGTAAACTGGCAACAACAAAAAGTTAAATGGACCCCATTTAGCCAAATTTTGGAGGATCACCAAAAGAAAATAGCAGTCAGTAATTGCCATATTCCCCGCCGAGGGTGTAATTAGTAAGACGGGTGCTGTACCTCGCACTTAAACTAAGTAAATAAAACATCGGTTCATAAATAAATGAACTACGTTGGATGAGCAAAAGAGGAGAAATTCGAAAATTACCTGAACCAAGTGTCGCTGTAGGAAATGCAGTTTTCGGTGTTTTGTTATGCATACGAAATGAAAACCGAATCCGGCAAATATTTTAGAGTTATCGTCTTGAAAACAAAGTACACTTTGAGATCCGAAGTCCAAATACAGATCCAGATGGGCTTCGATCCGATTAAAACCACCAAAACCACATCTAGTTTTCTTGGTTGTTGCGCACATAAAATATGAACCCGATCCGGTCACTAGTTTCGGAGATATCGTCTGGAAACCAAAGTACACGTCGACATCCAGATTTTAGGATTCTAAGTTCAAATACAGATCCAGATGGGCTTCATTCCAATCAAAACCCCAAAAGGCACATCTAGATATCTTAACTGTTACGCACACCAACTATGAACCGTATCCGCTCACTAGTTTCGGAGATATCGTCTGGAAACCAAAGTACACATTGGGATCCGAATTTTGGGATTCTAAGTCCAAATACAGATCCAGATGGGCTTCGATCCGATCAAAACCCCCAAAAGGCACATCTAGATGTCTTGGTTGTTACGCATATCAAATATCAACCGGATCCGCTCACTAGTTTCGGAGATATCGTCTGGAAACCAAAGTAAACGTTGAGATCCGGATTTTGGGATTATAAGTCCAAATACAGAACCAGATGGGCTTCGATCCGATCAAAACCCCCAAAAGGCACATCTAGATATCTTGGTTGTTAGGCATACCAAATATGAACTAGATCCGCCCACTGGTTTCGGAGATATCGTCTGGAAACAAAACTGGCGACTGACGGACGGACGGACAGACGGACCAACACAGTGCGTTTCTATACCCCCCGCCTCTGGCAGGATGGCGGGGGATAAAAGAGGTAATTTTTCAATAGATGCCTACACAGAAAACAATCGTGCAAAGTTAAAAAGGAATCCAATCAAAAATCCCGCTATTTGGCCAATTTTTGGCGTACCTTTTAAAGAGAGGCCATACATATGTGCGTACAGACGACGGATGCCCCTCTACTGATGTGATAAGACTAGCCCGACCAAGTCGGCAGGTCTAAAAATAGTAATAGCCAGGTAACAATGCCTACCACCGTTACTTAAAATGTCAAGACAGTAAGACTATTTTCCTCGAGTTCGTTAAGATTTTACAATTCTTTTTATTTTATTTTGTTTTTTTTGTTTTGTTTTTTTTTGTTTCTCACCAAAACTTTCGCTGATTCTTTTACTAGTCACCAAAAAAAGTAATAGTCAGATAGGCAATTATACCTCCTAGCCTTTTTAGTCATTCACCAAAAAAAGGTAATAACCAGGTACGTAGTAACGTCTGCTACGTTCATCTGCAATTTCAGGGCTGTAAGATTACTTTCGTGAAGATAGTTAAGATTTTGCGGAGACAGTTTTTTTTCGCAAATATTGGGGACATCGCCAAAATAAGTAATAGCCAGTTGGACTACCTGCGCACCCTACCTTCCATCAAAATTGTAGAATGTTCTATGAAAACCCTAGGATATACGTTTTGAAAAAAAGTTTTTGGCCAATATTTCCGCCAATTTTTGACGAATTGCCGTGTTCTCCGCTACCATTCTGTCACAATGTCTTGCAAACATTTCTTCATCGCAAATGAACATTAAATGTTTATGGTTGTTTTATTGCTAATTCTGTCGATTCCCCAACCCCGCCCCCTTTTCGGCACCACTTTGGCCGAGTGAAATATCTGTAATGCGAATAATGCACCATAAGTTACGGTTTTGTATGCACAAAATATCTTTGACGACCGAAGTGAAAAATTCTCCAAATATGCAACTCAAGAAGCACTCCCACACCCCATCACAGTAATTCTTCATTTCTCACACTATTTGAAATAGTCAGTACAAGCCGTGTTGCAGATACCGTGCCACGCGTACACAGTACAAGCCGTGTTGCAGATACCGTGCCACGCGTACACAGTACAAGCCGTGTTGCAGATACCGTGCCACGCGTACACAGTACAAACCATGTTGCAGATACCGTGCCACGCGTACAGAGTATAAGCCGTGTTGCAGATACCGTGCCACGCGCACAGAGTACAAGCTGTGTTGCAGATACCGTGCCACGCGTACACAGTACAGGCCTTGTTGCAGATACCGTGGCACGCGTACACAGTACACCAATCTAAAACTGTATTCTCCGGACAATGATACGACGATGCACATCTACAAGATATCTTTTCACAATATAAAAATCAGACAGACAGACGGACGGACACGCTCATAACTATATCCCCGTTTACACTGGAGATAACCAAACCAACCAGTTTATTCCTGCACACTGAAAATCATGCAGTCAATAAAAAAATTATAAAAAATGATACTTACCCACACGGCATTTTCCCTCAGCAAAACAAGCGCAAACTGGTGATTCTTATTCAGTCGGTGCTTCGTGTGAATAAAAATTTCCAAAGCCCTCTTGATCAATTTCAGTGGAGCAAATCTGTCCCTAGAAGTACATGATACACTTGTAGATCGGATACTCAAAGCGTTCAGATTCGACATTGTTCTTGCAGCCGCAGCTCTGACTAAAACTGCTCATTAAATCGATTTAAAATTACAAGGTATGCTGCTTGTGGCTTTTGTTGCAAAATAGTGGTCGAGATCGGTCATAAAATCATAGACGATTATGTAATCGATTATTCCTCGAAATCCTGAGTTTCTCTTTGTGAATGTTTACTTGACGAAGAGCAAACACATGTCCATACCAGTTCTGCTAATAAACAAAACAAACAACAAACCATGTTTCCATCGAAAAAAGCGCGTTTACATTGAAAAAAGTACAAGAAGATTTTCCATGGGCAATGTCCCAGCTCACGAATGCTGATGTCAAGACTTATGACATACAAGTAAAACTGTAACCCAACTTTGAAGACAGTAAGCCCATGTACCTGGTGCCAGTCAAGATTTTAATGCAAAATGGTTTATCGCCAAGAGAGTAATAGCCACGTGTTTCGGCCATTTTTTTTTCGAATCACCAAAATAAAAAAAAATAAAAATAAATAAGACAGTGGCCCAGTTGAGGATTGAGTCTTGTGTCTCTTGGAAAATGGCAAGACAGTCTGATCTGTTTGAATGTTTTTTTTTATAAGAAATTATGCTCAAATCGTGAAAATATCTGAATATTTGTAATAAATGGAAAAAATGCAGACACAGGAATTTTACTCCAATATGTTATTAAATTCAAATAGAAGTCAAATGTAAAAATTAAAATAAAGTCCTTTCTTTTATTACTTATCATGGACCTTGTTTCAAGTGAGTATTAAAATGTGGATACAAATTTGGAACACCCTATCCAGAACAGGGAACGATATTTGTCAAATAAAAATATATATGTAAAAACAGGAATTTGTCTCCCATTTGTTTTTAAAATCAAATAGAAGTGGAACTCCAAAATTGACGTCCTTTCTTACATGCACTTATTTGAGCCTATAGTTGCAAACGATTATTTAAACGTGGATACAGCTTTTGGAACACCCTATCCAGGGTGGTACTAGGCCGGCGCTTAATTAAAAATCAATAAATGATTGGGTAGTCTACGTTGACAGGCGTACATTGGCAGTGTTTCCTTGACCTTTGAAATTCAGTGGTGGCCAGTATTCAGCATCTATTAATGATACCATCTTACCGCCCAAAATAATATTTCACGGTCACAGAAATGATTTGTGCACTTCTGCACGAATTACTACTTTCTTGCATTATCGCTCACTTAAAAATGATCGGAGACACCTATAACTAATATTCAAAGCCGTTATATTACCAAAAGGAATTTTTTGCACTATTATCGCCCAATGTTCGATATTATCGCCCACAAGAAAAATATAATATTTCTCATATTTTCGGGTCCCAGAATCGATTCCTGCACTTTTACAGCAGAAATTACAACTTTCTTGCATTATCGCCCACTTACAAATCACCAAAGATATCCATAACTAATATTTACAACGGTTAAATTAACAAAGGAAATCTTTTCGACTAGATGCCCTATTACCGCCCACCCGAAAAATCCTATTTCTAGTATTTTTAGGATTACAGAATTGATTCCTACACTTTTAAATCAGAAATTACAACTTTCTTGTATCATCGAACACTTAAAAATGAACAGAGACACTCATAACTTATGTTTAAAACGGTGACATTAACAAAAGAAATATTTTACAGTGTTCCTTATTATCGCCCAAAGTTACCTATTATCGCCCAACCGAAAAATAGCACATTTATCATATTTTCGGGTCATACAATTGATTTCTGCGCTTTACAGCGAAAATTACAACTTTCTTACATTATCGCCCAGTGTTCCCTATTATCGCCCATCCGAAAAATATCATATTTATCCTATTTTCGGGTCACAGAATCGATTCCTGCACCTTAAAGCGAAAATTACAACTTTTTTGCATTATCGCCCAATGTTCCCTATTATCACCCACCCCAACATATCATATTTATCATATTTTCGGGTCAGAGAATTGATACCTGCACTTTAAAAGCAAAAATTACAACTAGTTGCATTATCGCCCAATGTTCCCTATTATCGCCAACTTGAAAAATATCAACAAAAATTACAACTAGTTGCATTATCGCCCAATATTCCCTATTATCGCCCACTTGAAAAATATCAACTGACAACAAAATTATTGAAATCATTCAAGCCCAACCAGAAGTACTTGCATGTAACATATTGTGCCCCTGTGCAAATTGGGACTTTGCATGACCCAGCCGAGTTACCAAAAAAGGAAAGAGAGAATACTGTTACGCCAAAAATGAACTTTGTTTCTGAACGTAACTTTTTCATAATTTTAATACACAAAAGCGAGTTTTCAAAGTAGGAAGCTACCCGAAAAAGGGATGTTGGAGAGGTTGGGTTTTGACGATTCACGTATTTACCGGCATTTACACAATTTTACAAGGTTTTTAAAATTCCACCATTTCGGCATTTTTTTTTTTTTTGTCATTTGCGAAAAAAAGCAAAGTTCAGGTGGAGAAGTACCTAAGAAACTTTCGATTAAAATTTTAAAATTATCTGAAAAAGATTGAGAGAAATGAATGGTTTAACAATTTAGTTATTTACTACCATTTATTCCAGTTTTTGAAAAACTTCAAAGTTCCGTAATTTCAGCAGTTTTTGGCGAACCGCGAAAAAAATAGTAGCCAGGTAGGCGAAGGCCTGGGGAACATCCCTGCGTAACATCTAAACGATTGGAGTAAAACTGAAGAAGCATTTTAAACATGGGTAAAAACGGGCATAAAAAGCCGCCATTTTGTCAGTTTTTCGTAACTCGTCAAAAAAAAGTAATAGCCAGGTGGGGTCCATTCAGGGAACATTCCTGCGTAATATCAAAACGATTGGAGCAAAACTGCAGGAGGAGTAGCATTTTGAAGAAAAAGTTTAACATACGCACATACGCGCATACATTCAAGCCTCCTTTAGTGATACGACTAATCCAGTCCGACAAAGTCGGCTGGGTTAAAAAAAGAAATTTGCAAATTTTTTAAAACTGCAAACTTTGAAGCTCAGTAGATTCAAAAATAAATCGAAATTCAAAAATTGAAAAATGCACCTTTTTGACCCCTTAGTTCAAGTTTCTTCATAAAAATTTTCGGAATCTTCCCATGAAAAATGAGGGACTAGATATTTTGCCCACACTTGCAATAAAATCGGCAAAAATAGTTTAAACCAAAAAAAAAAAAAAAACAAGTTTGTCCAAGGACAAAGTCCCAGCTTACGAAAAGCAATAAGACCAATTCCAGCGTGTATGAGCAAGGGAATTTCCCTGAAAAATTGGCCTTCAAAACATCAGACGGCAAAGAGCTAGCTCAATAATTAATTTAGCACCGGACCAGAACATAGACCGATAAATGCATACAAAGATTTCTTTCCTAGAAAAATGGGAAACAGATTTTTTGTATCTCTGGTAGACTGGATAGTCTGCCATAGATACCTTCAAACAACGCTCGCATTTCGGACCAGTGCGCATATTTATGCAACTTGCCTTGATGCGCGGTTCTTATTCAGACAATTGCGCATGTTTATTTAATTTTGCGTAGATGCGCGGCTCTCATTTTGGAACAGTGTGCATGTTTATTTAACTTGCGTTTCGGAAGAGCGCCCAGGTTTTTTTTACCTTGTGTGAACCTGCGGTTCTTATTTCGGATCAGTGCGCATGTTTATTTACCTTGTGTTGATGTGCGGTTCTTATTTCGGATCAATGCGCATGTTTATTTACATTGTGTTGATTAGCGGTTCTTATTTCGGATCAGTGCGCATGTTTATTTACATTGTGTTGATATGCGGTTCTTATTTCGGATAAGTGCGCATGTTTATTTACCTTGTGTTGATGTGCGGTTCTTATTCCATACCAATGCGCATGTTTATTTTACTTGCGTTGATTAGCGGTACTTATTTTGGACAGTCCAAGTTTCCTTATGTTGCCTTGATGCGCGGTTCGCACGGTGCTTATTTTGGTCCAGTGTGCTGGTTTATTTAGCTTGTGTTGATATGCGATTCGCATTTCGGACCAGCGCGCATTTTTTTTCTAACTTGTGTTGATGCGTGGTTTGAATTTTGGACCATTGCGCATATTTATTTAACTTGTGTTGATCATCGGTACTTATTTTGGACCCGTGCAAATGTTTATTTAGCTTGCGCTGATGTGCGGTTCGCAATTCGGACCAGTGTGCATGTTTATTTAATTTGCGTTGATATCCGATTCGCATTTCGGACCAGTATACCTGTTTCTTTAGGTTGCGTTGATGCGCGGTTCGCATTTTGGGACCAGTGAGCAGGTTCATTTAACTTGCGTTGACGCGCGATTTGCATTTCGGACCATAACGCATGTTAATTTAAGTACCGTCGATGCCCGACTCTTATGTCTATGTAACTTACGTCGATTCATGGTTCTTTCTTCGGACCACTGCGCATGTTTATTTAACTTGCGTTGATGCGCGGTTCTCATTTCAGACCACTGCGCATGTCTATTCAACTTGCGTCGATGCGTGGTTCTTTTTTCGGAGAAGTGCGCATGTTTGTTTAACTTGCCTTGATGTGCGGTGCTTATTTTGGACCGGATCGCATATCTATTTAACTTCCGTTGATACGCGGTTCGCATTTCAGGCCATTGCCCATGTTTATTTAACTTGTGTTGATGCGTGGTTCTCATTTCAGACCAGTGCGCATGTTTCTTTGGGTTGCGTCGATGCGCGGTTCTTTTTTTCGGACCACTGCGCATATTTATTTAACTTGCGTTGATGCGCGGTTCGCATTTCGGACCAGTGCACATGTTTCTTTAGGCTGCGTTGATGCGCGGTTCGCATTTCGGACCAATGCGCATTGTTATTAAACTTACGTCGATGCGCAGTTCTTTTTTTCGGACCAGTGCGCATGTTTATTTAACTTGCGTTGATGCGCGTTGCTTATTTTGGACCAGTTCGCATCTTTCTTTATCTTCCGTCGATGCGCGGTTCACATTTCGGACCAATGCGCGTGTCTATTTAACTTGCATCGATGCGCAGTACTTAATTTGGACTACTGCGAATGTTTATTTAACTTGCGTCGATGTGTGGTTGTTAAATCTGAATACTGCGCAAGTTCATTTAACTTGCGTTTTGCGCTGTAGGAGGAGATTCATTTAATATTTTTTTTTCAAAAGTTTTCCAATTCACTCAAAAGGCACAAGCCGTATGCATGACCCCCTAGAGACGGCTCTTATCGAAAATAAATGAAATCTGATAAAAACTGTTGGAGGAAATGCATTTGAATTTTTTTCTTCAAAAATTATCTGATCGACTGAAAAAGACAGGCCATATTCACGACACCCTAAGCATGCCTCAGCCCCAAAATAAATGATGTTTGATCAAAACTGCAGGAGAAAATGCATTTTGAGGTATTTTCATAAAACATTCCCCCCGAAACCAAAAATTCCCAAAAAAACAAAAAAAAAAAAAAAAAAAAAAAAAAAAAAAAAAAGAAAGAAATCGTTCAAAACTGTAGGGGGAAATGCGTTTTTTCTTCCTAAAAATAAAAAAATTGCCCGATCGACTAAAAAGCACAAGCTGTATGCACTCACACCAAAAATAAAGGACATCGAATCAAAATTGTAGGGGTAGATGCATTTTGAATTATTTTCGAAATTTTTGCTTAAAAAATTCCCCAAAAATACAAACTAAAACAGCACAAGCCGTATGCACGACCCTTTAGGGGTGCCTCATACCAAAAATAAATCACATCGGGTCAAAAATGTAAGAGGAGATACATTTTAAAATTTCTTTAAAAAATCCCCCAAAATTCAAAAATCACCCGATCGACTAAAAAAGCACAAGCCGTATGCACGACCGCTTAGGAATGCCTCAAACCAAAAATAAATGACATCGAATTAAAATTGTAGCTGTAGATGCATTTTGAATTTTTTTTCAAAATTTTTGCTTAAAAAAATCCCCCAAAATACAAAAATTGTCCGATCGACTAAAAAAGCACAAGCCGTATGCAAGACCCTTTAGGGGTGCCTCATGCCAAAAATAAATCACATCGGGTCAAAAATGTAGGAGGAGATACATTTTAAAATTTTTCCTTTAAAAATTCGCCAAAAATTCAAAAATCACCCGATCGACTAGAAAAGCACAAGCCGTATGCAAGACCTCTTAGGGATGCCTCACACCAAAAATAAATGACATCGGATCAAAATTGTAGGAGGAGACGCATTTTGAAACAAAGTTCACAGCGAACTAACTAACTAACGGACGCCATCCGCAGACCGATAGGAATACCCCAGCTTACGTGTAACGTAAGCTGGGCTAAAAAACAAAATTCCTGATGCAGAGGGTTAAGAACTCGTGTTTAAAATTTGGTAAGAATCGGATAAAAATAAAAAAAATATTCCACTTTTACCGTCGCGGGGACGGACGGACGACACTTGCCCTGCATAGCCCTGCGGGCTGAATAGCCGACTGGGCTAAAAGAAACTAAACTAACTTTTCAAGAGAAGAAAGCCTGGTGAACAACTATGTGAAATTCCCGGTAGAAGATAATCGGATAAAAAATGTGAAAGAAAAACTTTTGAAAAAGTGGTTACGAATTGTTTTAAAATGCCCTGAAAGAACACTCTCAATGAGACTGGATCCCCTGTGTAAGGTAAATTACATTACCAAATAGCGAACCCTTCTATAATGGACGGGTTATTTCGGTCCCAAATCCACCCCCCCCCCCCCCCCTCGCTAAAAAAAAAATCACTTTTTCACCGATTACCAAAATAACACGACGATGCATATATATATATATATATATATATATATATATAGATATATATATATATATATAGATATATATTATATACATTCAATGTGCAAGGTTGCAGGTCCCCACGACAAATGATCATATGCAAAGTAGTGCGGACAACACATAGCACAACTGCTAAGCCTAATGTATTTTTTGTCAATTTTCATTTCCTAGTTGAAATTTGCCTTAAAGCATGTAAACAAACATTGTAAAGCTTAACATACTTTTTTTGCGTTTTGGGGACGTTTTAGAACTAAATTCATTTAGGGACCTAATGGCCTCAGATATTATGGTCAGGTACCTTATGCAGGCCTCCCAGCGCTTCTCAAAAATACGTTTTTATGTATCTGCGTAAGAAAATTGGTTTTTACAGGTTGTTGGGACGTCCACATAATTTATATAAGAAATATATCAATTTAAAAAAATAGATATTCTGTAAAAGTAATCTAAAAATGTGAGTTTATGGTAATATTTTGTGTTAAGAAATCGATAACATTAAGAAAAATAAATAGGCAAAAAAAAATAACTAGATGCTGTCAGAGAGCAGCAATATCCCCCGTGAAACCCTAAATATTACCCCTATGCAATATCTAAGCTAATGGATTACCATTGACAGGAAACTGGACACCCTTCCTTGAACGACAAATCAACAATACTACAAACTGTCTTTGAACAGATATAACCCGAATCTATTTTTTATTAATCTAATGTAAAGCATTTTTTCATTTTGTCAATTTTGCTTCGATCAAACTGAAACCTTGACGTTGCACATCTTTATACCCTATATGTTGCCTATATGAAATATGAAAGCTGAATTATGCTTCGTTGATATAGAAGTGGTGTCCACAAAGTCCTATACATGTGCACATATGTCTATTTTCGACGATTTTTAAAAGCCTGTCAATTTGTCAATTTTGCTTCGATCAAACTGAAACCTTAACGTTGCACATCTTTATACCCTATATTTTGCCTATATGAAATATGAAAGCTGAATTATGCTTCGTTGATATAGAAGTGGTGTCCACAAAGTCCTATACATGTGCACATATGTCTATTTTCGACGATTTTCAAAAGCCTGTCACTTTGTCAATTTTGCTTCGATCAAACTGAAACCTTGACGTTGCACATCTTTATACCCTATATTTTGCCTGTATGAAATATGAAAGCTGAATTATGCTTCGTTGATATAGAAGTGGTGTCCACAAAGTCCTATACATGTGCACATATGTCTATTTTCGACGATTTTCAAAAGCCTGTCAATTTGTCAATTTTGCTTCGATCAAACTGAAACCTTAACGTTGCACATCTTTATACCCTATATTTTGCCTATATGAAATATGAAAGCTGAATTATGCTTCGTTGATATAGAAGTGGTGTCCACAAAGTCCTATACATGTGCACATATGTCTATTTTCGACGATTTTCAAAAGCCTGTCAATTTGTCAATTTTGCTTCGATCAAACTGAAACCTTGACGTTGCACATCTTTATACCCTATATTTTGCCTGTATGAAATATGAAAGCTGAATTATGCTTCGTTGATATAGAAGTGGTGTCCACAAAGTCCTATACATGTGCACATATGTCTATTTTCGACGATTTTCAAAAGCCTGTCAATTTGTCAATTTTGCTTCGATCAAACTGAAACCTTGACGTTGCACATCTTTATACCCTATATTTTGCCTGTATGAAATATGAAAGCTGAATTATGCTTCGTTGATATAGAAGTGGTGTCCACAAAGTCCTTAGCTTGAAGAGGGGACGGATGGACGGACGGACAGACGGACGGACGGACGGACAGACGGACGGACAGACGGACGGACAATCTCAAACCTATATCCCTCCGTTTCACGGGGGATAATAATAATTAGCAATTTAAAAAAATACATTTAATAGGTCATCTTCGCAAAAAAACAGGTTCATTCTGAAAAAATAGGTTTAATAGGTCTTAATAGATTTACCTGGTTCCGCTGGAAGGCCTGCTTATGCCCGGGGTAAAGCTTAATAAAGCGTTAATTTAGGTCGTTTTTAGCTTTCGGGACGTTTCGGCCATAAATTCATTTGACGACCTTATGGCCGAGTACTTCACACCCAGGTTATCATAATTTTTTGGCTTTGGGGAGCGTTTGGCCCTAAATTCATTTTTGGATATAATGACCGGACCTAATGACCGGGGACGTTTTGTCCTGGATTCCTGCTTTTGGGATGCTTTCAATCCGGGACCTTTTTGCAGGATAGTTTATGGCCGGGGACCTAATGGCCGGGGACATTATGGCTGGTGTAAAACTTAATAAGCCGTTAAGTTTTTTGCTTTGGAGACTTTTGGCCCTAAATTCATATAGAAACCTTGTGGCCGAGGACTGAATGGTCAGGGACATTATGACCGTGCACTTTAGGGCCGGGGCATTATGGCCGAGGTAAAGCTTAATAAAGCGTTAAATTAAATAACCCATTTTTAACTATGGGGACGTTTTGGTGCTAAATTCATTCGGGGACTTTATGATCGGGCACCTTAAAGCCGGGGTAAAGCTAAGTAAAGCGCTAATTTAAGCTATCGTAACTTGCTTTTGCTTTGGGGGGCGTTTTGGCACTAAATTCATTTGGGGACCTTATGGCAGAGGGTATTATGGCAAGTATAGAGCTTAATAAAACGTTAATTTATGTTATACGTTTTTGCTTTGGGGACGTTTTACCCATAAATTCATTCGGAGACATTATAGCCGGAGACCTTATGGCAGGGGACCTTATGGCCGGGTACCTCATGGCCGGGGTAAGGCTTAATAAATTGTTAATTTAGCTTATCATAGGTGTTTTGGGGTTTGGGGAGTTTCTGGCACTAAATTCATTTGGAGGATCTTCTAGCAGGAGACAAATGGCCGAAGTAAAGCTTAATAAAGCGTTTATTTTCGTTATACTTTTTTCCTTTGGGGACTTTTCGCCCTAATTCATTTTAGGACCGGGGAATTTAGGCCGGGTACTTTTTGGCTGGAAATGTGTTGTCCTGGTTTCCACAGAAATTTTGCTTTGGGGTGTTTTGGTCCTAAATTCCTTTGGGGACCTTACGGACAGGGAAATTACGGACGGGTACTTTATAACCCGTGTACGGTTTTAGCTTTGGGGAGGTACTGGCCTTAAATTCATTTGGGACATTATGGCCAGAGACCTTACGGCCGGGACGTCTTGTCCTCGAATCTACTACGAAAAATTTTGCTTTGGGGACGTTTTGACCGATCCAAACTGGGGGAGATGGAGTATTTTGAAAACTGGCTATCAGGAAATTAAAAAATGCCCCCCTCCCATTTCACAATCGTCAAAAAAAAAGTAACTTTTCAAGAGAGCCCTACCCCGAGAACAATCGTACGAAATTGGAAAGGAATCCAATAAAAATTGCGGAAGAAGAGGAATTTTGAAATTTTCAGTCCGAACAATTAAAAAATGCCCCCCCCCCCCCCCACTTGGCCAATTTTCGGCGGATCGCCAAAAAAGTTTTTTTTTAAGGAGAGATCTTCCAACAGAACATTCGTACAAAATTGCAAAGGAATCCAATAAAAATTGTGGAAGAAGAAGCGATTTTGAAAACTGACAACCAAAACATTTTAAACGTCCTCATTTTTCCAATTTTTGGGGCATCGCCAAAACAAAGGGAAAATTTCAAGAGAGGCATATCTAGAGAACAGTCGTTAAGAACTTGAAAGGAATCCAATCAAAATTGTGGGAGAAGCATTTTGAACATTGGAAGCTAAAAAATTAAAAACATGTCCCCCCCCCCCCCCCATTTGGCCAATTTTTGGCGGATCGCCAAAAAAAAAACTTATTTTTCAAGAGAGGCCTATATAGAGAATACTTGCACAGAATTTTAAGAAAATCTGATGAAAATTGTGGGAGAAGAAGCATTTAGAAAACTGGCAACGAAAAAATTTAAATGCCATCCATCTGGCCAATCTGGCGGATAGCAAAAAACAAGTAACATCTCAGGAGAGGCCTACCAAGAGACCAATCGTTCAATTTTTGAAAAGGGATGAAAAAAAAATGTGGGAGAAGAAGCAATTTGAAAATTGAAAGCCAATAAATTCAAAATGCCCCCATTTGGCCAATTTTTGGCGGATTTTGGGCGGACCGCCAAAAAAGTAAATTTTCAAAAGAAGCCTACCTAGAAAATGTTCGCACAAAATTTAAAGAAAATGTGATCAAAATTTTTGGAGAAGAAGCATTTTGAAAATAGGCAGTCGAAACTTTTCAAATGCCCCCCATTTGGCCAATTTTTGGCGGATCGCCAAAAAAAGGTAATTTTGCAAGACAGACCTACCTAGAGAACATCCACACAAAATCTGAAAGGAATCTGATCAAAACTGAAGGAGAAGAAGCATTTTAAGTAAAAGTTTACATACGTACCTACAGACGACGGATACCCTTCCTACTGATGTGGTAAGATCAGCCCGACGAAGTCGGCTGGTCTAAAAAGTAATTTTTCACGGCAGAACCATAGAGAGAACAATTGTACAAAGTTGGAAAGAGATCCGACCCAAATAGTGGGAGAAGAAGCATTTTGGGGGGATCGCCACAAAAAAGTAATTTTTCCTAGAGAGACCTTTACAGTAACATTTACAGATAATTTGAAGAAAATCAGATAAAAATTGTGGGATAAGAAGTATTTTGAAAATTGGCTACGAAAAAATTATAAATGCCCCCCGCTCCCTCCCATCTGGCAAATGTTTCATGGAACACCAAAAAAAGTAACTTTTTAAGAAAGAACCATCAAGAGAACAATTTATAAAATTAGAAAGGAATCAGATCCAAATTGTGGTAGAAGAAGCATTTTTGAAATTGGCTACTATTAAATTAAAAATGACATTCATTTGGCCAATTTTTGGTGGATCGCCAAAAGAAAGTAATTTTTCAAGAGATGCCTTCTTAGTGAACATGTGTGCAAAATCTGAAGATGCCTGATCAAATTTGCGGAAGAAGTATTTTGAAAACTGACAACCAAAAAAATATAAATGCTCCCCCACCCCCTATTTAGCCAGTTTTTGGCGGATCATCAAAAAAAAAATTGCAAAAAAAAGAGAACCATCGAGAGACTAATTGCATAAAACTGGAAGGAATCCGATCCAAATTGTGGGAGAACAAGTACTTTGAAAAAGTAATTTTTCAAGACAGGCATTCTTAGTGAACATTTGTGCAATGCGCCTTATGTCTTATATACCATGAATTACGGTTCCACAAAGAAGTTGTACTGACCGTATGTTTATAATGATCTGGAAGGTAGTCGTTACAGAAAGGGTTTAGTGTGCATCTTTAATCCGTGACCTGGGAGATGGTCGTGACGGGCCAGTTTTACTGCACGTCTTTGTATCGAACCAGAAAGGTGGTCGTTACAGAAAGGGTTTAGTGTGCATCTTTAATCCGTGACCTGGGAGATGGTCGTGACGGGCCAGTTTTACTGCACGTCTTTGTATCGAACCAGAAAGGTGGTCGTTACAGAAAGGGTTTAGTGTGCATCTTTAATCCGTGACCTGGGAGATGGTCATGACGGGCCAGTTTTACTGCACGTCTTTATATCGAACCAGAAAGGTGGTCGTAAACAGACAGGCTTTACAGTATGTCTTTCATCCAGTTTGAAGGTGGTCACCACAAACAAGTGAACTGTGCGTATTTTTATCCCAACCTACATGTGATCACTGCGAAAGGTTTTTATGTACTTTTTTATCCGGGTATGGCAGGTGGTCAGTTCTTATTGTTTTTATTGCTTGTGTCAAATGTTGTAGTTACAGCCAAGTTTTCTGTATGTATTTTTTTTTTTTTTTTTGCCAAGGTCTGGAAAGTGATTTTTGTTTTTCTTAAACCTTTTTGTTAAACGGTTTTTGTTAAACCTTTTTATCAGGGTCTGAAAAGTGGTCACTGTAAATGGGTGTAAAGGCACGTCTCTTCTAATCCGATATCGAATTTGGTATCTACAAACAGGTTTTACTGAACTTGGTTTTTAACCTGGCCCACAAAGTGGTATTCACATCAACAACACTTTCTTTATTAGTTTTTTTTTTCTAAACAGCGGGCTCCCCCCTCCACCGTCCTCTAATATGGGTGCGGCTCTGAACGCAACCTTAACCCGTTTGCAAAAATATATCCTCACACCCCCACCCAAGGTGTCGTTACAAAAAGTGTCGTTACAACCATGACAAACTTTGTCTTGGTACGACCCCTGAATCTTCAAAGACGGTCGTTTCACCTTTACTGTACGTCTTTTACCAGGGTCTGGGAGATGATCACGAAAGATTTTACCTATCGCCGTTTTAGCCGGATCTGGAAGTTGCATGAACTATTTTTTTATCTGGAAGTGGAACGTGGTCATTAACAGAAGGTTTTACAGTACGCATTTGATCCATGTCCTGAAAGGGGGTCGTTACTTGTTGGCTACTGCGATTCACTGTACGTCTTTGTATCCTGACCTACAGACAGTATATGTATGTCTTTCAACCAGGACTTACAGATGGTCACTAAAACATGTTTCTTGTACGTCTTTACATCACCAACCACCTCCTACATGAGTGACTCCTGGAAGATCGTAGTTGCAGAGAGGACCTACTCTGGCCTTTATTCGGCTCTGAAAGATTGTCGACAAAGCAAGTTTAATGTAGGTCTTCAAATCGCGATATGTACATGGTCATTAAACGACGTTTTACGGTACGCCAAGGTCCAGATATAACAGAACTCTGGCGTTTTAAAACACACCGAAAAATGCTATCCATAATACAGGGGTGTCCTTAATAGAGGGGTGGCCATATCCGGGGTTTCACTGTATTCTTAAACATTTTCCAGGGGCAATACAAGGGTGTGATAGCTGAAGTCCGGAATCGGCGGAGTAATTTCTGATGACGGAACCTTCTTGAGGTCGTTGCTTTTAAAAATCCGTCGTGCATAGTTGTATGCAGTTGCAAACTTATGTACGAGTGTGTTGTGATATTATTGGGTATGAGTATGTGTGCACACTGATTCGCATCGATCTTCAGCCCCATCGAGCAACATACTAATCGTTCCAAATCCGCATTGCCCGAACTATACTCAAGCGCTAATTCTGTCCGAAATATACTCTGTATAAACATTTCTTAGATAAATATTAATCAAGCATGATTCAACAGTCAATACCT
The DNA here is from genome assembly GCA_949752745.1 of Protula sp. h YS-2021. NCBI lineage: Eukaryota > Metazoa > Annelida > Polychaeta > Sabellida > Serpulidae > Protula > Protula sp. h YS-2021. The sequence goes on along the minus strand of OX457026.1, from coordinate 44,325,519 downwards.
TATTTTAGTTCAATCTAGAATAAAAAGAACTAAAAAGTAAAGTAGTCTGGTCGGGATTCTAACCGCGGCGTCTTCGATCAATTACGCCAAAAGCAAAGTCACACGTTCTACCGCGACGCCTCCGGTAACTTCACGTTAGACTACTGAACGAAAGGTGCTGAACTGCAAACTTTGATAACAAAATTGCTAAAGCTGGCTTTACGTTAGACTATTGAACGAAAAGCTGTCGAAACACTGCCCAATGCACAGAACCAGAAAGGTGACCGCTGTATTCGAATGCTAAACCATTTTTTCTCGTTGTCTTGACAACAGTACGGCACTCACCTTTCACCCTTCGGCATATATATATATATATATATATATATATATATATATATATATATATATATATATATATATACCCCTATAGAAGGAACACCATCGGGACCGACGAAACTGTTCCTTATACCAGGCTGTTCCTTAATGAGGGGGTCGCATTTTTTCAGGTGAAAAACACATAAAAACGTACGCTAACCATACATACATATATTTGAATAATGCATTTCAACAAATCGAACGTTTTCACAGGTAGTATTCCTACAACGGACATAGTAAACCTCAAATAATATGGCAGTACGGGTAGTCAGAATACATGAACCATTTGCTTGTTGTAAAAATGCATTTGTCCATTGCAGCACCCTAACCACCCCGCCCCCGTCCCCTCCCACATTTCGCATGTTTGACTCAAATCACATAAAATAACACAGAGTAGCCAGACACAACACGGCTTCCTTATTCAAGTGGATTTGAATTGTTATAATTTCCAAGGCTACAGCGGCTATTACTGTTGGACTTTTATTACATAATCCCCAAAAGCAATATCAAAGAACAAGTTTGTCCAAGGACAAAGTCCCAGCTTACGAAAAGCAATAAGACCAATTCCAGCGTGTAGGAGCAAGGGAATTTCCCTGAAAAATTGGACTTCAAACGATGAGACAGCAAAGAGCTAGCTCAATAATTAATTTAGCACGGGACCAGAACATGGACCGATAAATGCATACAAAGATATGTTTCCCAGAAAAATGGGAAACAGATTTTGTGTATCTCTGATAGACTGGATAGTCTGCCATAGATACCTTCGAAACACGCTCGCATTTCGGACCAGTGGGCATATTTATGCAACTTGCCTCGATGCGCGGTTCTTATTCAGACAAGTGCGCATGTTTATTTAACTTGCGCTGATGTGCAGTTCGCATTTCGAACCAGTGTGCATGTTTATTTAACTTGCGTTGATATCCGGTTCGCATTTCTGACCAGTACCCACGTTTTTTAAGGTTACGTTGATGCGCGATTCGCATTTCGGACCAGTGCGCAGGTTCATTTAATTTTCGTTGACGCGCGATTTGCATTTCGGACCAGTACGCATATTTATTTAAGTTCCGTCGATGCCCGACTTTTATGTCTATTCAACTTGCGTCGATGCGCGGTTCTCATTTCGGACCACTGCGCAAGTCTATTCAACTTGCGTCGATGCCTGGTTCTTTTTCGGACTAGTGTTTAACATATTAAACATGTTTGTTTAACTTGGGTTGATGTGCGGTGCTTAGTTTGGACAAGCTCGCATGTTTATTTAAATTCCATCGATGCGCGGTTCGCATTTCGGACCATTACGCATGTTTATTTAACTTGTGTTGATGCGTGGTTCTCATTTCAGACCAGTGCACTTGTTTCTTTGGTTTAAGTTGATGCGTGGTTCTTTTTTTCGGATCAGTGTACATGCGTTGATGTGCGGTTCTCATTTCGGACCACTGCGCATGTTTATTTAACTTGCATCGATGTGCGGTTCGGATTTCGGAGCAGTGCGTATGTTTCTTTAGGATGCGTGGATGCGCGGTTCGCATTTCGGACCACTGCGCATGTCTTTAACTTGTGTCGATGCGTGGTTCTTATTTCGGACCACTGCGCATGTTTATTTAACTTGCGTTGATGCGCGGTACTTATTTTGGACCCGTTCGCATGTTTATTTATCTTCCGTCGATGCGCGGTTCACTTTCGGACAAATGCGCATGTTTATTTAACTTGCATCGATTCGCGGTGCTTATTTTGGACCACTGCGCATGTTTATGTAACTTGCGTCGATGCGCGGTTGTTACATCGGACTACTACGCAAGTGCATTTAACTTGCGTTTATGCGCTGTAGGAGGAGATTTATTTAATTTTTTTTTCAAAAATTCCGAAAAAAATTCAAAAGTTTTCCAATTCACTCAAAAAGCACAAGAGACGGCTCGTATCAGAAATAAATGAAATCTGATCAAAACAGTAGGGGGAAATGCATTTTGAATTTTTTCTTTAAAAATTCCCAAAAAATTCCCTGATCGACTCAAAAAGCACAGACCGTATTCACGACACCCTAAGCATGCCTCAGCCCCAAAATAAATGATGTCTGATCAAAACTGTGGGAGAAGATGCATTTTGAGGTACTTTCATCCAAAATCCTCCGCCCCCCCCCCCCCAAAAAAAAAAAAATTCCCAAGTCGAGTCAAATAGCACAAGCCGTATGGCCCACCCATCGGAAATCGGATAAAAAATGTAGGAGGAGATACATTTTAAATTTTTTTCTCAAAAATTCCCCAAAAATTAAAAAATCACCCGATCGACTAAAAAAGCACAAGCCGTATGCGTGACCCCCCTGTGGGAGTAGATGCATTTTGAATTGTTTTCGAAATTTGTGCTTCAAAAATTCCGTCAAAATACAAAAACTGTCCGATCGACTAAAAAAAGCACAAGCCGTATGCACGACCCTTTAGGGATGCCTCATACCAAAAATAAATGACATCAGATCAAAATTGTAGAAGGAGATGTTTACTAACTAACTAACTAACTAACTAACGGACGCCATCCGCAAACCGATAGGAATACCCCAGCTTACGTGTAACGTAAGCTGGGCTAATAAACGTGACTCCCTACGGAATTCAAACTCATCAGGGATTGTTATAAAACACGCATTGATTCAAAATGACAAAACCTGAGATCCTGAACTGATTAAACGTCTACAACCCTGCGGGAATACGCAATAAATCTTAGTAAGTTGAATATTTTGTTTTGCATCGTGAACAAAAGGAGTATGTTTAAACATTCTCTTTCATCTGGACGCTACGATTAAAAACTGGAAATATCACCTGTCATAAATAACACCAGAAATTTAACACCTCTTTCGTTGGCGTTCCGTAATTGCGGGGTTAATGAAAGGCAAATCTGGTAAACGGGACCCTGCGAAATGTTCCCTGTTCCGAATATCGGGGTGTTCCTTAATGCGGGGTTGTCCATTTTTGCCCATACTTAAGTGAATGGGAAAATTTGGGACCGAGAAAAAATGTTCAAAAACGGGGGTGTTCCTTAAATAGGGGTGTTCCGTATCCGGAGTTTTACTATACACACACATATATATATATAATGTTACAGGCAAACTGTCAAATTTCAGGCAGATTGTAAAATTCCAGGTTCGACCAGGCACATTGTAATCTGTAATTTCTCGATTACGTAAATGTGCGACTTTTTTGCTGATTGCTTTGTTTTATGTCTTGATTGATCACCCTTTTATAATAGTATTGATGTGATTGAATGCAATTGGAAATTGCAATTTCTTGATCAAATAAATGCAATGCTATAAATCTCAATCCAGCCCTACCCTCCCCCCCCCCCCCCACATCTCTATGATGTATTATATTTTGAGATCAACATGCCAATGTAGCTTCCTAATTCTTACTCCTCCGGTATTTGATGAGATTTTTTATGTTTCTAAATAAATTGCAATCATTCCCTTCTGAGTATCATTCAAATTGCTATTAGCAAAACTGCACTTATTTTTCTGTGAGTGCAACACAAAACGCTCTTCACCTCTGGGTGATAAAATTGCAATTGAATTACGGTATGCCTATTCAATCAGTGATAATTTTCGATGCTCCGTACACTAATAGTTTAATTTAACAGAAACTGATAGGATCAGGATTTCGACGAATAGAAACTTTATTCCGATGTGAAGGCATATAAATTGCTGCATTTTCATCAAATGACCAAAAGCCCTCAGCTACGTGAAATGAGTTAATAGCAATGGAAACAGAGAATAAGCCTCGATTTAAATATATTCCCTTCACACAAACCAAGAAAAAGGTGTGTAAAATACATATGGAGTAACGGAATCACACAAAAGCAATTAAATTTCAAATATTAGCAAAAACAAGTAATCATGTCGGTACAGATGGCCGATCAGGCAATTTTAGCGAATCTGTATAATTTTTAGGCGAAAAACCAGCGAATCTGTAGGAAAAATAAAGTAATTATTGTTACTTAAAATTTTGATGAGGCTTCAGAACGATTTATTTGCAGTATTGATTTATATGTTTTGTGAAATGCAGTAATTAACTTTATTCACATTTGAATAACGAGTAGACAGGACATCGCACAGTATTCATTTTTACTTGTATATATATATGTTACAGCAAATCTGTAAAACCAGCGAATCTACAGATTCGCTGAAATTTTCAACGAATTACGAGATCAGATAATCGCTTTGAGGTATATAATTATGCTGCGGTTTCAAAGAAAGATCTCGCCGCAGCAACTAAAATTACGACACCTATTCGTGTGCGAGAAAGATGCTGAAAAACATTTGTTGATTATATAAAAAGAAATCTATACAAAATGGGGTGTAAAGTGACCAACGATATATTTGACCTGAGTAAAATTCAAAGATATCATCTATCAAGTACAAACGTAAATCTATCATGAAAAAGGCCGTCCCGACTCGGACCGAGATGGTCCGAAATTCAGCTTGGTCCGACCCAGAACACAGCCCTAGTATGGGCTTATATATGCTTCTTTGGAAGGCAGAACTATAAATACTGCCTGAAAAACTCATAAAGGGAGAAAATGAAAAAGTAGGCCTTGAGCAGGCTTGAACTCAAGACCTCTTGACCATTAAAGACCGCTAGCCGCTGAACCAATCCTACCTCCACACCTCACGACTAGTGAAGTGACAAGTAGGAGAAAATGAAAAAGTAGGCCTTGAGCAGGCTTGAACTCAAGACCTCTTGACCATTAAAGACCGCTAGCCGCTGAACCAATCCTACCTCCACACCTCACGACTAGTGAAGTGACAAGTAGGAGGACATCGTAGTTTTTCTGCAATTTGATTATTTTCGCCAATATTCTCACCATTTTGGACAAATCATCAAACAAAATAAAAGCCTGATACAGGATATTAATGGGAAATATTTCCGTAAAAGTTCAACGCAACCGGGCCGGATTTCCAGGAAGAATACGTGAAGTTCGGAAGTTCCCCCCTCAACCATATAGGAGCACCAGGACTTCTATTTGGTTTAAAAATGGTCATTTCTTGAGTACCCCCTGAGTATTTACTTCAGCTACTGATGTGGTTAATCATTTAGCAAACCCGGGACTCCCGCCTCCTTCCGTCTATACAAAGCAACCCCTTGCTGACAACTTTTCTATTTGGTTTCAATGTGAGGGTCTTAAAATGTCGAGTTTCCGTTTCCGTTTAAATATAAACATACCCAGTCTTCGACTTGAACGTGTCTTTGTCCATTTCTTTCGAGATATCTAGGCAAATGACCTATAATGAAGAAAAAGATGTATCACAAGCACAAATTGGGTTAATTATACAACACAAGTCTAAATTTATTTTTAATCTGCTTCATAATGTGAGAGCCCCCTTTCCTTCCCCCACCAAAAAACAAACAAAAAAAACACACACATACACACCGGACGTTCAATGTGTCACTTTTTCGTGAAATACAGATACCTGCGACAAACGGAAAAATATGTTGGAATAAAACGCAAAAAGTTGCAATTTTTATTGCGACTTATTGTATTTTATTGCATCTAGCCGCAATCCAATATTTCAGAGGACGCGTCCTGAGGGTGCAATATGTTGCGATTTATTTTATACTGATCATAAAATTACACCTTGAGCAAGCATTCACGAAAGCGACTTAATCCCCCTGCGCATTCACTCCAATTGCATGTACTCTATGTAAACAAGTCAATGTTTCAGCTGAATGTGTGGACATGTAATATGCTGTATTTGTGTTTAAAAGCATTGTACATGTACAGGTTCTCGGGCGACATGAAATAAAATTAAAAATGGAATGCCAATGTTAACTAATATTAAAGAAAAAGCTTTAAATTTGAATTTTTTTCCTTTCTTTCTCATCTGTTTTTATTTGCCATATCTAAGTGAAAAGCGAATAAATTTACATGAATAATGCCTTTCGTTAAAAAACACATAAAAAAGTTAGCTGTCTGACCGGAAGGGAGGGGGAAGGCGTGTAAAAAGACAACTTTGAACTTATAAACAGAACGCAAGAAATTTAAACCAGAGTTCGCTTCATTCACACAATATATATTCCGTAAAGTAGTTTTAAATCTCGTCACGTAGTGTCAGATTTGGGAATCATGTTCACGACCGTGAGATACAGAAAGGGAAAAAAGATCAGTGTCAACATCAGTTTCAACACTTCTGTCAAAATGCGCCATTTCCTTAAACGGAGGATCAGTACCATTTCTCTCCCACCCCGAAAGGATCATGCGCCTACACCCCTCTCGGCGCTTACCCGGCAGGCTTGGCTTGTGAGATTACTGTCCAAGGAGCGCGACAGAGCAGAGTTTGACTGATAAGCACTGTTAGGGTCAAGAATAAGTACATTATGGAATGGCTGAAACGTGGTGCGTAAAACAGAAATGGAATTACAAATGAAAAAAAAATATCCAATTTTTATTCAGGCCTGTGGGGGTGATTTTAGTCTTACAACTGAGTTTATATATATAACATGACGGCAGGGGTGGTAGAAAGGGTTTGCAAAATTTAGTTGCTATTTAGTTATTAAATGTTTGACTTAAAAAGCGATACAATTAAAACAATAATTTCATAATAAAAAAAAAAAAACTGAACATATATCCACATGTGAGTTAACACAGCAATTTTAAATTAACATTTTACACACTTCCACAAAACAAAAAGTGTACCCTCAGTCCGGAAAATAAATGGCCATGCACACTGTAAAACAACATGTAATATTTAAACACTGCTAGCATCATGCCATCCCACACAACACTTCTTGTATGCAAACAAAATGCGCATTACTGGGGATTAGGTTGATGCGATAACGACCGTACACAATGCAAAACATCAAAAGACAGGCAGGTTACAATGTATGTAAAATTTGTTGCGATTTATTGCGGCCTGCCAAATGCATTTTGCGACACGCAGGACGCGTTGTTTCATTTTTTTGCAACAAAATGCATTTATTTTTTTAAATGCATTACGACTTATTTTTGCGTTTGTCGCAGGCGTATCTGTATGGGGCGTGCAATGGGGATACTTTGAAATACAATACGCGCATACCAAACCTGTTTGTAGCATAACTATGCCTATATTTCACAGAAGCATCGGTTTTTAATAAAGCCACTGTTTGGAGGAACAACACAGCAAAGGCGCTCAGGCGGGCTTCTTTTGAGCCACCCTAAACTTCCTGTCCCCATACAACAGGTCATCATAGCAACGAAAATCTGAATTACAGCAAAGGAAATACACGCTTTTATAAAGTAGATACATATAGCCATAACGTATACAAACTTCCAGAAAAAATTTCAAGAGCTTTGTAAGCTTCGTGGTTTTACAGTTTGCTTGTAACATATATATAAACACATATATTCTGACGAAAAATCATAATACTCTTTGGTTGTCCCAAACTGGGTAAAAACTGCAACAAACCCGAAAAATCGTCCCCAACGAGCACAAACATCTAGGTCGTTATGATGTAGAAAACACAGGCACAACTAGAGCGGCCAAAACATAAGAGCACAGCCTTATAATTCACACTTTCAATCGACACCTTTTTATTACTTTCTTGTTTTTGTAAACAAAAACAAATGTCTCCCCGACTAAACCCATAATTCCCCAAAACCAGTTTCCTTCTTTTCGTATTACTGAAGTTTATTTTGCAAGCATAATCATAATTTAACACTTGACAAGCTGTTAGCTTGCAAGAGTTATATGAATTTGTGCTAGCAGCCGTTCGTCCTTTTTTTCTTCTTGACAGTTTTCCGATTTTTTGTGTCTTCTTCTTCTCTGACATTATTGGCCCTAGGACAATGAAACTTGGGACTTACGAAGAGCTTGATCTGAACATGTGCATGTCACTTTTAATTTTCGTCTTCGATTTCGTTTTCTTTGTTAAAACGCCATGTGAAAAGAGTGTATTTTTTGCAAGTAAATGCGGAACATTTAATGCATAGCACATGACACACTTGCTCAGCTTTGTGCGAGCTGTCACTGCGTAAACAGACAACACGGCGTGTGCCTGATCAGTCAATAAAACCTTTAGTCAACAAAAACCAAACACCACTTGGCTTATAAGACGTTTTCAAGCTGTGTTGTTTGCAATATATTATTCAAGAAATAATCCATTGAAGGAAGTATCTTTGCGTTTTAATTTTTGTAAAAATGTTTAACATTTCGGTAGCGAAATGAGGTTCTCGTTCATAGTTAAAAATTCAAAAAATAAACAAAACGGATGGTGGTCACTAAAACAGATGTTACTGCACGTCTTTTTTATCCAAGTCTTTTACCCAAGGTAACGGTAAAGGTCTGTACCCCAAGTGTAGTTATAGTCATGATATACTGCCTTGTCTTCGTATATTCCAATCGGCCAAAAAACACTTGAAAGGCATTCTTCATAACTGCGCATCAAATGACGCACCTCGGTAGGAGAAGGGGGAGAGGGCATTTCGGTGCCAAACAGATGACCTGCTTGTTATAACACAAGAACCCACATTAAAAGCGAAAAATGCTTCCAAGTACTGCAAACAATGCCAACCGATACAAAATAGCTCCCATATTTGGAAAAGCTTGGCAACCGCATCAAGTATGCAGTGAAAAAGAAAACAACAGCCAGGCCTATAAATACGACAATGGCATTCCATGACCTCGCAGATAACGACATCATCATGCACCCTAACTGACACTGACCCCTGACTGAGTGGCACGTTACGTAATAATCGCAGATGAGAAAGGCACAAAAAGCTCAATTTCAGGCAATAAGAAATAGCAATGGACCGATAGTTATACTGTTGCTGTTTTCAAGCATTCTAAAGAATGCAGGAACACTCCAGAATCTTCTGGAAAACGCTGAAATCACCAGCATATTTAACAACTCGGCTTAGTTAACAAAGGAGCCCACGAAATGGGGAGGCGGGCGTTGAAGTCATACACCTTTCTTAACCGTCTATACGAGTTTAATGTTTAACTAAAACCGTGCAACTTATCCGAGGAATAACTACACCAAGTTTCACATGGATCCGACTTTACGATACCGAGATATTTTGCTTAGCAACAGATACATTTTTACGTAATGATGCTTTTCTTAATTTCACTATACGCGTTGAAACAGTCGTTTGGCTGAACCAAGGAATACCCATATAAAGCTGTAAGTCGATACGATTTTCCGTTACCGAGATATTTTGCACACAAGATCCTGTCCAAATTATATGCCTATTTTACGTGATGACGTCATACGCCGCACTCGTTCGTTGTACTCGTGAACAAAATGTTGAGTGCACGATATCTCGAGAACGAAAAGCCCGATCACTTCAAACTTGATCCATTTATTCCTTTGTTAGGTCGGACGGTTCTATCAATTTCTGACGCATGTCACGTTATTAGGGGAGGTGTATGATGTAATTACGTAAAAATCTTGTGTGCGAACGAAGGAATGTGGCGTACGACGTCATCGCGTAAAATATGAATATATTTTTTATATTTATTTATATATTTATATTTATATATTTATATATATATATTTAAATAAATATATATTTATTTATATATATTTTGAACAAGATCTTGCATGCAAAATATATCGCTAAGGGAAAGTTGTAGCGACTTTTATATGGATATTGGTTGGGTCAGTCGCATGGTTCCATCAACTTCTGACGGATGTAGCGAAATTAAGAAAGGCGTATGACGTCATTACTTTAAAATCTTGCATGCAAGATTTCTCAGCCGCTGAACATCGAAGCAAGTTGAAACATGGTGGAACTATTGCTTGGTAAGACCGAAACACTCTATAAATTTTTTTCGCGCGTACATTGAACGAGTGCGAGATATCGAACATAATATATGTTGTATTTTGAACAGGATCTTGTGTGAAACTATTTCGATAACAGAAAGTCATATGGACTCCAAATTTTACATGGATATTCCTTGGGTCAGTCGGACGGTTCTTTCAACTTCTGACAAATGTAGCGAAATTAAGGAAGGCGTATGACGTCATTGCGTTAAAATCTTGCATGCATACGCCGCACTCGTTCCTTGTACTTGCGACGAAGATTGAGAGAATATTTCGGACCTACTAAGCAACAATCCCACCAAGTTTGATGTTCAGCTGCTGAAAAATTTCGCACAAGATTTTACGTAATGGCATCATATGCCTTCCCTAATAACGTAGCATGCGTCAAAGCTGAAAGAACCGTCCTACCTACCCAAAGAATAAACAGAATAAAAAGTGTGAAGTCGATCCGACTTTTCGTTCTCCAGATATCTTGCACAGAACATTTAATTTACAACAGACTGACACACACACAAACACACATACATACACACACAGACCGTACAAACACTATATGTCTCCCCCTGGTCGGAAAGACATAATTATGTGGTTTGACGGTGGTCACTAAGAGATTTTACATCTTGTTTAACAGGTCCGGATGGTGGTTTATGGACAGTGAGTGAAAGGTGGAGGAGGGGGAAAAGTGTGTTTCCTCAAACACCTCCCTGAAACAAATGCGTCATATTTATCAGCATAAACATGCTGCTCAGGTGTTAACATTCTAGCTGTTATAACAGATAAAGATAATACACCACAACTGACACTGACCTCTGCTTGAATGACATGTTACTTAATGGCGGTTGGTGAGTAACACACAAAAAGGTCAACAGGAGCGGCCAGTGCACGCAAAACATAAGAGTATAGGCCTGTATTACACAATTTCAATCGACACCTATTTAGTTTCTTGCTTTTGTAAAGAAAAACAAATGTCTACCCGAGTAGCTCATAAATCCCCAATTACTATTTTCTTTTCTCTTATTACTGAAATAAAACATCCACTTCATTTATTTATCATAACTCATTTATCATAATTCACTGTCAAACATATGCAAAACTACAATAATAAGACTTTTCACCTTGTATCAATGTACACTATCTGCGTATCACTTTTACTAATTTCATGAAGTGGGGGGGGGGGGGGGGGGGGGTTCCGTAACTTGACTTGTGGGTATCTTTATCAACCCACTTTTTATACAGGTTCAGGTGCTTTGTCTGGTCTAGAAGGTGGTCTCTACAGATAGGATTACGGTACGCCTTTTTATCTGGGTCTGGAAGTTTGTCGCTAAAGAGGTTTTACTTTACTTTTATCGTCCGGTTCAGGATGGTGAATGCTAAAACAGGCTTTGCTGTGCGTCCTCTTTATCCGGGTTTCGAAGTTGGTCATTACAAAAGTTTTGCTGTACGTACTTTTTTATCTGGGTCTGGAAGACGGTCAAGTCAGGCAGGTTTTACCGTAAATTTTTCTACCTGACTCCGGAATTTGGTCACCACAAACAGATTCTACTCTGTCTTTCAATCCGGATCTTAAAGGCGGCAGTTACATTTTTGCTGAACTTAATCCCACCTCGCCCTCCTTCCCGGTCATCTAAGGTACGACTAGGTACGACCCTTAACGCAATCCTAACCCTTTTAGTCAAAGTTAGGCAAGCAGGGGTTTACGGAACGTGGATTTGCGCGTCAATGTCGCAAAAAAATTGGTCCGGGACGAAAAAAAATTTGGGCTTATGTCCCAGGGGACGCATAAAAAATCTGTCTTTACACGTTTATTATTATTGAAAAAACTATTTGCAGTTTAAGCACTCTGTACGGTCCTACAAAAAACATTGACTTTTGAGGCTTTTTCTGGGCTCGAAATCAACCATTTTTACCAAATTTTTTGAGACCCGATCGAAAATCTTTGGGCCTGGATAGATATAGGCTATATATTAGAAAAATGACGATATTCCCATAAATGTAATTTATTTCTCTTAACTATTCGTACACATACCGGTAATACAAAGTCTTCAGCTTGTATTTTTATTGCTTTTATTATATTTTATTATATTATATTATGGAGCCTCGGGCCCCAGGGTCCAAGCTAATTTCGAGCCTCGCTTTTGCGAAAATTCTCATTAACGATTCTATATTCAGTTTCAGGATTTTGCGTTGCTGTGCAAACTGGCCCTGGTTATACCGGTTTCGTGTGAAAGAACATTTTTGGTTTAAAACGCAATAAAAACGGAAACAGACAAAACCATGAGCGGTTGAACCGTTTAACTTCATTAAACCGAAAGGACCAGCCACAGAACAATTTGATGTTCCCGACGCTGCCAGATTGTTTAACAATATGAAAAGCAGGTCTAGTTAGAGTAAAATTCATTGCCTTTAGAATTTTCTTGGTTTGGTAAATAAAAGATAGTGTGAACTGCAACCGTACGCGCTACCTCTTACTCCCCCCCCCCCCCAACACACAACCTTTGCGCTTATTCAAATAAGGGGTACACAAACAAACTAGAGCCTCAGTAAGGCAGATTCCTCCCGTGAAGCAGTAAAAGTAAAATGCATGAAAAGTTACAAGTAAAAATTAACGATTTTTGACAGCTTTTGACAGCAAATTGGGGGACGCAAAAAAAAAACAACAAAACAATTGGTGACGCAAAAATATGAAAGCGTGGCGTCCCTGGGACGCAAAGATTCTGAAGTTGAAGTAAAACCCTGGGCAAGGGTCTGTACCCTAAGTGTAGTTACGGCCATAATGCACAACTTGCCTTCGTACATTCAGAGGTTTTGATCTTTGACATTGGCAGTGGTTCCTTGCCTTTGAAATTCTGTGCTGGTCAGTATGCAGCATCTATTATTGATACCATATTATCGCCCACCCGAAAAATATCATATTTTACTTTCAGAGAATTGCTTTCTGCACTTCTGCACAAATTACAACTTTCTTGCATTATCGCCCACTTAAAAATGATCGGAGACACACATAACTAATATTCAAAGCGGTTACATTACCAAAAAGAATGTTTTGCACTATGTTCGCTATTATCGCCCACAAGAAAAATATCATATTTCTCATTTTCGGGTCCCAGAATTGATTCCTGCACTTTTACATCAGAAATTACAACTTTCATATCACTTACATATCGTCAAAGATATCCATAACTACTGCTTAAAACGATTAAATTAACAAAGGAAATGTTTTGCACTAAGCTCCCTATTATTGCCCACCAGAAAAATATCATATTTTCTCTTTTAAAGTGAATATTCACACTTTTAAAGCAAAAATTACAACTTTCTTGCATTATCGCCCAAAAGTCCCAATTATCGCCCAAACGAAAAATATCATAGTTATCATATTTTCGGGTCATAGAACTTTTCCTGCACTTTTAAAGGGAAAATTACAGCTTTCTTGCATTGCCGCCCAATGTTCCCTATTATCGCCCAACCGAAAAATATCATATTTATATATTTTCGGATCATAGAATTGATTCCTGCATTTTTAAAGCGAAAATTTCTTGCGTTATCGTATCATATTTATCATATTTTCACTTTAAAAGCGAATATTTACACTTTTAAAGCGAAAATTACAACTTTCTTGCATTACAGCCCAATGTTCTCTATTATCGAATATCCTAAAAATATCGTATTCATCATATTTACAGGTTGTAGAATTGATTCCTGCCCTTTTAAAGCGAAAGTTATAACTTTCTTGAATTATCGCCGAATGTTCCCTATGATCGCCCACCCGAAAAATATCATTCTTATCATATTTTAGGGTCACAGAATTCATTCCTGCACTTTTAAAGCGAAAATTAAAACTTTCTTGCATTATCACCCAATGTTCCCTATTATCGCCCACCCCAAAATAATATATTTATAATATTTTCAGGTCACAGAATTGATTCCTGCACTTTGAATACGAAAATTACAACTTTCTTGCATTATCACACAGTGTTCCCTATTATTGCCCACCCAAAAAATATTATATCTATAATATTTTCCTGTCACAGAATTGATTCCTGCACTTTTAAAGCGAAAATTACAACTTTCTTGCATTATCGCCCAATGTTCCCTATTATCGACCACACGAAAAATATCATAGAACTGACCAACTGACAACAAAATCACTTAAACCCAACCAGAAGTACTTGCATGTAACATATTATGCCCCTGTGTAAATTGAAACTTTGCTTTTTTCCGATAAAAAATGGAAATTTGCCAGTTTTTAAAAGTTGCAAATTTTAAAGCTCAGTAGATTCAGAAATAAGTTGAAATTCAAAAATCGAGTTAGTTAGTTATTTGATTGGTTTAACGACACCGCCAACCTGTTGCAGGTCATATTGTGTCATTCCTGGTAACTTTGTCGAATTTATACTTTATTGATTAAAAATGATTATAAAATAAAATCTTAAATCTACTAAAAAATATACTAAAAATAGACTTAATGGTAGTCTACACATAGGAATACATGTTAATCTCTTTTAAAAATTCTAGGACCTTGCTGGAATTTACCTTCTCAAAGAGCTCTCTCATGGAATCAACTCTATAATAACGGGGACGAATGTGATTGAAGTCTATAAAATCTATCAAGATGTGTTTTACTGTATACCGTTCCTGACAACTTATACATTCGGGTTGTGGTTCACCTCTTAAGAGGTGTTTGTGAGTAGTGTAAGAATGTCCTATTCTTAATCTGTGAATTACCATATCGTCGCGAAGGCCATTTAGGGAGGGCAATTTGCGCCCTACCACAGGGTTAATTTGGTATAGCTTATTGTTGGTTTGTTCATCCCAATATTGTTGCCATAGATTTTTGACATATCTAGAAATATGGCACTTAAAATCTGATGACGGTATAAGGAAATCTGAGCAGTCTTGGTTTAACGCTTCTTTGGCGCCTTTGTCGGCTGCCTCGTTGCCCGGGATTCCAACGTGGCTCGGTACCCAAAAAAATATTATCTCTTTGCCAGCTTTTGCCACTTCATCGTGTTTTTCTATCAAGTCCAATATTATCGGGTTGGATACCTGTAAGTTTTCTAGTGACTCAAGCACTGACATGGAGTCCACGCACAATATGAATTTTTTGTAGCGGCTAATCTTGACAATTTGCATAGCTAGCTGCAGGGCTCTAACTTCTGCAGAGAAAATAGACCCATCAGGGAGCCTGGTTCTGAATGTATTATTTTCTGTGACAATAGCTGCTGCAGCCTTGTCCTCAAGTTTGGAGTTAGTTAGTTAGTTATTTGATTGGTTTAACGACACCGCCAACCTGTTGTAGGTCATATTGTGTCATTCCTGGTCAAGTTTGGAACCGTCAGTATATATGAAATGGTAGTCATTATAATTATCCTTTAATTTTGCAAATTTTGACTGAAATACACACGGGTTAGTTCGTTCTTTTGCGGACTCAGAAAGAGTCTTCAAGACCACAGGTTTCATTAACTTCCAAGGGGGTTGGTTAGGTATTTTGTAATTTGCAACAGATTCGACGATTATACCTGCTTCTTGCAGGTGTGGTATAATCTTAGTTCCAAAGGGGGGGGGGGGGGGATAGCATTGGTACCTCTATCCGCATAATGTGATCCGAAAACAATCTGATGAGTAGGGTTATTTCTATTGGCGTAAAGTTTTATACAATACTGCATGGCAAGTTCTAACCGCCGTATATTGAGAGGTTGTTCATTTGCCTCAACGTGTAAACTGTCGGCTGGGGATGTTCTAAAGGCATTTGAACATATTCTTAAGCCTTGATTCTGTATCGGTTCTAGCATCTTGAGATATGATGGTCTAGTTGAGCCATAAACTATACTGCCATAGTCCAGTCGCGATCTAATTAGAGCTCTATACAACATGAGTTTAGTATCACGATCTGCTCCCCTATCGTTGGAGGATATGACTCTCAGTAAATTTAAGGCCTTAAAAATCGAAAAAAGTACTTTTTAACCCTTAGTTCTAGTTCCTTCATAAAAATTTTCGGAATTTTCCGATGAAAAATAAGGGAGTAGAAAGGTTTTTTCGCATTTTGCCCAAATTGGCAACAAAATCGCCAAAAATGGTTTAAACCAAAAAATTCAAAATTTCCTGGTGCAGTACGGGGTTAAGAACTCGTGTTTAAAATTTGGTAAGAATCGGATGAAAATAAAATATTCCGCTTTTATGCCCCTGTGTAAATTGAAACTTTGCTTTTTTTTAGAAAAAAATGGAAATTTGCAAATTTTTAAAAGTTGTAAACTTTGAAGGTCAGTAGATTCAAAAATAAGTTGAAATTCAAAAATAAAAAAAGTACTTTTTTGACCCCTTAGTTCTAGTTACTTTATAAAAAATTTCGGTATCTTCCAATGAAAAATAAGGGACTAGATAGGTTTTCACGTATTTTGCCCAAATTGGCAACAAAATCGCCAAAAAAGGGTTTAATCCAAAAAAAAAAAAATTTCTAATGCAGTAGAGGGTTAGGAACTCGTTTTTAAAATTTGGCAGGATGGCCACGTGGAATCCGAAACGAAATTCCCTGAGTTTTCCAGAAAATTAATTTTGACAGCGCAGGTTTTCGAAATTCCAACACTTACATGCTTTGGTTCAAAAACCATTAACTCCGTATCCTAAAAGACAACTTTCAACAAATTCTTACTAAATCTATCCAATTTTG
The DNA here is from genome assembly GCA_949752745.1 of Protula sp. h YS-2021. Lineage (NCBI taxonomy): Eukaryota > Metazoa > Annelida > Polychaeta > Sabellida > Serpulidae > Protula > Protula sp. h YS-2021. The sequence goes on along the minus strand of OX457026.1, from coordinate 44,308,728 downwards.
TGAAAAAAATAATTTACGTGGAAATACCCTGGAAAACCTGGAATTTTCTAAAAATTAAATTCCCTCAGTTTTCCCTGAGATTTGCTGGAATTTTCAAATTCCTTGAGTTTTCCCTGACTGGAAAATGCCGATTCATTTTCCCCTGAATTCCTTGATTTCCAGGGTCGGTGGCAACCCTGATTTGGTAAGAATCGGATAAAAAATTTAGAAAATATTGCATTTCAACCATCGCGGGACGGACGGGCGGACGACACTTACACCCATCTGTATAACCCTGTTGACTGAAAAGGCAACTGGGCTAATAAAAACAAGAGCCATCAGTGATGGCAATACCCCTCGGCCCACGTACAGGTCTGCTCAAGGGTATATTTTAACCGGTAAATGTGTACATAAAAATTTGCTGATGATCGGCCGAGTATTTTTTCACTTATCGCGTTTACAAGAAATGTTAACAAAAAATTCAAGATGGCGGTCGACAGCCATTTTGAAGTTTTCAATCGGGCCCAAAATCAATAGAAGCCGAGAATTAGGCCTGGTAAATGTGTGTAAAAAATTTGGTGATGATCGTCTAAGTAGTTTTTCACTGATCGTGTTTACACGAAAAATTGAAGATGGCGGCTGGCAGCCATTTTGAATTTTCCGATTAGCCGAGATTTTGACCCGGTAAATGTGTGTTTGAAATTAAGTGATGATCAGCAGAGTAATTTTTCACTTATCCTGTTTGGAAGATTTATCACGAAAAATTCAAGATGGCGGCCGCCAGCCATTTTGAATTCTGTGATCCGGTCCCAAAATCAAAACAAGTCGAGATTTCGACCTGGTAAATATGTGCCGAAAATTTGGTGTTAACAAAGATGGCCGAACGGCGGGCATTTTGAATTGCCCGATCGGGCCGAAAATCAATACCACCCTAGATCTTTACCCGATTAGTTCCTGCCGAAAGATTAGCGTGACGGACCGAGGGGTAATAACTACAATAAGTTTCGATTTTGCGCTATCACGATATTTTTACCTAATGACATCATGTCCGTGTCACTCCGGAAAAATTAAAAGAATCTTTTGAATCTACCAAGCAACATTCCCACCATGCTTCAACTTTTTACGCCTTTCTCAAATTCGCTACAAGCGTCAAAATTTACAAGAACCATCCGAATGACCCGAGGAAAAGTCATATAATATCAAAGTCAATAGACTCTTTGGCAAATAGTCAAATCAATACGACTTTCTGTTATCGAAATATTTTGCACATAAAATATTATTGTTCACAATATACACATATTTTACATGATCACGCCCCTCGTTCTGCTTGCCACAAAATTTGACTCTTTCGGACCTACCAAGCAAAACCTCACCAGGTTACAACTTTCTCCGATGTTCAGTGGCTCAGATATCTCACATACAAAATTTTAACGTAATGACGTCGGACGCCTTTCTTAGTTCCGCTACACCGGTCAAAAGTTGACAGAACCGTCCGACTAACCCAAGGAACACCACTGTAAAGTTGATAAGGCTTTCCGTTTTCGAGATATTTATAAAAATATTATAAATACCAACAAGATTGTTCATTGATAATGCCCCGACTGAGGAATGTTGATGTTAAGGTTTATAACTTATAACCTGCAACCAAAAGTTCAAGATAGTAAGGCTGTGTAACTAGCGACAGTCAAGATATTAACTTAAAAATGGTTTATCACAAATATATCGCCAATTTTTGGCGAATCACGTAAAAAGAATTAATGCCCACGTGCTTCGGCCATTTTTTTTTGAATGGCCAAAAAGAAAGAAACAGTAAAAGCCAGGTCAACCACTACCTTCCATTAAAATTTTAGGACGCTTCCATTTAAATTCTAGGAGGAGATACGTTTTCATGAAAATTGGTTTTTGGCTAATATTTCCACCAATTTAAGGCGAATCACGAAAAAACGTAATTGTTAGGTGGCGAAACACCAGAATAACTAGCCTTAGTAACGATATGAGCCAGAATTTCGTTTTTCGCCAATATTTACGCCAATTTTTTTCCGAATTACGAAAAGATGTAATATCCAGGTAAGTACCAATGGTCACAATCTCTAACCACAATTTCAAGACAGTAACATCATTTCTGTGGTGCGAGTTCAGATTTTACTGAAATTATCTGTTTTTTTTTTCACCCAAATTTCAGACGATTTTTGGTCAAACACCAAAAAAAAGTAACGGCCTACCTATACTTCGCGAATATTTCAGCTAATTTTAGTCGAATTACAACAGCGAAGTAGGTTCGAATACCCGCTTACCTAGTTCAAAATTTTAAAACGGTAAGATTATATTAATAGCGTAAGTTAATATTTTAGTAAGAAGGTGGTTTTTCGCCGATATTTACGAATTACGAAAAACATTATTAGAAAGGTAAGCACCAAGGACGGCTATCTTTACCTAAAATTTGAAGATGGTAGACTTTTTCCATAATGTAAGTTAAGATTTCACTATTTTTGCTTTCTCTTTTTATCTTTCGACCAAATTTTTGCCAATTACGAAAAGCAAGTAAAACCAATTAATGTTCGGGTGAGTAGTAAAGATTACTACCTATACTTAAAAGTTCAAGACAACGAAACTATTTTTCCGGAGTCCCTTAACATTTTACTTTTTTGGGGGTTTTCAGCCAAAATTTTCGCGCATTTTTGGCCAATGGCCAAAACAACAATACCCAGGTGGAAACTTGTGCACCCTACCTTCCATCTAAATTTTAGAACGTTTCCATGAAAACCCTAAGAAATACTTTTTCAAGAAATTTGGTTTTGGCCAATATTTCCGCAAATTTTTGAGAAACTGGCAAAAACAAGATGCTGTCAGAGAGCAGCAGGATCCCCCGTGAATCTAATTGTCATAATAAATAAATAACTATACGCCATTTTATTAAGTTTCCTTGACAGATTCGAAACCACCATCTATAATGAAACCTTGACGTTGCACATATACACACACTAAAGATTACATATATGAAAGAATAATAGCTCTTACATGATTCCTTAATAGAGAAGTGGACTCCACAAGGTTCCCTCGAAAGCGTGAATTTAAGCAATTTTCAGAGCGCTGCAATTTTGACATCTTTTGATTGATCAAACTGAAACCTTGACGTTGCACACTTACATTCCCTCTTTATTAGCTATATGAATGATAAAAAGCTCCAACCACTTTAGTTAACAGAGAAGTGGACTCCACAAGGTACTTACCATCAAGTGGGAAAGACAGACAGACAAGCTCAAATCTATATCCCTCCGTTTCACGGGGGATAAAAAGAGAGAAATAGCCCGTTATATTGGTTACATGAGGTGTTTAACGGCACGGTTAACCCTTAGCGAGTTACATTGTGTCACTACAGATCAATGACTGGCTAGAAAGCAATATTATTACATTTACAAGTTTGTCCAAGGACAAAGTCCCAGCTTACGAAAAGCAATAAGACCCATTCCAGCGTGCATGAGCGAAGGAATTTCCCTGAAATATCAAGCTTCAAAAGATGAGACGGCAAAGAGCTAGCTCAATAATTAATTTAGCACCGGACCAGAACATAGACCGATAAATGCATACAAAGATTTCTTTCCTAGAAAAATGGGAAACAGATTTTTTGCATCTCTGGTAGACTGGATAGTTTGCCATAGATACCTTCAAACAACGCTCGCATTTCGGACCAGTGCGCATATTTATGTAACTTGCCTCGATGCGCGGTTCTAATTCAGACAAGTGCGCATGTTTATTTAATTTGCGTTGATGCGCGGCTCTCATTTTGGAACAGTGCACATGTTTATCTAACTTGCACGGTGCTTATTTTGGACGTGTGTATATGTTTATTTAACTTGCGTTGGTGCGCGGTTTGCATTTTGGACCAGTGCGCATGTTTATTCAACTTGCGTTGATGAGCAGTTCGAATTTCGGACCATTGCGCATGTTTATTTAACTTGCGTTGACGCGCGGTTCGAATATCGGACCAGTGCGCACGTTTATTTAACTTGCATTGATGCGCGGTTCTTATTCTTGACCAGTACAAATGTTTGTTTAACTTGCGTTGGCGCGTGGTTCACATTTCGAACCACTCCACACGTTTATTAAAGTGGCGTTGATGCGCGGTTCGAATTTCGGACCAGTGCGCATGTTTATTTAACTTGCGTTGATGTGCGGTTGGCATTTCGGATCAGTGTGCATGTTTATTTACTTGTGTTGATGTGTGGTTCTTATTTCGGATCAGTGCGCATGTTTATTTACATTTTGCTGATGTGCGGTTCTTTTTTTGGACCAGTGCGCATGTTTATTTAACTTGCGTTGATGTGCGGTTTGCATTTCGGATCAGTGCGCATGTTTATTTACCTTGCGTTGATGTGCGGTTCTTATTTCGGATCAATGCGCATGTTTATTTACTTGTGTTGATGTGCGGTTCTTATTTCGGATCAGTGCGCATGTTTATTTACATTGTGTTGATGTGCGGTTCTTTTTTGCGGACCAGTGCGCATGTTTATTTAACTTGCGTCGATGCGCGGTTCTTATTCCAGACCAATCCGCATGTTTATTTCACTAGCGGTACTTATTTTGGACAAGTGCACAAGTTTCCTTAGGTTGCCTTGATGCGCGGTTCGCATTTCGGAAGAGTTTGCATGTTTATCTATCTTGCGTTGATGCGCGGTGCTTATTTTGGACCAGTGCAAATGTTTATTTAACTTCCGTTGGCGCGTGGTTCGCATTTCGAACCACTGCGCATGTTTATTTAACGTGTGTCGATGTGCGGTTCTTATTTCAGGCCAATGCGCATATTTCTTTAATTTGAGTTGATGCGCGGTTCTTATTCTGGACCAGTGCGCATGTTTATTTAAGTTGCGTTGATACGCAGTTCTTATTTTGAATAGTGCGCACGTTATTTAACTTGCGTTAATGCGCATTTCGCATTTCTAACCAGTGCGCATGTTTATTTAACTTGCGTTAAAGCTCGGTTCCCATTTCTGACCAGTGTGTTTGTTTATTTAGCTTGCGTTAATGAAAGTTTCGCATTTTCCACCAGTGAGCACGTTTATTTAACTTGTGATGATGCGTGGTTCGCATTTTGGACTAGTGCGCATATTTATTTGCGCTGAGGAGCGGTTCGGAATTCGGACCAGTGTACCTGTTTCTTTAGGTTGCGTTGATGCGAGGTTCGCATTTCGGACCAGCGCGTAGGTTCACTTAACTTGCGTTGACACGCGAATTGCATTTCGGACCAGAACGCATGTTTATTTCAGTACCGTCGATGCCCGACTCTTATGTCTATTCAACTTGCGTCGCTTCGTGGTTCTTTCTTCGAACCACTGCGAATGTTTATTTAACTTGCGTTGATGCGCGGTTCTCATTTCAGACCACTGCGCATGTCTATTCAACTTGCGTCGATGCGTGGTTCTTTTTTCGGACAAGTGCGCATGTTTGTTTAACTTGTGTTGATGTGCGGTGCTTATTTTGAACCGGATCGCATGTTTATTTAACTTCCGTCGATGCGCGGTTCGCATTTCAGGCCATTGCCCATGTTTATTTAACCTGTGTTGATGCGTGGTTCTCATTTCATACCAGTGCGCATGTTTCTTTGGGTTGCGCTGATGCGCGGTTCTTTTTTTCGGACCAGTGTGCATATTTATTTAACTTGCGTTGTTGCGCGGTTCGCATTTCGGACCAGTACGCATGTTTCTTTAGGTTGCGTTGATGCTCGATCCGCATTTCGGACCACTGCGCATGTCTATTCAATTTGCGTCGATGCGTAGTTCTTTATTAAATTATGCTGAAATTATGAAAATTTCTGAATATTTGTAATAAATGGGAAAAATACAGACACAGGAATTTTACTGCAATTTGCTATTAAATTCAAACAGAAGTCAGATGTAAAAATTAAAATAAAGTCCTTTCTTTTATTACTTACCTTGGGCCTTGTTTCAAGTGAGTATAAAAATGTGCATACAGTTTTGGAACATCCTATCCAGAACAGGGTACGATATTTGTCAAATAAAAATATATATGTAAAAACAGGAATTTTTCTCCAATTTGTTTTTGATATCAAAGAGAAGTAGAACTCAAAAATTTAAATAACGTCCTTTCTTATATGCACTTATCTCGAGCCTTTTGTTGCATACGATTACTTAAACGTGGATTCCTATCCAGGATGGTACTAGGCCAGCGTTTAATTAAAAATCGATAAATGATCGGGTGAGGTATATCCAGACCGTGGATAGTCTACCCTGACAGGCGTACTTCAAATGCCCTGGTAAACTTCAAAGCGGGGGGTTCGTCAAAAATATGTGGACCCTAATTAATTCTAATTTGCGAGGGAAAAATGAAAAAGAGGCTAACGACCACCCGAAAAATATCACATTTATCATATTGTCGGGTCATATAATTGCTTCCTGCACCTTTAAAAATAAAAATTACAACTTCCTTGCATTATACTCAATATTACCTATTATCGCCCACCCGAAAAATGTTATATTTATCATATTTTCGGGTCCTAGAATTGTTTCCTGCACTTTTAAAGCGAAAATTACAACTTTCTTGCTTTTTCGCCCAATATTCCCTGATATCGCCCACCCGAAAAATATCACATTTATCATATTTTCGGGTCACAGAATTGATCTCTGCACTTTTAAAGCGAAAATTACAAATTTATTGCATTATCGCCAAATGTTCCCTATTATCGCCCACACGAAAAATATCATATTTATCATATTTTCGGGTCATAGAATTTATTCCTGCAGTTTTAAAGCGAAACTTACAACTTTCTTGCAGTATCGCCCAATGTTCCCTATTATCGCCCACCCAAAAAATATTATATTTATCATATTTTCGGGACATAGAATTGATTCCTGCACTTTTAAAGCGAAAATTACAATTTTCTTACATTATCGCCCAATATTCCCTATTATCGCCCATCCGAAAAATATCACATTTATCATATTTTCGGGTCGTAGAATTGATCCCTGCACTTTTAAAGCGAAAATTACAACTTTCTTGCATTATCGCCCAATGCTCCCTATTATCGCCCACACGAAAAATATCATATTTATCATATTTTCGGGTCATAGAATTGATTATTGCACTTTTAAAGCGAAAATTACAACTTTCTTGCTTTTTCGCCCAATATTCCCTATTATCGCCCATCCAAAAAATATCATTTATCATATTTTCGGGACATAGAATTGATCCCTGCACTTTTAAATCGAAAATTACAACTTTCTTACATTATCGCCCAATATTCCCTATTATCGCCCATCCAAAAAACAATATCATAGTTATCATATTTTCGGGACATAGAATTGATTCCTGCACTTTTAAAGCGAAAATTACAACTTCTTTGCATTATCGCCCAACGTTCCCTATTATCGCCCGTCCGAAAAATATCACATTTATCATATTTTCGGGTCATAGAATTGTTTCCTGCACTTTTAAAGCGAAAATTACAACTTTCTTGCACTATCGCCCAATGTTCCCTATTATCGACCATCCGAAAAATATCATATTTATCATATTTTCGGGTCACAGAATTGATTCCTGCACTTTTAAAGCGAAAATTACAATTTTCCTACATTATCGCCCAATATTCCCTATTATCGCCCACCCGAAAAATATCACATTTATCATATTTTCGGGTCATAGAATTGATTCCTGCACTTTTAAAGCGAAAATGACAACTTTCTTGCATTATCGCCCAATGTTCCATATTATCGCCCATCCAAAAAACAATATCATAGTTATCATATTTTCGGGACATAGAATTGATCCCTGCACTTTTAAAGCGAAAACTACAACTTTCTTGCATTATCGCGAAATCTTCCCTATTATCTCCCATCCGAAAAATATCATATTTATCATATTTTCGGGTCATAGAATTGATTATTGCACTTTTAAAGCGAAAATTACAACTTTCTTGCAGTATCGCCCAATGTTCCCTATTATCGCCCACACGAAAAATATCACATTTATCATATTTTCGGGTCATAGAATTGTTTCCTGCACTTTAAAGCGAAAATTACAACTTTCTTGCACTATCGCCCAATATTCCCTATTATCGACCATCCGAAAAATATCATATTTATCATATATTCGGGTCACAGAATTGATATCTGCACTTTTAAAGCGAAAATTACAATTTTTTACATTATCGCCCAATATTCCCTATTATCGCCCACCCGAAAAATATTACATTTATCATATTTTCGGGTCATAGAATTGATTCCTGCACTTTTAAAGCGAAAATTACAACTTTCTTGCATTATCGCCCAATGTTCCCTATTATAGCCCATCCAAAAAATATCATATTTATCATATTTTCGGGTTATAGAATTGATTCCTGCTCTTTTAAAGCGAAAATTACAACTTTCGTACATTAGCGCCCAAAGTTCCCTATTATCGCCCACCCGAAAAATATTATATTTATCATATTTTCGGGTCCTAGAATTGTTTCCTGTACTTTTAAAGCGAAAATTACAACTTTCTTGCTTTATCGCCCAATATTCCCTGTTATCGCCCACCCGTAAAATATCACATTGATCATATTTTTGGGTCACAGAATTGATTCCTGCACTTTTAAAGCGGAAATTACAACTTTCTTGCATTATCGCCCAATGTTCCCTATTATCGCCCGAACGAAAAACATCACATTTATCATATTTTCGGGTCATAGAATTGATTCCTGCAATTTTAAAGCGAAAATTACAGCTTTCTTACATTATCGCCCAATGTTCCCTATTATCGCCAACCCGAAAAATATTATATTCATCATATTTTTGGGTCCTAGAATTGTTTCCTGCACATTTAAAGCGAAAATTACAACTTTCTTGCATTATCGCCCAATGTTCCCTATTCTCGCCCATCCGAAAAATCTCATAGTTATCATATTTTCGGGTCACAGAATATATTCTTGCACTTTTAAAACGAAAATTACAATCTTCTTACATTATCCCCCAATATTCCCTATTATCGCCCACCTGAAAAATATCACATTTATCATATTTTCGGTTCACAGAATTGGTTCCTGCACTTTAAAAGCGAAAATTACAACTTTCTTGCATTATCGCCCAATGTTCCCTATTATCGCCAACACGAAAAATATCATATTTATCATATTTTCGGGTCATAGAATTGATTATTGCACTTTTAAAGCGAAAATTACAACTTTCTTGCAGTATCGCCCAATGTTCCCTATTATCGCCCACACGAAAAATATCACATTTATCATATTTTCGGGTCATAGAATTGTTTCCTGCACTTTAAAGCGAAAATTACAACTTTCTTGCACTATCGCCCAATATTCCCTATTATCGACCATCCGAAAAATATTACATTTATCATATTTTCGGGTCATAGAATTGATTCCTGCACTTTTAAAGCGAAAATTACAACTTTCTTGCATTATCGCCCAATGTTCCCTATTATAGCCCATCCAAAAAATATCATATTTATCATATTTTCGGGTTATAGAATTGATTCCTGCTCTTTTAAAGCGAAAATTACAACTTTCGTACATTATCGCCCAAAGTTCCCTATTATCGTCCACCCGAAAAATATTATATTTATCATATTTTCGGGTCCTAGAATTGTTTCCTGTACTTTTAAAGCGAAAATTACAACTTTCTTGCTTTATCGCCCAATATTCCCTGTTATCGCCCACCCGTAAAATATCACATTGATCATATTTTTGGGTCACAGAATTGATTCCTGCACCTTTAAAGCGGAAATTACAACTTTCTTGCATTATCGCCCAATGTTCCCTATTATCGCCCGAACGAAAAACATCACATTTATCATATTTTCGGGTCATAGAATTGATTCCTGCAATTTTAAAGCGAAAATTACAGCTTTCTTACATTATCGCCCAATGTTCCCTATTATCGCCCACCCGAAAAATATTATATTCATCATATTTTTGGGTCCTAGAATTGTTTCCTGCACATTTAAAGCGAAAATTACAACTTTCTTGCAGTATCGCCCAATATTCTCTATTCTCGCCCATCCGAAAAATATCATATTTTCGGGTCACAGAATATATTCTTGCACTTTTAAAGCGAAAATTACAATCTTCTTACATTATCGCCCAATATTCCCTATTATCGCCCACCTGAAAAATATCACATTTATCATATTTTCGGTTCACAGAATTGGTTCCTGCACTTTAAAAGCGAAAATTACAACTTTCTTGCATTATCGCCCAATGTTCCCTATTATCGCCAACACGAAAAATATCATATTTATCATATTTTCGGGTCATAGAATTGATTATTGCACTTTTAAAGCGAAAATTACAACTTTCTTGCAGTATCGCCCAATGTTCCCTATTATCGCCCACACGAAAAATATCACATTTATCATATTTTCGGGTCATAGAATTGTTTCCTGCACTTTAAAGCGAAAATTACAACTTTCTTGCACTATCGCCCAATATTCCCTATTATCGACCATCCGAAAAATATCATATTTATCATATTTTCGGGTCACAGAATTGATATCTGCACTTTTAAAGCGAAAATTACAATTTTTTTACATTATCGCCCAATATTCCCTATTATCGCCCACCCGAAAAATATTACATTTATCATATTTTCGGGTCATAGAATTGATTCCTGCACTTTTAAAGCGAAAATTACAACTTTCTTGCATTATCGCCCAATGTTCCCTATTATAGCCCATCCAAAAAATATCATATTTATCATATTTTCGGGTTATAGAATTGATTCCTGCTCTTTTAAAGCGAAAATTACAACTTTCGTTCATTATCGCCCAATGTTCCCTATTATCGCCCACCCGAAAAATATTATATTCATCATATTTTTGGGTCCTAGAATTGTTTCCTGTACTTTTAAAGCGAAAATTACAACTTTCTTGCTTTATCGCCCAATATTCCCTGTTATCGCCCACCCGTAAAATATCACATTGATCATATTTTTGGGTCACAGAATTGATTCCTGCACTTTTAAAGCGGAAATTACAACTTTCTTGCATTATCGCCCAATGTTCCCTATTATCGCCCGAACGAAAAACATCACATTTATCATATTTTCGGGTCATAGAATTGATTCCTGCAATTTTAAAGCGAAAATTACAGCTTTCTTACATTATCGCCCAATGTTCCCTATTATCGCCCACCCGAAAAATATTATATTCATCATATTTTTGGGTCCTAGAATTGTTTCCTGCACATTTAAAGCGAAAATTACAACTTTCTTGCAGTATCGCCCAATATTCTCTATTCTCGCCCATCCGAAAAATATCATATTTATCATATTTTCGGGTCACAGAATATATTCTTGCACTTTTAAAGCGAAAATTACAATCTTCTTACATTATCGCCCAATATTCCCTGATATCGCCCACCCGAAAAATATCACATTTATCATATTTTCGGGTCACAGAATTGATTCCTGCACTTTTAAAGCGAAAATTACAACTTTGTTGCATTATCGCCCAATGTTCCCTATTATCGCCCAAACGAAAAATATCATATTTATCATATTTTCGGGTCATAGAATTTATTCCTGCAATTTTAAAGCGAAAATTACAACTTTCTTGCATTATCGCCTAGTCTTCCCTATTATCGCCCACCCGAAAAATATTATATTTATCATATTTTCGGGACATAGAATTGATTCCTGCACTTTTAAAGCGAAAATTACAATTTTCTTACATTATCACCCAATATTCCCTATTATCGCCTGCCCGAAAAATATCACATTTTTCATATTTTCGGGTCACAGAATTGATCCCTGCACTTTTAAAGCGAAAATTACAACTTTCTTGCATTATCGCCCAATACTCCCTATTATCGGCCACACGAAAAATATCATATTTATCATATTTTCGGGTCATAGAATTGTTTCCTGCACTTTTAAAGCGAAAATTACAACTTTCTTACATTATCGCAAAATGTTCCCTATTATCGCCCACCCGAAAAATATTATATTTATCATATTTTCGGGTCCTAGAATTGTTTCCTGCACATTTAAAGCGAAAACTACAACTTTCTTGCAGTATCGACCAATATATCCTATTATCGCCCATCCGAAAAATATCATATTTATCATATTTTCGGGACATAGAATTGATCCCTGCACTTTTAAACGAAAATTACAATTTTCTTGCTTTATCGCCCAATGTTCCCTATTATCGCCCACTTGAAAATATCATAGAAATGACCCACTGACAACAAAATTACTGAAAAGTCCAACCAGAAGTACTTGCATGTAACATATTGTGACCCTCTGCAAATTGAAACTTTGCTTTTTTAAAAAGAAAAATGGAAATTTCCAATTTTTTAAAAGCTGCAAACTTCGAAGCTCAGTAGTTTCAAAAATAAGGCGAAATTCAAAAATCGAAAAATGTACTTTTTTCACCCCTTAGTTCTAGTTTCTTCATAACAAATTTCGAAATCTTCCGATGAAAAATGAGGGACTAGATAGATTTTTTCGTATTTTGCCCAAATTGGCAATAAAATCGCCAAAAATGGTTTAAACCAAAAAATAAAAAAAATTCCTGATGCAGTAGAAGGTTAAAAACTCGCGTTCAAAATTTGGTACGAATCGGATGAAAAATAAAAAAGATATTCCACTTTAACTACTTTGTTAAGAAAAAAATGGAAATTTGCCAATTTTTAGAAGTTGCAAACTTTGAAGCTCAGTAGATCCAAAAAAAGGCGAAATTCAAAAATCGAAAAAAGTACTTTTTTCACCCCTTAGTTCTAGTTTCTTCATAACAAATTTCGGAATCTTCCGATGAAAAATAAGGGACTAGATAGGTTTTTTCGTATTTTGCCCAAATTGGCAATAAAATCGCCAAAAATGGTTTAAACCGCAAAAATAAAAATATTTCCTAATGCAGTAAAGGGTTAGGAACTCGTGTTTAAAATTTGGTAAGAATCGGATAAAAAATAAAAAGTTATTCCACTTTTAACGGTCGCGGGACGGACAGACGGACGGACGGACAGACGGACGACACTTGCCCCCATCTGTATAGCCCTTTTGGCTAAAAAGCCAACTGGGCTAAAAAAAAGACATCGGATCAAAAATGTAGGACGAGATATATTTTAAATTTTTTTCTTCAAAAATTCCCCAAAAATTAAAAAATCACCCGATCGACTAGAAAAGCACAAGCCGTATGCACGACATTTTAGGGGTGCCTCATACCACAAATAAATCACATCGGGTCGAAAATGTAGGAGGAGACAAATTTTAAATTTTTTTTCTTTAAAAATTCCCCTAAAATTCAAAAATCACCCTATCGACTAAAAAAGCACAAGCCGTATGCACGATTCCTTAGGGATGCCTCACACCAAAAATAAATGACATCGAATCAAAATTGTAGGAGTAGATGCATTTTGAATTATTTTCGAAATTTTTGCTTTAAAAATTCCCCAAAAATACAAAAATTGCGCGATCGACTAAAAAAGCACAAGCCGTATGCACGACCCTTTAGGGGTGCCTCATACCAAAAATAATTGACATCGGGTCAAAAATGTAGAAGGAGATACATTTTAAAATTTTTTCTTTAAAAATTCGCCAAAAATTCAAAAATCACCCGATCAACTAGAAAAGCACAAGCCGTATGCACGACCCCTTAGGGATGCCTCACACCAAAAATAAATGACATCGGATCAAAATTGTAGGAGGAGATGCATTTTGAACCAAAGTTTACTAAATAAACAACTAACTAACTAACTAACTAACTAACTAACGGACACCGCCCGCAAACCGATAGGAATACCCCAGCTTACGTGTAACGTAAGCTGGGCTAAAAATCAAGTTTAGCTAAAATTATAATATAAACACTGCCTCTACAAATACTGATAACGGTAAACTTCTTGAAACAATTGAAGGGGTCCATGCATAAACTTGATAACTCCACTTAAAATGCACTATTACCACCACGGTATTTTCTTGGCCTCTGTTCTATCACACATGTAAGTCTTACACCTACAAACCGATTAGAAGTGGGCATTTTTTTTGTTGAAAATGCGCTGGGAAAAACCTATGTTTGTTACTAAAATTTCAAACTTTAAAAGCGTTTTTCTCCACTGCTGATAAGTACAGTTATCAGCTTTATGCATGGACCCCTTCAATTGTATAATTATACTCGGTTCTACTTCATCGAGCAGCTGCCTCAAGAGTAGCTTGGAAATGACGATCTTAGAGATCAATTGAGTCTGTTGAAGTGATTCACTATGTAACGTCCCTATCACATTTGCATTAGGTATACTTTCCAACATTGCTTATTGACGGTCATATTTCTATTTATTGTTACTTTGTGTGGTTTAGATCGCGGTTTAGCAGACGCCTTCGGTGGATCTGTTTCACAGTCCACATCCATTAATGGGGAAAAACGATTATTGTCTGCTTCCTCTTGGAATGTAGTCTGCAGTCTCTCTTTGGCCTGTCGCACTCGATCTTAAAGTCGAACTTTTGTTTTAAAATCCAGTCCTATTGATGAAGGGCTGGGTGATTTTGCCTGCCCTGTCGCTCTTCGTAATATACGCTGTCCGGACGGCTCAATCGGTGATGGAGTAAATGAACGAGCGAACGCCAACTACGTCTCCTATGAAGGGTTGCTCACTGCAATATTACAACCAGTCGAGTCAATGTTCGTGCCAGTCGAAACCTTCGACTCTTTCGGGCTAGTTTTTACACGACATGGTGTTTCAGTTGTAACCCACGTAATATTCGTATGGCAACAAGCTTCTCGGGTGTCAATCTTGACAGCGGCAGCCTATGAACGATTGGATGGTGGTGCTTTGTAAACTAATTTTCGTGCCTCTGGGTACGGGATGGACTTTTCATGCTTTAGTTTTTGTATTTCTCTTTCCGCGAGCCACATTGGGCAAGCATTTGCGGACGCTGCGTGGTTTCCCTTGTAGTCAATGCATTTGATATCACCAGTACAACATTTATGGTCATGACCGTCCTCAGCAATTTTCACACGTCACTGCAGACCTTTTACACTTGCTGCTACCACATATAAGCATATGAGTTCTGCGAAAGACGAGTCTATGATACCGTACTTGTCGAGTTTGTCTACGAGTTCCTCCTCTGTACAGAAATTAAGTTCAGGGTGGCTAATGCCTCTTTTGGTGTAGTTCAAAGTCTGGCGAGGGTGCTTTCCACTGGTATGTATACAAAGATTTTCAGACGATTTTTACTCTGTTGAGATTAAAATATCGCCTGAGTGGAGTTTTTTGATAGTGCTGGGAACCGATGGCAGAACATACACCTTTCTGAATAGCAAACAGTGAAAGCTTGAAAGAAACTTGTTGTGGCGAAACAACGATGTATTCACAGTAATGTGTGGGGGAGACTCGATGTCTAAGTAGGGACGCTTGTTACCGGCTAGTGGTGTTTTGTGAATCCTATGTCCATGACTGCATTTTCCATATGTGTCTATTTTTCTCCTAATGCAGCCGGTCCCGGCCTTACTCTGACCACCTTACTTGGCAGCGGGGGGTTTCTGGGACTAGGACAATTGGGATAGTAACAACATTTGTACATGCTGGAGTACTAGCAATTAAGTAGACCCCAACAGCTGGAGACCACAATTGAGAAGCACACCACAGATTGCCAGGCTTTTATGGGAACGTTTCGACAACGTAATACCAATGACGCGTCTGGAGTACTACAGTTAAGTAGACCCCAGATGGTAAAGCAAAATTAGGGATTAAATGAGAAGATCCCGAGAAATTTTCTTCAATGCAATCAAGAAGACATCTGGTCCATCTGGAAATGGTTTTAATCCTATTGTTATTCTGGAAATTATACTACTATTGTATGGAAAATATTACTGTTTATTTGACTTTTGTATATGTATTTTTGTGACTTTGATAATAAATATGGTGATAGTTCAAGTGGTAATTTATAGAGAAGGGGGGAGTTGGCGAGATGTCTGAAGCTGCCGTGAAAAAGTAAAACTGGTACCCCGAGGAGAATTTGTATCTTTGCGATCCGGCCCTCATTTGGGTAAAGGGACTCCTTTAAAATTTAAAAGGACGGACCCAGAGACGAACCCGTTAGGTAGCAATGGCTGCTACTGTCATTTAAAATTATAAGGCAACGACACTAGAGTTAGTTAAGATTTTACCAATTTTTCTTTTACTTGTTGGCAAAAAATTTCGGCCAATTTTTGGCCAATCACCAAAAAAGTAACATCCAGGTAGCAACGTCTTGTACCTAAAATTTGAAGACAGTAAGGCTATTTTCCTGGCGTTAGTTTAGATTTTAACCAAAACTACTGTGTTTTGCGCGAATTTATGGAGAAAACAAATAATGCATAGGTGTACAACTATACCCCCTTACTTCCACTACATTTTGTAGAATGTTCCCACAGAAACCCTAGAATACGTTTTACAGGAAATTGGTTTTTGGCTAGTACTTCTGCCAATTCTCTGGCGAACAGACAAAAAAGTAACAGGCACTTCGGTAGTAACGTGTGCTATTAAAACCACAATCCAATGAGGCTATTTTTCTGGAGTTCGTTAGAATTTTGCTGAAGTTTTTTTTTTTTTTTTTTTTTGATTGTCCAGGAACATTGCATCCAGCCGAGCCCAACGCAAGTAGAGTAAACCACTTTACCATCTCATTGTTGCTTACAAAATCATACATTCAGCTGTTGTATAAATAAAATATGAC
Organism: Protula sp. h YS-2021; assembly: GCA_949752745.1. Classification (NCBI taxonomy): domain Eukaryota; kingdom Metazoa; phylum Annelida; class Polychaeta; order Sabellida; family Serpulidae; genus Protula; species Protula sp. h YS-2021. The sequence goes on along the minus strand of OX457026.1, from coordinate 44,292,088 downwards.
TGCATCAAAGATATTTTTCGGTAAGATGGAGCCCTGTCTGAATAATATTACCCTCCCTCCGATCTCCCAACAACAAAATATGTCAGAAACTAGTGAACTTAATCACTAGACTGGAATTTTATTTTATTTATTATTTTTTTAAATGGATACTTTTGTTTATGGTCACTCATCGACCATAAACAAAATGACAGGAATTCACTACGACTAACCCACCACCAAAGCAACTGTCATATTTTTATAGATCAAATTTACTAAACAATGAAGGGATACATAGTTTTCTCTCTCCTTATGCCTTTTAATTGTGACCCGTCACTCAAACCAACTGACTTCAAGGATTTCGTGAACGGGAGAGGGGTGGAGGTTTCAACTTCTGACACCTTGGGTTTAAACGTTTCAGAAAACCCAAAGCTTAACAGTTATTTTGTTTCGAATTCAGGGGGCAAGGGGTCGCGACCCCTGAACCTCCAATCCCCCTTATCCCGGATGCGCCACTGAGAAAGAGTTTTTCTTTGTAGGGTATCTTTTGTAATCGGCCCTTTTTGAAACACACACAACTATCGATGGACTCGCATACATAGGAACTACAATGCTAAAAAGAGGTCATGGGGAAATCACAGGCTCCTGTTAACACTGCATTAAGACATGCATACACAACACGGCTTTTTCTACAGATTCAATCTGGTCAAAAGGAACTCTGTTCGTGTGTGTCGGGATGGGGGGGAGGAGGTGGTGGTGGGGGCAGGACAGGGGGAAAGGGAAGGCGATAAAGAGATGTTAGAGTCAACTACTGCCCCACAGATATTGTAGATTATGTAAAAAATATATGCCAAAATATACAAATTTCTTACAATTTTCAAAGTTCCGCCGGCCGGTCGCGAAAAAAGTGATTTTCCGGTAGAGGACCACCTAGAGATTGTACATGTGTAATACCAAGAAGATCTAACCAAAACTGTAGGAGGAGATGCATTTTGAAAAAAAAAATCAAAATCCCATTTCGACTTTTTTCAGCCGATCCCGAACAAAAGTAATTTTGCGGTAGAAGACCACCAAGAGATTGTACATGAGTAATATTAAGAAGATCCAACCAAAACTGTAGGAACAGAAGCATTTTGAAAAAAAGTTTAACACAATTTTCAAAGTCCCGTTATTTCGGCTATTTTCTGCCGATCGCAAAAAAAAAATTCCGGTAGAGGACCACCTTGAGATTAAACAAGGGTAATTTCAAGAAGGTCCGATCAAAACTGTAGGAGAAGATGCATTGTGAAAAAAGGTTAACAAACACACACCCTTAGTTTCAGAAGTGATTGCACAAGACCCCACGACACAGTCGGCTGGTCTAAACGAGATGCTCGAGAAGCATGAATCCGCCGGAGTTTAGGCAAAGTTTGAAAGTAACTTTTTAACAATTTACCATTTAGTTAATTTCTGTAGTAATTTCAAAATTCCTAGTCACTTAACTGCACAAGGATTGGAACCACCCCTGGATAAAATTTGAAACGAATCCATCAACTAATAAATGCTATAGTCGCGTCAGACTGACTCCAGTATATGCTAACTCCAAAAAACACACTTTGCAAATGTTTAAAAATTCAGTATTTTGTTAATTTCTGTCGTATTTCAAAAATTCTTGGTCACTGCACTGCACAAGGGTTGGAACCACCCCTGGGTAAAATTTCAAATGAATCCATCCACTAATAAATGCTCTAGGCGCGTGAGACTAAAAGTGCACAGACAGACGAACGCACAGGCCGATAGAGTGAAAACTATATCCGTCCCCCAGAGGATAAAAACTAATAGCCAGGTAGGCAATAACCCCTGAGACCTGTACTTAAATTTCAAAACAGTAAGACTCTTTTCTTGGAGTTAGTTGGGATTTTACAGAAAGTTTGTTGGTTTTTCGCCAATTGGCCAATCAGTAAAAAAGGTAATACCACGTAAGTAGTAACATCTGCTACTTTCATTTAAAATTTCAACGTAGTTATACTATTTTCCTGGAGATTTTACCCAAAAAAATGGTTTTTCGCTAATATTTATCCCAATTTTTTTGTGAATTGTCCAAAAAAGCAATCGACAGGTAGATACTTTAGTCCGCTACCATCAATCCAAATTTCAAGACATTCAGGCTAAAAACCCAGGATACGATTTTTTAACTTAAAACCGTACATACGTACATACTTCCATCGACTGTAAGCTTCTGTGAGAAGCTGGGGCTAAAAAACTACAATCTGCATGGAGGATTACCTAAGGAACATTCCTGCCACTTTCTGAGTAATCGGATCAGAAATGTAGGAAGACCAGCAGTTCAAAAAAGTGTTCACCCACACACACACATAACGGACAACAAATCTTCAAACTGACTTTTAAGAGCCGACCGCCTGATTAATATGTGTGGTAAATTTGAATGCAATAAGGTCAAAGTTATGGAAGTAGAAGCATTTTGAAAATTAGTCACCAAACAAGTATAAATGATCCCTTTGGTCAATTTGTGGCGGGTCGCCAAAAAAGTAATTTTTCAATAGCGAACCATCTGGGAAACAATCGCTCAGAACTGGAAAGGAATCTGATCAAAATTGTGGGGGAAGAATCATTTGAATATTTGCTACCAATAAATCCAAAAATACCCTCACCCCCACTTCAGTATTTGGTCAATTTTTGGGTGGATCGCCAAAAAAGTAATTTTTCACGAGAGGCCTTCCAAAAAAGGTAATATTTCGAGAGAGGCTAAAATAGAGGATATCCGTACAAAATTTAAAGAAAATCTGATCAAAATTATGGGAGAATCGCTTCGAAAATTGGCAACCAAAAAATTTTAAATGGCCCCAACATGGCCATTTTTGGCGTGTGCCATAAAAGGTAATTTTTCAACAGAAGCCTACCTAGAGAGCATTCCTGTAAAATTTGAATAGAATCCGACCAAAACTGAGGGAAACCAAGAATCAAGTGTCAATGACCGCTATCTTCAAGATAATAACGTTATTTCTCTGGCGTAATTGAGGGTTTAACTGAAATAGTTTGGTTTTTTCGCCAACATTTCCGCCAATTTTTGGAGAATTGCCAAAAACGTTTTAGCCAGGTAAACGAAAATGTCCGCTATCTTCAGCCACAATTTCAACCCAATCAGGCCAGTAACCTACGAGGCGGCACGTTGAACTTAAAAGCGTCTCATGAACATCATTACTATCAAAAGTAATCTGACAGAATCTGTGGGACAGACAGCATTTTTTGTGTTTCTCTTAAAGCTATCCATCTGTTCGGCCAGTATTTGAGGAACCGATAACAAAAATACTACAACTCTCTAAACATCTACCTAACATCTGCCTAGGGAGGGAAGGAAGGATAAGAAAAGAACGAAACAAAATATATGTAGTACCGGCCTTTACTTGCTTCTGTGAGAGGTAGAAGAATAAATTTGGTCTGTTAAACCAACCAAGGGACACAACGAAAAAGTGCCCCCACACAACGCCAACCACTACTTCGGAGGAAGGCAGAACTAAATACTTGACAATAAAAATTGCTTTTAGCTTCGAAAGACATTTTTTCAATTTCAAATATAGCTCAACTGCAAACAATTCGCTCTTCTGCCCCTCGTAAGCAATTGCAACTCAAACTATTCGTTAAAACTTTAAAAAATTAAAAGGGTTGTTAACAAACACGATTGCCCGATTTGTGTAAACAAAATTATGCATAAGCAATTTTTTGTCATTTCATTCATTTTTACCCAGTTAGTTTCATTTGAAACACAGCAATTTCCGCATTTTATTCGCAAAGTCAAAGGATTAATTGGGTTTATGACTGTAATCAATTTTATCTCCTCTCCCCCGTCTCGGTTTCGTGCCTTTGTTTTGATTTATTGCACCTTACACAGACAGAAACATGGAACTGAACAGTATATCGTAATTGGCAAAACGGAAAAGGTGTTTTTTTTTAATGTGAAGACAGCGTTTGTGCCGGTTACCTAGAGCCGAATGCCTCCTCAGGTTAGTGTTTCTCGAAGCTAGTCAGTTACCCCAGGTCTATTTTCAAACTAGAAGCTACGTTAATCACCATGACATTCTTATTATAAGTCATGCTAATCGTCTGCAGCTAATAAACAAATTAGCAATTAAACCAATTACAATGTGTTGTTCAATTTGAATAAGCAAATCACACTTTGGGTGTTTCCAATAAAATGCGCAAGAATTTTGAATTTCGACTGGTAGGAAACCGGGTACAAAATAAAAGAAATGATAGACAAATACAGAAGAAATATAGCAAAAACAACTCATACTCGGAACATAAAAGGGGAAAGTTAAGGTCAAATTGACATTTATGCGAAATCTGTCTATCATTTCTATCCTTTTTACCCGGTTAGTTGGTATTCGCAGAATTTTTGCATTATATTCGGAATGCCCAAGTGTGATCTGGAGTGGTATTCTGCTCTGTCCTTATATTTAAGGATGTCCTTATTCTTGAGATTAGATGGTTCATCCTTAATTTTTATCCTTATTTTTAAAAGACTTTGTTAAGTTTGAGGATAGAGCAGGACACCCCAAACCTATAGGCCCCAATCCGAAGGGTTAGGGCCTAATAAGGACAGGGCAGAATACCACTCCTGGCCTTGTACATAACGGTCCCCAAGGCTCTCAATCGGACCCAAAATGGTCCCGCCAGGATGGGGATAGTGTGTTATCGCTAATACAATGATGCGTTGCAGCTAAAAATAGAATTCAAGCAACAACTTACCATCTTCTCTTGGCAACAGACCCCGGGCATAGGTCGCAAATGTGTTTCTTTCACTGCTGTACCTTGTTTTCTTATATTCTGTTTCCCGGAAGAGAAACTATGCTCTTCTTTTGGGTGCTCTATTTGCAATTTTGAAACATCTAAATCTGTTCCTTTTGTGCGCAGCTCTGAAATATGGTCATTGTGTGTATCTTCATATTCTTGCCTGGATCTGTCATAAAGAGGATTCATTCCACCGGTTGTAAAATCATCAGGCGACAACTCAAACCCTTTTTCGTCTGTCATATTTACTTCAGTTATCCGCAAAGGTTTTTAAACGTAAACTTCAATTGAAGTCAAGGCACTGATACGTTGTTGTTCAACAGCAAACCTCTTCGGCTGTTCGGTCTGCTGTGTATAACACCTTTTTTACTTGTTGACACACTGGGGATAGTACTAATAAAACAGAGGAACTACTTTTAAAGGTATTGTGAAAAAACTGACCTTAATATAGTGAATAAGGTTTCACGTCTTTCCTTGAGAAGATCCCCCTATTGACTGCGGAGTTTGTAGTTCGGTGGTGAAGCTAACCTCTAGGTAGTCGAGCATATTGGCCCGTGGCAAAGCATAACCTGTAACTCGAAACTGAACTACAATATTTAAATATGTGCTGATCTAGCTTCACTACACTCCTCCCCATTTTGTTTATTTCAAGTTCCCAGTGATTTCAAAATCAACCGATCTTGAACACAGTCAAACATTTTTTAAGTTCCGAGTTTACTTAGTTTGTTTAGTAATCATTGCAAACACTACTTATATTACAATTTTTAAAAAGCACATTTTCATTTTCATTAACTGTATTACAAATAAGCTTACGAGAACAAATAAAGACATCATAATTGTCTATAATCGCAATGCCATCAAGGGTAGTTCAAGTCAGCTTCTTCTTGTCAGCAGAGTCCCTTCCCTCTTCAACAATTCAAATATCATGACAGCTATGACATGTGAATAAAAATCCTTCTTTAAATTACAAATATTTACAGTGGAATTAACACCAATGATATAGCTGAGGTCCAATCCACTTGTAGCATTAAGACTAAATTTATTACGCAATGTTATACAGTTTTTGGTGTTGAAAATGACAGTGGTCAGGAGTTGAAACAGTGGGATATTTCTTAAAGTTGCCATTCTACGGGCAACTGTGAAGACAGGTGAAGATGAGGAACCCAGGTACGGACTATCGCTTTCCAAAACCAGTTGCTGAAGTTGTAGGTGAGAAAGGTAATCTTTGTGTTTTCTGAAGTTCTTATCATAAAATGTATTGAAGCAGCAATAAAGCAAATGTTGAGAATGTTGTTCAGCCAAAGATACATCAATCTTTTTTGATAGCTAAAACAGCGAAAATGAATCGGTTGGAATTTTTGAGACCAAGTTTTTGAATAAATGAAATATTTTCTTAGGGCGTTGGTTTGATCTTGTGAGCTGCAACAGTGTAAACTGTTAAAAGCAGTACAGAATATTGTCTTGGATATTGAACTGATATCTGTTCGACCAAAATCTGTTGAATACCAATTTATATAGCACGAAGACCAGATCAGTCCCGTCATATGATGATATGACACCACGGCTAACGACACTCCACTGGTCGGTCATGCCTTCTTTCGGCTCTGTTGCATGAGTAAGCGATAAATAAGCTGAAGTCGTGACATAAATTGAATTACAATTCTGGACTCTGGTCAGCAATCACTAAGCAAGATTTTCTCTATTATATATTTAAAGCAGTTGATTTTGCGCAATTCCCAGTTGAACTCCGTGACCTGTAGGGTGTCATTGTAAATCTTATTTAGTTCTGCCACGGAGCTGTTCACCCACAACACCAATTCCCTGGCGACATTCACATATTTCAGGTACCGTCCTGGCCGCGGGAATATCATACTGGTAGAGACCGCTGTGTAGTAGAAGCTTAGCAACATATAGAGGCGGCTCTGAGTTGACGTGGCGCGTCTTACTGCTTTCAGGCGAACACGAGTGTGAGTCAGCCGTCGTCATGGCGCCATCTTCATTGCATTGTTTGTAGAGGCCTATCCAGCAAACATTAAGACGTCAGAATGACGTCGGGTCGACGTCGTTACCCGACGTCTCCGACGTCGGACTGACGTGCCGGTTTTGGTTGTATATGAAATGGGACCGACGTCGGATTTTCAACGTCAGAATGACATCGGGTTTCGACTTAAATCCGACGTCGGAATTAAGTCGATTTTAGGTTGTATATGAAATTGGAACCGACGTCGGATTCCGACCTGAAACTGAAGTCGGGCTTACCACCTTGAAACGACCAGTCCTAGACATGTCTTACAAAAATAGAGTCTAGAGTTACATAATTAATAGATAATTAATCATTCAACTGCTGTTGTGAAATACATACAAAAGCATTTTCCATGTACATTTTTACAATCTAGGATGAAAAATACCGACGCGCATCAAAATTCTAAAATTTTCATGTAACAATTACGTTTTTTCTTCCTCTTTTTCAAAATGACTTGCATTTTCGGTGATCGATAATAAATGTTCATCGCTTTTTTGTCGTTTTTGCAACGTCGGAATGACGTCAGAAAACCGACGTCTCCTCGACGTCGGAATAAAGTCGGATTTTTGGAAAATAGGTCGTGACGTATTTCTACCTACTTTACAACCTTATTTTATTCAGAATATGGTTGTGAAGTCGTTGCGATCAAAATCCAACCTTTTTTTCAACCAAAAAGACATCGGTTGTTTGCTGGGTAGACGCTAGCTGAAGTCTGCCCACTTGTATAAATCCATCCTGTCGCTGTTCATGACTCTTACACGCCCAGTACTGCACATTGTGAACAATTTTAGGCCAGGTACAAGGCACTTCGTCAGCAGCGCCTTGTGTATAGCCGGTTTATCCAGTTCCCTGCAGCAACAGTTCGTGTCAGCTGTTCCACAGTCCTCGTACAAGTACCGTAAAAACTTGACTGTAGTGAGAATGAGCTTTACTATGGAGTAAACCTCACCGGAGATATCAGGAGGTGGCCTATCCATTCTGTTCATTTTCTCCTCTATCTTGCCATAATTTTTGTAATAGTGACTGAAGAAGTGGCCAGAAAGCACGGTACAGCACAGCACTATTTCCAAGGCAGATCTCTATTGTTTGTCGGAATCTGTTACGGTAATAGCACCAGGTGAAATGATCACTTCAAGCCACCTTTTCACCACGGCGAATTTTTCGGTGTCCGGCAAATCGCGAAACAACTCACTTGTATACTTGAGCCGAAACACAATTAAACCACAGTGCCTTAGGCACTGTACAATAAACTGATTTCAATCCGCCTTTTGCACATACCTCGTTTCGTTTTGTTATGTTATTTAACTGATATAATCCTCTTTCGTCATCTATGCCCCTTCTGTAGTCTCTGTTGGCTTATGTTATGCTTAAGTCTGAAGTTGCTTTTTATTAATTGAAATGCTGGTGCAGTTTATTAAAAAAATATGTAATCCGAGCCAGAATTATTGCCGTTAAATGAAATGAAATTAAATGAAAGACTTTGTTGCGGTTATGGAATCTGACGTTACCAGGCAATGTTTAACGTTCATGGTAAATCCAGGGAAACAAATTTGGTATCCAATGCTAAAGCATTTCTTTTTTATATATAATTCTAATAGTTGTATAATTTTGATTGCAACGGAAAGCTTTCAACACATAGATTAATGGGCTTTGTTGGGCTATAATTGAACTTAATTGGGAAATTTTGGTTACATTTTTCACTTTTGAAGACTTGTAAGCAGTGTTTATTGTTAAACACGTGTTCATGAACGCTCTGTCACGGTAGATAACAGTGCTGTTCAAGAAAAAAACATTTTTGGAAGAATTTCATCCGCAGTTTTAAATAATGCATTTTACTTATGGCCGTTTTTTTGGAACCGTAATGCAAATAAAATATGCCTTCCCCGCATTTAGGATAATCGGTTCTCATTTGGGTCCAAAAGAACACAAGGAATAATTCTTAGATATTCATGATATATGCTTATATTAATCGAATCGAAGTTTTTTTAACCTGTCCGCCATTTTCTGGAATTCAAAGGTAAAGGTTAAGAATTACAAAGCCCTTTCCTTTGGTAAAATAAATGTAACCCACGCCGAAAGTAGGTTTGTTATTGAGTTTCTTTATCACAAGAACAAGGAAAAGTATATGTTTTCGCTATTTCAGTGGAATCTGTAAACAAAAAACGTATGGCTTATAAAGGCAGGATGCAGGGTTAAGCTGCGTGCCACGAATATTCAACATATGAATAACTCTCATACTCATTTCCGTAATTTTACTAAAGGCTGAAAATTGAAATACAGACACAATCAGCACTTACATAGCGCTCGCATGTACCTATCTTCCACCCTTATGATAATACTGATGATTTTTTATAAGGAATTTTTTTAATCTAGTCAGATTCTATATTAAGTGTGTTTGAATAGTAAAAAGAACAATTTGGAATATTCATGTGCCAAATACGTTTCAGAAAGGTTGAATTTTGGATTCGATTTTGGTTGCTATGGCATCTATGACAACAAATTTAAATTGACCGGGAAATTCAAATGAGATACCTTTTTCAAAAGCTCCTATTGTCTTTATCCATATATATTATGACAATTGTAATATTTAACTGTAATTTTGTCCAAAGGATTCACCGATACCGGTACCAATGTGGAAAAACTAACCTTAACATAGCGAATCCCGGTGTTGACTGCGGAGTTGTAGTTCGGTGGTGAAGCTTACCTCTAGGTAGTCGAGGATATTGGTCCGTGGCAAAGCATAACCTGTAACTCGAACCTGAACTACGATATTTAAATATGTGCTGATCTAGCTTCGACGACAGTATCTTCAACAAGCAACCTCTACGCATTCGATCTGTTGTGTATAATACCTTTCTACCTGGCAGATCCATGGAGGATTCCGCTTATATAGTACTAATAAAAGACCAGAATTACTTTTTAAAATATCCGTCCGCTCTGTGTTTAAGTATAAGTATACATAACAGAAAGATCTCACCAAAGGTCAGCTGTTTATACCAACGCTCTAGAATAAATTATTAAGGAAGCTTACCTGTCTGGTGCCACCGACCCATTACTTTTTGTTTTAATTTAAAATGAATTGTGAGTGTCCATTTACTTGCCCTGATTACTTTGATCGGCAGTCTGGAACTTTTTGATGAGATAGAAGGGGGCCCAGACACGTATGAGGAAAGACCAGAACAGTACACTATTGCAAACAACGTTTTCGAAGCAAGGAAGGCAGCTGTTAATCTGATTCTGGTAGGAGGGAAGACCTTTTCCTTGTTACATAGTCTGTGTTCTCATGAAAAGCCTCCGACCAAGACATTTAAGTATCTATGTACACTCCATCAAGATCAAACATGGTGGCTGAGCGTTATCGCTAGCAACAGACAGGTGAGACGGATACGGGCTACTTAGGAGCGCTTCAGAAATACGGTAAACCTGCGAATTTTCTTTTAAGGGATCAGCTTGTATGTAGAATTAAGTGTGAACATACCTTCACACTGCTTTTCATGGATAACATGACGCACAGAAAGACCAAAAAAAATAGCCATCCCAACAGAATTGCCCATGAAAGGCGTATCCAAAATTCAAGGAATGACAGCTGGCGTAAATAAAGTAAACAAAGTTGCTTCATTTGTGAAAGAGATAATTAACGCTTGCTACAACTGCAGTAAGAAAGGCCATATTCAACGCTGATACAAAGCTAAAAAGAAGACAAAACCACCGAAAGGCAGACGGGTTTAAGTCTCGACGTAAGGAAAAAAGAAACTTTTCAATGTTGATTAATAGGAACAGACCTCGATTTGGAAGACACCGAATTATGGCAGTACTTCATATCTAGGCTACATGAGAGTTTTCTGTGACGTAAACAACACCAGAGAGAGGAAATGTGTAGCCTATACAATCAGTTCTAAGATAAATGGTAAACCAATCGATAGCATCGAGCTGAAATACCTATTTATTAAAACTTGTTTTAGTGAGTAAAATATCTTTATGTAGATATCATTATGGATTTTCCAGGGTGTTAAAATGCGATATCGCGATCAGTAATACAAATAAAATGCCAAATATTTTATTTCAGAAGGGTTTCACATCGAGATACCCAGTGCGTAAGAACGTAGTTAAATGGATCTCACTACGAATTGCCCAATAATAACGGTGGCTTCTTAATGCTCGAATTAAAGTACGAAACTGACAAGTACCAGCCAATACCCCAATTTCTTCAAAAAGAAGGGTAATTTAAAACACAAGAAACATAAGGTTTGGGAGTGTGCGCTGACCCTTCATAATGTCACAGTCATAACCCACGCATGGTACAAGAGCAAGACTGAGTCAGGGCGACAGAACATCGATCACAAGATAGACACAGGCACATGGAAGTCGACCCTGTAATGAACGGGCAAAGTCTATTTCAGCGACTTCTTCTTGAAGGTTTCCTTGTCGCAGGATTATTATTATTTTTATGCCTGTTTTTACAACGTGCTGATTTAGACTAGCACTAAGTGTAGCATTGGCAATAATAATCCTAAAGACTAACATAAGATAACACCGATCGTACAATAATAACAATAGTACTAATGATAAAACATAATGTTAGAGTTATAATATCAAATTTTACACCAGGATATGCTTATTAGTCCTTATATGCACTTTTGAACAAATGAGTTTTAGCAATTTTCTGAATGTGAAAAGTGACTCGGCATTTCTTATGTGTACTGTTTCATTCTCTCGGCCCTGAGAAGACCCTATCACCGAAGTTCACGCTGGTTTTAGATGCAATAAGGCGGTGAATGTCGGACGAACGTATTGCTTTACTAAGGTTGTGTGATTTCATCATATGTGATATGTAGTTTGGAGTGGATTGATGAAGTGCTTAAACACTAAAACGTATGTATAGGTAGTCAGTGCAGAGAGTGACATACATTGTTGATGCTATCCTCTACAGACCATTTTGTGGTAAACGTTGCGGTATAGCTTAATACGGATTGAAGACGGTTAAGGAGGTTTCTAGGCAAACCGATATACAAGGCATTGCAGTAATCCATTCTGCTCACAACTAGAGCGTGAACTAAAACCTTTGCAAGATGTTCGGCGATATATGGTCGAATGTCTTTGATCAATTTAAGGAAAAAAGCACCTCATCATTGATCTGTTGTTCGAGGCACATGTGTGAGTATATTATCATTACAAAGTTACGAGCGGAGAGGGCTCTTTTGACCAGTTCATCACCAAGTTACATGGAGTCTATTCCGACCTCTATACCATTTTCTAAATGTACTTTGCCTCGTTTTGTGAACGTGCAAACCTGGAATTAAACGATTTTGAAAATTGAGTATCGTCAACGCAACAGTTAAAACAAAGCATTAGAATTCGCAAAAGTAAGCCAAGAAATCGGGTATACTGACTGTACTGGGCGGTCCCAGCTTTGGTCTCTGGGGAACTGAACATTCTGGTTCAAACATTTCGGACATTGCATCATTGATAACAACACACATCATTCGATCACTGAGGTATGATGTGAACCATTTTAAAGTCATACCTGCTACATGTTAAGACGACGTAAGAGAATGCTATGATCGACAGTGTTGAACACCGCGGAAAAGTCAAGAAGACTCACCAGGACTGCTTGTTGATTATCTAGGCTCAGCAGGACATCATCGAAGATTTTCAATAAGGCTGCCTTGGTACTACTGAACTGGCGATATATGGATTGAAATTCTTCATTCAACTCATGTGTTTCAACATGACGTGTAAACTGAATATTGACAGCTTGTTAACTAGGGCTTTTTGATGATGTGTGTTCCGGAAGCACATTTTCACGATGAATAATTTGATTTGCTATTTTAAACAGTTTTCCACGGTCTTGGGTATTATTTCTTATAGTTATTATTTAACTTGTTGTAATATGAAGTTTTAGAGTCCTTGCAAAGGTTTTGTATTCGAAGCGTGCATACCCATAGAACACCCGATCGTCGTTGGATTTGCTTTTACGGTATTTGCGCTCTTTAATCCTTACCTGGCGACAAAGGGAATGTACTCGTTCCGAGTACCACGGTTCTTATTTTGGCAAAAAACTTTTCTGCACGATCAGTGAGCATGATTATCAAGAACACTGAGCAATTCGGAGTCTGAACTAGCGTATTCAAGTCCATTTTTGAATAATTTTTGCAAAGATCAGTAGCACTAATATCCTTTTCAAACATCGCAATATTTATGTCTTTGATTTTTCTGAAACGCATTCCTATAACTTCCGGTTCGGGTTTATTAGCTGAGATCGACAATACAAACAGAGATCACTAATTCGGCAATATAAACATCAAATAGTTTTAGATTATTATTGTCCCTGATGAGAATGTAATCCAGCGTATGGCCTTAGATATGCGTTGCATCAGTGAAATTTTGCAAGAGTCCAAATGAATAGAGTAATTTCTGATCGCGTTTGGTAAATGAGTCATGATGGTCATCTCACCGTATCATGTCACCGACCAAAACGACATTTGAACCTCCGAGACACATATCATCGGGATATTAATCGAATTGTTCGAGGAACACAGCGGTAGATGATGAGGGTGATCGGTAACAGAGACTTATTTAAGAGGGAACTAGTCTAGTGACAGATTGACGATCATGTGGTCGAATGAAGAAAACTGCTTTGAGGATATTTGTTTTGGTTTATGACCTGAATGACACATTGCTGCACCATCACCAGTTTGTCCAGGTCTGTCAACTCGGAATAGAGAGTATCCAACTGATGTAAATGCTCGCGGTGTGTACTCATCATCTGGACGAAGCCATGTTTCGTTTAAACAGAGTATATCAATGAATAAGCGGCTTGTCCATGGTTTGACAGGGGTTGTAGCTGAAGTCTTTACGCTATACGGATGGGGAAATTTAAATTATAATTTTTCAGTTGTGTGCTTATTGATTTATTATTTCTTTATTAATTATCTGTTACGCAGTAGCAATAACGCGAAAGATGAAATCAAGCATTCGGTTTATCCGTTATATTATATTGAATTGCTAATCTATTTTATGTTCTCGTTTAAACTTTTGATTACTCTTCTTAAAAACTGTTAGCCTTAACAATAATGTTAAGCTATGACATATGTTAATTTTAGAAAAGATAAATGTTCTAACAACTGTTTACAGCTGTTTCTAGATGAAACAAACAATCAGGCTTGGATTTTGCATCCGCTTGACTATCCCAGTTATTGAACTTCGTTGTTACACAAAATGTTGTGTTTAAGCTATTTCTCATAATTTTCTTAAATACAAACATTTATGTTTCGAGAGCTTAAAGCTGGTTTTACTGAATTTTATGTTACTTTTTCGAAGACCAGAGCCAACTGCTTGTTTAATTTTTCACCAGAAGTCAACAAAAGTTTGGGAGGATTGGAACGCATTCTCAAAGGTTTTCGGATTGGTATGGGCACGAGGCGATTATTGATTATTGACTATGATTATTGGCCGATTCGTCTAAGTATGACATTTTCCTTAATTAAAACTGATCATGTGACATGTAAAAATTAATGTAAAGTAAGTTAACTTTAATTTATGCTTAAAGGTGGTGAGAACAACAGGCGAATTTGCTTTTTATGCCCTAAAGAGCACATGGGTAACTTTAAACATGCCAGCTTTCAAGGAGCAGCTATTTATTTAAATATGCAAGTGCTCAATAACTAGGAGTTGCGGCTATAACAATGAAACCGGCATTTACAAAATTTGTAATAAGCCAGTTAGCTTGAGATAAATGCCGGGTGAGCTTAAATTTTCATAAAACGATAAAGGATAAAGATTAAAACGGAACTAACTATTACGTATCATTTATTTAAATTTAATCGAAAATTCTAGAATTCAATATGCAAATGACTTTAACTTTAATATTTATGCCGACATATGAATTACCAAAAAAAGACATTTTCCCGAGTATAATAATATCTACAATTTCTGCCAGAGTTGAAGGAAGACTTTACTTGAATGTACGTCGAGACTTAAAGAGCGTGGCCTTATGGTTGAGGCTTCGTAGCTCGAAGCCTTTGTTCTTCTTTCATGTAATGTGTTTACAATGCGGGGAATCTAGGATATATAAAGTCTTCCCTTGGTGGCGGCTGTGACTGGGAGGTGAGAATGAATTACGGTTTAATAATGTTGGTGTGTTATGTCGTTAATAATGCCGAAAAGTTCTCTACTTTGAACTTCATAGTGTCCATGAAAACAAACCACAATTAGCTAAATCGCAGCCCGACGCAACTTACCATTCATTCGGCGTGCTATTCATCCGAATGTAACAGCCGGTGGTGGCTTTATTATGAGCTGAGTAATAGTCTGATACGGCACTGGTGTGAAGTAACAGCTTCCCAATCAACGACATTGATTTCGATAGTCAAGTCGCTAAACAGTGTACTGGAAGACACAAGAGTTGCAGAGATCGCCTGCAACGGCGATGACGTTAAGATCTTAAAATAAGTGATAATAATCCGATACAACAGTGAAAGCACGTGTTTGAGATGCTACGCGGTCTTCTTGCTTCATGCACAACAAGACATAGGGTCAATATCCGGCGTATCGACGTACCAACGTATCGACGTATTGCTGACCTACTGCGTCGTCAGCCGTAACATTCACGACACATAAGCATACTATGTGACCGGTTGTGTTGCGATCGACATGTATTCGATGACGTGACCGTAACTCGGTTGCTGAAAGCACCAGATTTTCTAGAATTTAACATGAAACGTAGCACACCATCCCCTACTGAAGCTGTATATCGGGGGCAAAGCAAAGTGGAACCTCGTATTGTGATGCAAGGAATTTACATTTGCGCCGTCGCGCATGCAGCTATCCGACATAGAGTCTAAATGGCGTACCTGCTTTAGAAGTGGTAGCAAGCGGGTCCATTACTACTCCTCACTATGTCAAGTCCCCGCAACGCGACCAACGCTGGCATAACTGACACAGAAATTAGAGAGTTGTAACCATTCTACAAGGAAAGTCGATTCAGTATCGACGACTTGAGATACCGAGGCTACAAATGCCGACGTTTTTTCAAGTGCATGCTCAACGACCCTGCAATACCTTGCTGCTGGTAGAAGGGAAGGAGGACGATGGATAGTTGAAACGCTTCTGTTTGCAAAGCCGACTGGATGCAAACTACGTGCTGGCAATGAAGAAAAACCCCAAAACATGATTTTTGAGGAATTGCTCCGAATTAACCTCTCTGTAAATTGCCTGTAACCCGTACAAAATTTCTGATGACAGGGACGCAATTACCGGCTGAAAGCCGGTTTACAACAACCCAGATCTACGTAGGTATTTACGGTGTTATTTCTCATATCTGCCGTAGTGGAAGTGAGGGGATAATCTCTTTGCCTCAAAAACTCTGTCAAAAGCCAAAGCAAATTACTCCCTGTCGAACGTGAAGATTTCAGCATCATTTAGAGGTTTGCGAATTTTAACATGGTTTCCATTTCAAACCAAAGAAAGATATGCCTACAATTACTGCTTCAAGTATCTTTCTTGGTATCATTTGAGATCGACTACAGCAAGGTCATTGACCACGCGATTGATTAGGATTTCACTTCAGGGAAACCGCAAAGCTTCATCTCAAGAAAAAATGGTATTTTACGCTTTGCTTTTCTATAATTTCTTCAATATCCCTTAAGCAGATCGATACATTACGATAAAAGATCTAATGTTATTGTACGTTTGTGAATTCACCAAGATCAACTGTCTTGCACAGGTAATCCAATATTGGCATCGTATGATTCTCACCAATCCGAGTTATCAATCCGACAAGAATGACCTTTGTCCAGAAATAGAATTGTCGTTCCCAAGTAATTTCAAACGACATTACTGATAGAAATTCACAGCGCCCATCCTAGTAAGGTAAAAATGAAGAAATTGAACATATGAACATAAGAACATATGACAGCCTAACATTGATAAAGATGTTGAAAATCAAGTGAAAATATGCACCGCATGTCTTGACATTAGCAGATCACTGACCAAAGTAACAATTAACTCTTGGAAAAGAGCACACATCGATTTCTCTTTCTCATTTCAAGATCTTATGTTTATGCACATTCAAAATGTTAACACACATTCAAAATGAATTGAAATACCCAGCATGGATAAAATTAGCCTCTGAAAGTGTTGCAAGAACTGTTTAGTGCTTGTGGAATAGGCAATGTGGTATATACGGACAAAGGTGCAACTTTCCACGCTTAGTAGATATTTTCAAATTACATGGATTTGTTCAGAAATCTACTAGCGCTCATTCACCGTCAACTAATTGCCTCGAATAGCAAATGGTTAAGTTTTTTGCTGTACTTCAAAAAACAAATGAAAGCCCCGCACTATTACTCTTCGGACCTGAAAAGCTCCACATGATCTGGCGAAACCTCACCCTCTAGCGATATCGTCTATCGAAATGCAAACACTAAAGACCAAATGAGCCGAAAATCTTTCAGTGTGGGCGAGGAAGTGTTTGAGCGTGAATATTATGAGAAGCACGAAAAATGGACATTTGCTGTATTTACTGGAAAGACTGGAACTCTCATGCGTGAGTTTTCTCTGAATAATATCATTTCGAGACATCTCGTTGATCAAATCCGCTGTTCACAACATCTTGTTGAAGAGAGATCCAAAACAAGCGATAATATACCCGAGCTACGAAATACGGTACCAAAATCGAGCACTGACTAAATTACGGTTCCAAGAAGCATGGCACTAGGGAGACCTCCTGCTTGATAATTGAAGGTATAGTTATCGGAAACTGCTTGTTTCTCGAAGTAAAACGGTAAAACTTAGCATTTCAGAATTTTTCCGGAGATTTCGTACCCCACTCCTTTTATTGAAGTAAAAACTAGTGTTGACATCGCAAAGTCGCGATAAGCTCATTCTGTAAAACCTCCTAGGATTATGGTTCTGAAGACCAACTTTAATGGTTTGTTTGGTTAAGCTTAAGTTATTTCCCAGTAACTGGTGAAAATATATTGTTTATAAATTTTATTTACTTAAAGTATCTTTAATGTTACTTATCTTACTATTATACAGGTGCCCTGTTTATAACAGTCTGCAGTTAAGTGCAGTTTGAGTTGCGGTTAAGTAAGAGTTAAGGATCAAAGTTAAGATCTCACTTGCTAAAGTTTCGATAAGAATCGTAATTTTTGAATAACGTTTGAGACAGCTATGCAGTTGCAAAATGAAACTGGTTTGATTGATTCACGAGTAACGGTCAAGTTGGGATTTCGGGACTTCATTTACATACTCTTCCCTTTGGCGATAATACAGAAGTCAACACTTCAAGGAAAATGTACGAATGCATAAATGTCGAGCTCATAAGTAATTTAGTTATGCTTGGATTAAGATATATTCTTGAAGATGCTATTTTGCATTCTTCTATAATTAGATAAAGTCTGAAATTTAAAACTGGTAGCAGAACATAGACAATGCGTAGTGACCTCTAAGTTAATGATTAATCTATTAGTGTTAGATTAGAGGGTAAACAGATGTTAGCTTTGAACATGAGCAGTCTGGTTATAAATAAACTTGACGGGACAATAGAGGTCCTTTCGAACGCCTTCCTATAATTCCACGAAATCACCTCGTACACAATATATTCAATAAAACTTGCAGCAAACATTGCGTCATCAAATTCTTTATAGTAAAGGCAATATTAGCGAACCACCAGGTTTTCGAATAATCTTTAAAGTGGATAACGAAATAAATAAAATACGAGTCTTACCACCGATTTCTAATTAGGACGTACTCAGTATGGGAAATACATCGTTTGAGACACAAACCAAGATCCAATTCTGAATTAGAAACCTTTGTTATTTATACGATAAAGCGGCCACAGACTGTATCTTTCAAGACAAATCAAAGTAAGAGAAATTAAAATCGGTCGTCTATTTGGGTCAATATATGGTTTTGGTGCTCTAATGTGATGCCATTGTCTGAAACCACCTTTGCATGTCTGTGTTGGAAAAGGTCTTTGAAGAATTGCACTTCTGATAGCACAGCCAACATCTCTTTACCGCTTATATATAAGCATTTTTCTGATATCCTCCTTTGCCAACTGGCCTTTAGTCCTTAACGGAAGGCACTCCAGTCAGTTTTGGCAGCATAATCTGAGCCTGGACAGAATGTTTCACGACGGTTCTGTCATTGCACTCTTTTTTCGCTAAATGAAATCATTGAAAATCTGATTTAGCAGGATTGGAAAGTACAAGTGTGTCACAAAAATCACGTCGAGATTTAAGAACAGCATATACATTCTGAAGCAACAGATACGGGCTCGAATATATTGACAGTCAACACACGTGCAATAACATGTTTCAGTTTTGCAATTCTTCCCTAGGGTTCCTCTATCTAAAGTTTCGAGCCCGAATATATTGACAGTCAAGACATGTGCAATATCATGTCTTAGTTTTGCAATTCCACCTTAGGGTTCCTTTATCGGAAGTTTTTTTTATTAGTTGATGTAGAAATACATAGCCTATGTGTGAATATTTTGACAGTTCAATATATGCGCAATATCATTTTCAGTTTTGCAATTCCGCTGTAGGGTCCATTTATAAAAAGTTTCGCATCAGTTGATGTAGAAATATATATGTATGTCAGAGTATCATGGGGAGTAAGTTGAGATTTTTTCTTATTGAAAATGTGTCCAAAACATTCAAAATTGCCGAGCCAATTTCTTTGCATATGAAATTCATTAGCAACGTCTCGTCCATAAAGATGGAAAAAAAACGAAGACGCTAGCTACTTATATGAGTTACAATTTGCAAAACAGCTCTTTAAATCAAAAGGGCTGACGTGCAACTCAAAAGATAAAATATTCCAAATAAAACACTAAATGTTTCGAGAGAAACGTGATGAATGTTTTTTTATATTTTTATATTTACGTGCTAAATTACATCACGCAGTTCTGTGGAAATCAACGAGCCGATTAGACTTGATCAGACACCATTTCAATAACGTCATTGTTAGCAGCCGCTTTCGTATTTTCCTCATCATTTCTTACAAGGGCAAGTTCATTTAAAACATGACGACAAAATCCCCATCTAGACCGAACATGTCTAAAAGGCAAACTAGATCCCTACTGTAATTCTGAGAATATCGTCTATATGATGCGGAGATCATGGAGGCAGCTTGTGAATTTTCTAGCGCCGAACTTGCAAAAAAGAGGGGAATTCTTTTGAAGCTGTTCAAACAACTTAATTGTTTGGATATTAAACTGAGTTTTCTGAGTTTTATTAAATCGGCTTCCGTTAGGTAAAAATTTATCTGCCATCAAGAACTACAGTATGGGTTATATGTTCTATACTTTGAGACGATATTTAGGTTATTTTCAAAGCAATCCGTTCTTTTCTTCAGTTTCAGCAGCTCGTTTTCATTCGGCTTATACCAACGCTGCAAGTTTCCTCTCTCCACCACCCTTCTTTCATTCTACCAGCAATAGGGCATTGTATTATCGTTTGGCATACAGTTGAATCCATCTCGATTGATCCCATTGAATTGCAGTGGACTGACTGTGCTACACCTTGTTGATGTGTTATTATTATTATTATTATTATTATTATCATTATTATTATTATTATTATTATTATTATTATTATTATTATTATTATTATTAGAGTATTTCATATTGCGTCTATTAAGAACTTGCAACTGAGCGCACTAAGTGTTGCAGCTACCATCCCACTTCAAAGTTAACAGCCTTTGAAGTGTTCATAAGTTCCCCATGCAGTTTGCAGGATTCAATGTACCTGAAGCGGGCACATCAGCTACTCCGATACTGTCGTGTAGTGTATGTCATGTCGCAAATGGATCGCTTCATAACCATTTACGAAGCAGCATCCGCTTCGCTTAACCATCAGGCACGCAGTCTCTCATGCAATCTTTCAAGATTTCCAAGAAATCAGCTCATATACATCAAATGTATATGATGTATACGAGTAAACTGTTGAGATGTTCTTTTTGTGGAGACTAGATTTGTCAGCGCCGATGACGCAGGAGCATGGCGTGTATATGAGTATTTGAGTGGCTACATTAATCAGTTGGCTACAACCTTTTTACGAAAGGGAAGGGGACTGGGACTTGTACAAGGATAAACTAGAACAGTAATTTGTTACACAAGGCCAATGCAAAGGTGGTAGCTGTTACTGTGCAGCTAGTAGGTGGAAAGCCATATTCCTCGCCACACAGCTTGTGTTATCCTGAAAACCTTCGATCAACTCGTTTGAGCAGTTGGGTATACTCTTGCAGTACCAGCTTAATCCAAAGCCAAATAAAAGCAACAAACAGATGAAGCAATTTTAGACGTCATGCACAAAGATCAAGCCCTTGATGACGTTGGAATTATGCAAAGGCTAGGAGGTTATGCTCAAGAACCACACAGACGACAGTGCTCACAGTGTAAAAACATGATTACGACGAGACTACGCGATTACAAAAACTGACATGTTATGGACTATTTGCATGGGATTGCCTACAGCCTCAAACTTTGAAGATATCAAATTACAGTGTTTGTAGTTATCTGAGGATATTTCCGAAAGACATTGTTTATATTAGTCTAAATTAAGTCGTATTAGAGTGAAAGTTAGTTTAGAATATAGTTTATTGTAACATTATATAATTGCATTTTAAAATTATTTCTAGATTATATAGATATTTCATTGATAATTTATAATACCTTACTATCTGAATCATTCTGCATTTTCTTTCAAGAAAGTTAAACAAAATGTGTGGTGGAGGAGGGAGCATAGGGCAGGCAGCACAGGACCTAGACTCGGCAATGACGCATTACATGGGAGTGCTTCAGAAATTAAGTGAACACTCTAGAGGATTAAAAGTAAAAAGAACTCAATTACTGCTTTCTGAAGATTCCAAAGGTCAATAAGGTCAAAGAAATAGCTGTCTCTATGGGAATGGCTATAAAAGTATGGCTTTTAGCATCAAAAAAGTTTAAAAAGTCGCTGCTTCAGCTATGGAAGAAGTAACTACATCGGTAAGACAGGTCGTATCTAGCTTAGAAGTAAAGCAACAAAGACGAAAACGTCATCAATAGGTGTTGCATCGGATCAAGATAAATCTCGACTTAAGGTAAAAAAAAGAACAAGAACAGCCCATGGATTATGATGATAAGAAAAAATGCAGTACTTCAGATTTTGGCTACATGGACGGTGCATGTGATATAAGCAACACCCAAAGCGACGAGATAACTATCAGTTCCAAGATAAATTGCAAAACAGTCAAGATGTATTTCAGTACTGGAACTGTAGTCGAGATAACGGTTTGCTCGGTTAGAGCGTTTGCCTGGTAATCCCCAGGTCCCGAGTTCGATTCCAGCTCGGGGTGGTAAGCAGGGGATTGACGATCGTTCCAATTGCCTCAGCTAAGCGAATGCAGTGGGTTAGATTACCTATCACGGAATTCAAAATTAACGCCCACTGAGGCTTTCGGCCATCCCTTTAAAAATAGATCGATACGGGATTATTAATTATCTTGAGGGAAAAACGTGATGCTAAAGACTTAAACAAGACATTTTATCCTGCTAGAAAGGCTAGTCAATGAATCCACAAAACATATTTTCAGAAGCGCCGTTTATGCGAGACTGGTTAAACCATATTGCGTTGGACTGGTAAAATATGACGTCAATGCCAGTGACTGGTGAACAGAAAGCTGAAGACAAGCTTTTGTGGAAATATTCGGAGTGTTTCAGAAGTAATTTTGGTGAGCTGGAAGACATAACTATAAAGTTACAGCCCAATTAAAGAGGTATGTCAAAGTTCAGCAAACCTCACAAGTGCCATTTGCCATGAAATACAATGTCAGCGAAGAACTGAATGATATAATAAGGAAAGGGATCTGCTAGATGAATGGAAGGATTTGATCGAACCTATTCCGCAAAGATATGTAGCGATTTTAAGATGAACCATAGCTTAACATCCACTTCTACCCAGTACTCACGATTGAGAGTATGTTAGCAACCCTGGCAGGTGAAGAAAATTTAGAAGGCAGTCCTGTACATTTGTAGATGGTTGTGGGCAAGGAATAGCCAAGCTTTTTGGCGAGCAACATGCCACGGAACAAGTCTTGAAAGGAATCGATAGAGTGCATTGCATTCTGGATGATGTCATTATAACTGGATTTGACGACTTCAGCCATCAGCTTGGCTCTTGAATTTTTTTGAAAAATTACTGAGGTGGATAACCACGGGGCCAAAACAACCAGTTCAAGGATTAAGATTAAGTGACTGATGCGACGACCCTGAGATGTGTACCTGAATTGAGAAGGTGTATAGTTTTGTCACATCGTTTTTACCAAATATATTCACAATTCTACGTCTACTGCTTCACAAGAATAAGTGATGGCAACGGTCGAAGTGTTTTTGGTTTTAGCTCTCATGTCTACCCTTTGAGCGAAATTTGCCTCAGAACTCTTCAAAATCTTCATAAAAGCCCTTTATAAGCTTGATAAACTGAGATGTAATAAATAAACAACAGTATTTAGTGTAAAATGGTGCAGGTTCTTCTATTCAAAATTTACTCTTTAAGCAAATATTCAATTTTAGGTGCAAACTTGTCCTTCAGTACAGATCATCGAACAAAGCAATAATTCACAGTACAGTTCTATGTAAATAACCCTATCCATACTATCTCGTATACAACAACGAGTACGTGATCATATACGAATTAATATTGCTGCAGCGGGGCCCCATCATAGCAGCAAGTACTGTGTTGAGGCCACATGATGGATGGTGAATACCACGATCATGCATACGGCCTTGCATCGACTCCAATATGCCACGTGTACCAAGTGCATGTGCCGGGTCGGTAGCGTGTCGGGTGGACCAGGTCATAGGTGGCTGTAACTTGCTGTCCTCGCATCGGACAACCATGTCACGGCTCGTGCTTTTCACTATTTGTGTAGGCACCTGGCCGTTAATGCAGTGGGCTAAACACGTGCCAGTCTCTATCGTGTATGGAGTCGTTCATGCAGCGAGTTGATCACGCAAATGGACGACCACGTGTCTGTCTTTGTTTTTTACTCCAATGAATCAAATGGGAAAACCAAGCTTCAAATAACTTGTTCGCAATCTTAATTGGTCTTTCGGATGCTTACCCTCGTATTACCATGCACAAATCCAATCGCCGTTGCCTGTGCATCAGAAAAGAGTTGGGTTGTAGCGTGCATTACTGGTTTCTCGGGCGCCAACTTAGGTTGTCGCAATACTGTACATTTCCATAAAGCCCTCTAGTATCTCGACAACTTACTACTGGTCAACGGAAACAAAGGAATTCTTCTATATCAATTGGTCTTGTTGGTCAAACAATGCTTTGCCCTTTCATAAGACTGAAGAAGTTGAAACTAGTCCCAGTTCAGCAGATTTAATAAATCAAAGTTTCTATTGCTGAAAATATATAAGAAAAAACAATTCTAATGATTTCAGATGTACATCACATTTTACGATGTTGTAATGGATATTCGTTCAAGGAAAACATTGAGAAATTCAAATTAATGCCAGCCACTATTGAAAAAAGTGTCTCTTCCACTTAAGGCAAATCACTTCATGAACATCCCCTCGGGAACTTGCCGTCTTGCTGTCATTGTAGGAAAACCTATAATCAGTGTTATGTCGTGTCATGGTCAGGAGACTCACCAACAAGGCATACTTCTACACAATTCGGTTACAGTGTGTTTCCTGATTAACTGGTGAGACCGTTCTTTTATCCAAATAGACGTTGCTTTCTGAATATAATAAAGCGAGGATGGTACACACGCACAACAAGTGTGGCATAGTTTTCAGCGTCAGATATTTGGAAATTTCAGGATCTGTACCTAAAATATGACGTTTTTTACTGACGATACTCTCGAAAATCTTCGAAATGCGTGTCGCGATTATCACACAACATCCACTCTGTCATCGAACGTTATTGTGCCTTACTTTTACATACGACTTGAATTGATTACTGGTAATGACATTTGTAAAACAGTAGAACAATGCTGGAGTGAAGAGCAACAAGTGTCCTATAGCGAGTAACAAGTATTTGGTAGTTACAATCCAATTGCAGCAGAAGTCACATTATATATCTATGCGCGCACAATTTATACGTCAAACTGTAAACAAGGGTCAGTTTTCCTGGATAACAGAGCAGGAAGTAGAAGTCATGGATTAATGAAATCTCTTATTAATGGAGACAAAAATTACATTTTAATACAGACTGGGAATATTCAGACATATTCAGGTATGACAGGTATGACTATCCTGTGACACAGAAACAGCACACAGTCAGAAATTAAAAGAGGGATTAAATATAAAGGTAAACCGAAAATCAGGCTCATTTATAAACAGTACAATAAAGGGGAATAGGTAGACCTTTACCACCTGTTGTTGAAGACACACGTTACATTTTTGAAATGAAATATGAACATTCTCAGTCAATTTTTATTAATGTTGTCATTATTTCTGACTGGACAGTGCAACAGGGAAAATATATCATATGCGCATTCTTTGAGTAGTTTTATAAATATTCTTTGAATGATCTTGTTAATCCAATTGACTTACTATTGTTAGTTAGTGTGTGTCAATAAATTTCTGTACACTGGGGATTATATAATAATAATAATGCTAATAATAATACCTACAATAATGCCAGTAAAAATAATAGAACAATAATAATTACATTAATAATAAAAAGCATAATAAAATACAAGCATTATGAGTGTTTACTGTACTAGATACAAATAAACTCACAGTCATTTTTAATTCAATTAAAACAAAAACTGGACGGTCAATGGGATTTTGGCATGTTCACAACAAAATTTGCAATTAGAGCCCTGGATGTTAAATCACTTGAACTCAGAAAGTATATGGTAGGAACTGAATGGTGTCATATCTTGCAAATGCTCAAAATGAAATGTGCCCTGCAAGGCACATGTAGTGTTGCTGAAGGAATTGAAACATGGGGCAGTAACAACTAAAATAAACGGCTTTCTGGCGAACGACCCGATATGATAGGAGACTCCAAACTAATCACGATTATAGGCCCTCCCAAACCCAGTTAGACCAGCTGATGTTTAAAGTTACACGTTTGTTGTTGCAGGACCAGAATGGGTTCTAGCGTTGTCGCCGAATGCAGACTTTGGATGAACTGCTAAAAACGAGAATTCCAAAATTTACAAGAAGGAAGAAAACATTTTCTAAGTTTTGCTTTTGATGCTGATTTGAAAAGGATCAGCTACAGCACATAAAACAATGACCAATAACATGTCTCAAAGCCTTGATATCCTCAAATATCCTCAGCGTAAGGCAAGGGGAAAGCGTAGTCTTTTTGTGTCTTTCTAGTTGTCATTGAGTGCTCGCCAACTTAGTGTGTTCGCGAAGTTTCTGTATTGCAGGATCTCTTCTGGCCTCCAGAAAAAGTGCAAATAATTTTATTGACAAACAAATAAGAATAACACATCTCAAAGGAACATTATAGACTGCTAATAGAGCGGTTACTATTATCTCGTGACGGTTTTGGTCTTCGGAGTGTAGTCAGTATATTCACCTAATGGCCACCAATTCATCTACATACTTCAAAATTGCAAATATTAATTCTGTTCTCAATCGGAATACAATAGCCACACACGACCCCGGGTATAACCTTCTTAGGTTCTACAAACAAACTGCGTGCTACATATGATAAATTGCTGAATATATAGCAATGGGAAAAGTATTTATTACTAATATGAAAATTGTATTTATTGCAAATATAAAAGTTGTGTTTTATTTCGAACATTGTATCACATAGTAAAACTTTTACTCAATGCTTCGATGACCTTACATTTTAGAAAGGATATTACAAGGAAAATGAAAAAAAAGCATTAATTGTGGCTTCACATGTCATCTCAATGGTCATGTTTCCAATTGTCTTAACGTCGTGGATTGATTACTGGTAATGACATTTGTAAAACAGTAGAACAATGCTGGAGTGAAGAGTAACAAGTGTCCTATAGCGAGTAACAAGTATTTGGGTCGTTACAATCCAATTGCAGCAGAAGTCACATTATATACCTATGCGCGCACAATTTATACGTCAAACTGTAAACAAGGGTCAGTTTTCCTGGATAACAGAGCAAGAAGTAGAAGTCATGGATTAATGAAATGTCTTATTAATGGAGACAAAAATTACATTTTAATACAGACTGGGAATATTCAGACATATTCAGGTATGACAGGTATGACTATCCTGTGACACAGAAACAGCACACAGTCAGAAATTAAAAGAGGGATTAAATATAAAGGTAAACCGAAAATCAGGCTCATTTATAAACAGTACAATAAAGGGGAATAGGTAGACCTTTACCACCTGTTGATAAAGACACACGTTACATTTTTGAAATGGAATATGAACATTCTCAGTCAATTTTTATTAATGTTGTCATTATTTCTGACTGGACAGTGCAACAGGGAAAATATATCATATGCGCATTCTTTGAGTAGTTTTATAAATATTCTTTGAATGATCTTGTTAATCCAATTGACTTGCTATTGTTAGTTAGTGTGTGTCAATAAATTCCTGTACATTGGGGATTATATAATAATAATAATGCTAATAATAATGCCTTCAATAATGCCAGTAAAAATAATAGAACAATAATAATTACATTAATAATAAAAAGCATAATAAAATATAAGCATTATGAGTGTTTACTGTACTAGATACAAATAAACTCACAGTCATTTTTAATTCAATTAAAACAAAAACTGGACGGTCAATGGGATTTTGGCATGTTCACAACAAAATTTGCAATTAGAGCCCTGGATGTTAAATCACTTGAACTCAGAAAGTATATGGTAAGAACTGAATGGTGTCATATCTTGCAAATGCTCAAAATGAAATGTGCCCTGCAAGGCACATGTAGTGTTGCTGAAGGAATTGAAACATGGGGCAGTAACAACTAAAATAAACGGCTTTCTGGCGAACAACCCGATACGATAGGAGACTCCAAACTAATCACGATTATAGGCCCTCCCAGACCCAGTTAGACCAGCTGATGTTTAAAGTTACACGTTTGTTGTTGCAGGACCAAAATGGGTTCTAGCGTTGTCGCCGGATGCAGACTTTGGATGAACTGCTAAAAACGAGAATTCCAAAATTTACAAGAAGGAAGAAAACATTTTCTAAGTTTTGCTTTTGATGCTGATTTGAAAAGGATCAGCTACAGCACATAAAACAATGACCAATAACATGTCTCAAAGCCTTGATATCCTCAAATATCCTCAGCGTAAGGCAAGGGGAAAGCGTAGTCTTTTTGTGTCTTTCTAGTTGTCATTGAGTGCTCGCCAACTTAGTGTGTTCGCGAAGTTTCGGTATTAAAGGATCTCTTCTGGCCTCCAGAAAAAGTGCAAATGATTTTATTGACAAACAAATAAGAATAACACATCTCAAAGGAACATTATAGACTGCTAATAGAGCGGTTACTATTATCTCGTGACGGTTTTGGTCTTCGGAGTGTAGTCAGTATATTCACCTAATGGCCACCAATTCATCTACATACTTCAAAATTGCAAATATTAATTCTGTTCTCAATCGGAATACAATAGCCACACACGACCCCAGGTATAACCTTCTTAGGTTCTACAAACAAATTGCGTGCTACATATGATAAATTGCTGAATATATAGCAATGGGAAAGGTATTTATTACTAATATGAAAATTGTATTTATTGCAAATATAAAAGTTGTGTTTTATTTCGAACATTGTATCACATAGTACAACTTTTACTCAATGCTTCGATGACCTTACATTTTAGAAAGGATATTACAAGGAAAATGAAAAAAAGCATTAATTGTGGCTTCACATGTTATCTCAATGGTCATGTTTCCAATTGTCTGAACGTCGTGGAATCTCACAAGATCTTAGTTGACTTTTGGTATTAAAGAAAGCAAAAGAGCTTTGGAATTTTCAAGAAAGTGAACAGACACAAGTCATGAGACGTCATTAATTTCGGGTGGACAGTACATTTTAAAAGGAGTGTAAAGTTGTTTCCAGATTTAATACTGTTTCAAAACCACGTTCAATACTGTGTGGTACTACCGAACAGATTTTAACACCTTTGTATTTATGGATAACACATGTGTAATTTGTTTTCTGAGCTCAAAACATCGCAGACCGCATAGAAGCCGGGTCTATGATTACGTTACGAAGCAACTAATTATGTTAATGAACGTTTATTAACAACGGCAAAAAATGATCGTGCAGGAGAAATATACAAATATTTGGTATGATTACCTCCACCACAACCCTCCGTGCTTAGAATCTCATACACATCCTCCTTCCTGACAATTCCTCTCGCTTAGAAATTATACAGCCTTATGATAGTAGGTCAAACAAAATCATTGTTATAGTGATAAACGTGTGTGATGAAGTGCTACAGATTCTATTGCACTGGACACGGAACCCCCCTCGGAATAAAATAGATTGAAAATAAACATAGATCACATTGTAATAAACATTTATCATCCGCGAGCTTTAAGGCTATTCAGTCACACTCACCTCGAAATTAAGTGGAATACTGATAGAAGAGAGAGAAAAGATGATGACATGTTAATTTTCACTGAATCCATCTTTTAAAAAATACTATAGATTTTTTATGCATATAAAATTTATTCCTTTATATAATGAATTAGAAACAATGGAAATATGCATTTGCCCAGTAAACATTCCAACGTCAACCCAACGTTGATTTGAGGTTGAGACTGTAGATCAATGTCTTTGCAATGTCTTTGACATAGCGTTTTATAAACTTGGGATAAACAATGCTGCTTACTCGTCTAACCAACGTCTTCAAATTTGAATAGAAATCGCATAAAACTACGTTGGATAAACTTTCGACTCACAGTCTAAAGGCAACCTTCTCGATTCACAGTTCACCTGAAATGCTAGCCATAACACGTTATTTCAAAAATGGAACAAAACTAGGATGCAACATAAGGGAATTTAAGTAGTTTTCTCCCAGCATCTTTGAAAAAATATTATAAACATGGACTTCATACGTATTGACCGGATGATGCAAGGGTAGGGGTACTGTGGTGAACTAGTAAATACACTATGCTTGCCGCTTCCTATGCAGAGATTCTGGATTAATATTTTCCCCAAGACTTCGAACGCAGCTTATTCGACGTCTATACAACGTTGAGAGACAGGCGTTATTTCGACTTCCAATTGTAACTTTTACGTGACATTGGTTAGTCATCGGATAGCGGATGAATATCCAACGCTGAAATGTATATGTATATCCAAAAATGGTGCAACAAAATGAACCTTCAACTTCAAAATCAGTGGACTATTTAATGATAGCAAAGCTTTGATCAATTAATAGAGACTTGTTTCTTGGCCTTAGCACATGTTTTCACGCTGCAATGACTTAAACTGCTGTCGAACCCATTATGAGTGGTCCAGTTGTAAAATAGCATAGCACTTGATACTTTATATAAATATATAAATCTCGACTGTATGCTTTAGACAGTTTTTATATATTTATGAGTACGGATGTGAAGCATGGACTTAAACATTTCAGTTTCGTAGTAAATAAAATGACACTTACTCAAGACTCCTTGGAAACATTGGAATGGCTACATCACCAATAAAAATGTTGCATGTTGAATTAAAGAAGCTGACAGATAAAGTCAGATGTTGAGGATTGAAACTGCTATTGCCACCCAGAAGGGACTGCTTCCAGTTTAGTACTATGGACTCCAATCCATGGTAGATGCCGTAGATTCCTCATGCAAGAAAATATATCCAACAGCATGAAGACGACATCGGTCTCGGGGCTAGGGAAATCGTAAATTTAACGCAAAATCGAGTACGCTGGAGTCAGGCAGATATCATGCAGGTATCAGACAGAAGTTCTACCTCTAGATTCTATGAATCTTTACAATAGATATTGCACCAAAATTGGATTAGTGGATTCTTAACCCATTTCCATTGTTTTCTTAGGTACCGTTCTTCGCTGAAAAACTTTGCTAGAGGGCACAATGCCACATCTGACGTCATCATTAGTAAGTGGTTTGGCGTCTGAGATTCCAGTGATAATGGTTAGTTTAGCTTGTTGGTTAATATAACGTTAGTGTTAATAACGTTGGGTGTCTCACACATGAACGTTTTAGGCTGTCATATTCCGTTTTGTTCGAATAGGACATCTAATATATTACGTGCTGATCGTATCAATCGTTAAAAATACACCTCAAAAATGACTCGCATCAACTTAAATTTAAATTGCACCTCAGTAGGAAAGGTTCCTAAAATATCACAAAGCGTTTATAAAGGAGTGTGTGATAAGAGGATGTGGAGAATGTGCAACTTGAATATACAATGTTCGTGTGGGTCTAGGCGAAAATGCCCCTGGCTAAACCCTCCCCCCTCGACTAAAGGGACTGTTGCGCTAAAGTGCTCCTTCTAATGTGCCATGTTTTTTTCTGAAAATATTGTTACATTGTTTAAAGGAAATGTGAATTTCGTTATTAATAAAAAGTTTAAAAGTGCTCCATTAAAGAAGGAACAATAATGTATACTTGAAAGGCTCTTTGATGTTCTCTTAAGTTTGACGAATATTCCAGCAGAAATTGGCTGGAAATAGATTTATCTTTACAGTTTTATTTATCTATTTCAGTTTGTCAGATTAGAGTAGATTATCTGGGATTAGTTTTTCAAGTCGCTCAGGGGAATTGTCTACAACACCCGACTGTAGAATGTTGGATTAGTTCACTAGAAATGGACTTGGAACAGACTTGTGTTTGCAGAAGTATATTTTGTTTTATGTTAGAGTGTGTCAGATTAGAGTAGTCATCGAGGATTAGTTCATGACAATAAAAATGAAAATCTGGATGTAGCTTTTATTACAAAACTGTTTTTATTTCGATCGGATATGCCCAAAAAATTAAAAAGACTAAAAAAACACTGGAGCACATTAGCCTAGGGGGCTGTTCATCTCAGAGCTGCCTTGTCCGGGGCGCTTTAGCGATATTCAACATATTACACATTGCGCGGATACAACAATGACAGAATGACAGCATGTTTTTCGCTGCCTTCTAATGATGATCTGTTAGGCTTCTGCAAACATTTAAGGGTCCGTTTTGATCTACAAAATGATCCAATTTGAACAGAAGATCTTCTTCAGTTGGCGGTGCGCGGCGCCTTCCCCAGCTGGCCCCTTTTAAAATAACTTCATCTGTTCTGAAAATGTTTCAGCTTGCACAGCTCTCATGACTTCTTCTTTTGCCTATCACATTTCTGCGTTCACATGGACTTTCTCGCTTAGTATTCGTATGTATTAACGTAAAGTGCCAGTGTTGTTCTGGCCTTGTTCCAGCTGGAAAATCTGTCTCAGAGAGATGCTATCCTATTGATTGTATGAGTCGTCAGTGTATGTGTTCTCTTCACCTCGGAGTCGTCTTCTGTCAATTCGCGCTGAATAGATTTAGCGCTGGCGTACTTATTAAGGTCTATCTCGGAGAGGAACTCGGGAAGCTTAAAGCTAAGCAAAGCAAAGTTTGCATTGGTTTGGCTTATATTAGAATTTGTTGCATTCTGTTAGCTACATCAATACTGTTCAGGCTCTTTACATTGGTAAACCATTCGCGCCACTTAGCTACAGATACGCTTGCGACAAACGCAAAGATAAGTCGTAATAAGTTCAAAAAATACATGCATTTTGTTGCAGAAAAATAAAACAAAACGCGTCCTATGTGTCGCAAAGTGCATTTGGAAGGTCGCAATAAATCGCAACAAATTTTACACACATTGTAACTTGCCTGAGTGTTATGCAACACATTTTGTGTATTGTCGTTTTTGCATCATCTAATCCCCAGTAATGTGCATTTTGTTTTGTACAAGAAGTATTGTGTGGGATGGCATGATGCTAGCAGTGTTTAAATATTACATTGTTTTAAAGTTTGCATGACCATTTGTTTTCCGCACTGAGAATTACACCTTTTATTTTCTGGAAGGGTGTAAAATGTTAATTTAAAATTGCCGTGTTAATTCACATGTGGATATATATGTTCAGTTCTTTTATTATGAAATTATTCTGTTATAATTGTATCGTTTTTTAAGTAAACATTTAATAACTAAACAGCAACTATTTTTTTCCACTTCTGCCGTCATGTTGTCCTCAGTTGTAAGACTAAAATCACAACCACAGACCTGAATAAAAATCTCACGGTCGGAAACATGATTCCCAAATCTGACAATACATGGAAAAATTTTTTACGGAATGTTTTTATGCGTTTTGTACATTTTATATGTTTTTTATATATATTGAACAATCATTTTTAATTAATTAGTTAAAAGTGAAACGATAATACGATTGATCTAGTCATCTTCGGTGAATTACAAACATGTAAGAATCGATTGTTCTTTTCATTATTGAATTCTAAAGATGCAAGAAACTCCTGATCTATTCATCTGTTACTAATCTAACTGCTTAGCTAAATACATTATTTATTGAAGTTTATTTCCTGACATTAACTCTGATTTAAGCAACATCATCGTTCCAAATACACCATTGGATGACGAGATTTATACGTAATTTCCTGAAAATAGATTGTGCGAATGAAGCGAACTCTGGTTTAATATTCTTGCGTTATGTTTAAGTTCAAAGTGATCTTCTTACGGCCTCCCCCCCCCCCCTCCGGTCAGAAAGCTAACTTTTTTATTTTTTTACGAAAGACATTATTCATGTAAATTTATTAGCTTTTCAAGTAAATATGACAAATAATAACAGATGAGAAAGAAAGGAAATTTAAATTAAACGCTTTTTCTTTAATATTAATTAACACTCGCATTCCATTTTTAATTTTATTTCATGCCGTAAGAAGATCACTTTGAACTTAAACATAACGCAGGAAATTTATAATAATATTAGTTAACACTGGCATTCCATTTTTAATTTTACTTCATGAGGCCCGAGAACATGTATCTAGACTATAATTTTAAACACAAATACAGCATATTACACGTCCACAGATACAGCTGAAACATTGACTTGTTCACGTAGAGTACATGCAATTTGGAGTGAATCTTTTCGTGAATGTTGGCTCAATGTGTAATCTTATCATCAGTATAAAATGAATCCCAACATAGTGCATGCTCAGGACGCATCCTCTGAAATAATGGATGGCAGCTAAATGCAATAAAATGCAATAAGTCGCAATAAAAAAATGCAATTTTTGGCGTTTTATTCCAACACATTTTTGAGTTAGTCGCAAGCGTATCTGTATGATCTCGTCAGGAAATGACTCTTCCAAGTCGTACATTTATCTGCATATTGTTTAAAGATTTCTTCTTGCCTCTTAGGAGTACTGGAGCCAGTAAGCCTAGCGGATCATATATTGAAGAAACTATTGACAGACTTTCGCGTTCAGTGGCAGGTCGGTCTTTCAACTCTATTTTAAACTGAAAGCAGTCTAGATCAATAGTTCTTTGTATACTTAAAACTGGCTCTGCGGGCATCTCTTCTTGACCCAGTCTTAGTTTTTTCTATCCTCACCTGGAGTTAATGCATCGTCTTCACAGAAGTCGTTTTTTCAGAAATTCTGATGCATTACCTTCCAAATTTTCTCTCCTTCTTCAGTCGCTCTCTAGATTGCAAAATTTCCACACGCCGGTGAGGATGCCTCTCTGAAACGAAGGACCGTCATGAACTGTCAAGTTCTTTGGATCTCGTCTGTGACGACTTCGTTTTTCCATTTATGCATGAAACCTGTAAAATTATTTTGTCACTCCGCGTCCTTGGAGAAAAACATCGTTCAGTTTTGTGTTTTAAGCTAAAATCGGTCTGTGATCCTTCTGTTTCTAGCCTTCTTTTTGAGAACATAAATAAAACTACGCTGTTGTGGAAAACACTGTGGTTTAACCAAAGCACTCAATACGCGACCATATCTTAATGAAATTATAAACATACAATAAAGTCATGGTTAAATAGAAAACTTATGATAATTAATTATGCTATTTTTTGTTAATTATTCAACTACACACAAATACTCTACTTTTTAGAACCACATAAATAATCAGAAAATAAGTTTGAATCTATAGCACTTGCTACTCATCCATCCTTTTTTCAATTGCACGGGACCGTGGAGGGTGGGTAATTTTTTCCGCTTGATTTAAAATTTTTACTGCACGACTCGCTTGCTCGCTTGCGAACGTGCTTGTGAAAAGTTGAGATTAACAATTTTAAAATGATGAGCTGGGGCTAATCACTTGGGCATCTGGACACCTAGATGGTGATGTTGCTAAGCGTCCATGTGCCTAAGCGACTGACTCTAAGTTCAAAGACCAATAAGGCATTGGTGCTGGGCAACATAACCTGTCAGCGCTGAACAATACTGAGGCTACTCTTTAAATAACTGTAAAACCTCGAACTTTAATCAAAGACGAGTCTGATCTTTTCTGGTTTTCTAGGATGGTAAATACCATGATGCGACTCGAATATCGAGCGAGTCATAAATTCTGTTAGAAACAAGCCTATTTTCGGATTTTGTATCGGGCATATTATGTGCATCGAATGTGTATCGCGTGTAACATAAACACGAACGATCAAAGAGCTCTGTGTTGGCTGCGCTCCGTTCAGGAAAAGTGAAACAGCGACGTCTGTTTCCTTTGGTTTAGTTTCTTTGTTTTTTTGTTTTATTATCTTCTTCGGGGCACTCCTAATCTGGTAGAAATCGTGGAAAGCAGCTGGGTATCTGTTGCTGCCTTTCTTTCCTGGTTTCCCATTCTTGTAATCCTTGTTTTAAGCGTCCACCGACTTTTAGATGCCTTTTAGAGTTGCTTTTTAGCGAATGTTTCCTTTGTTGCTTGGTCGTCGAATCGGTATCTGTCGGACATTAAAGCGTGTCTCTCCCATACACTGGATTTCGTGCTTTCCACACCTCTTTCGACACGAAGTCTACAAAGTCTGCAAGCATCACTCAGAATGTGGACGATAGTTTGCCTTCAACAATATTCCTTCCACTGTCATGTAACTTATATGAGAGTCTTTCTAACAAGATTTCAGTTTCCCTGATAATCAAGTACATCTGCTGCACCGACTCGTGTAAATACTCACGAAGAAAAATTGAATCTTAAGTGCTAGTCAATTAAGAGTGTTCTGAGTGTTCGCTTCATCGCGTTGCAGCGTTAAACTTTATGATTGAGCCTAGAGTAATCCACGACTACCCGATGAGCTTCGCTTGATATAAGCTGCTCTAAATAGTCTAGTCTGTCATTGTCATTCTCACAATCTGTACTCATATAGTTGGTGAACTGGTGGACGAATCTTGTATATAAGAGGGCATCGCCACCAAATTTATCGAGTCTTGTAGGCATCTTCTTCATAGTCATAAGTTCAATTCTATTACTTGTCGGATCAATCTCAACAAAGGTATCGCCCTGTTACAGGATGGAACCATGTGGTTGTCACTGTGTAGCAGGGTTGCTTCATGTTACTCACGATGTTCCATGCATTGATTGTGTGTGCATCCAATCACCTTACTTGCAAGAAACTAATCCAAAACAGTCATAAGAGAGGGGAAGAACAGTGTTACATTATATCTGCCTTTAAATAACTGCTGATGTGGTAGTGTCAGGATGTGACACATTAGTTGAACAACTTGTATGTGACGTAAACAACAGCCGAAAGGATTAATATATTGTCATCTCTTGGTCGCTGGACCTAAGTAAGGTTACTAATGAGACAATAAGAACTGATGCTGAGTCTTGGGGATTGAACCATTCGTTCTGAATGCCTTCTGGATCGATCGGAATCTCAGAGTTTTATCTGTCGGTCGAGATCCGAATCTATGGCAAGTGTGTCGACACGTCGCTGAACCATTATGTGACTATCTTTTTCAATCTCTAATTCCTAAATAACAAGGGCTTGGAAGGATCCATCCACTTCTTCTTTCAGAACCTTTTAACGTGTTCTTCTCCATGTCCAGTTCCCGTTCTATTTCTATTTTTGCAGCAATTGTTTTCGTATGTTTCAACGGTGTAGTATTTAAACTCAACTTGCAGTGAGACAGCTTTTACTTCTTGTTATACTTTTAGCAATTTACAGATCTAGATGTTCGTTGTGGTGTGGCTTAGGTGATACTTCTAATAAACTTTTTCTTTTCGAAGTCTTCGAAGTTAAATCATTCATAATCATACATGTCTATTATAACCTTATGTATTATATGCCAATACTAAGTACCAGTTTTGCACTTTTAGCACTGATAAAAACATAATATATGCCTAATTATACGATTAAGTGTTTGTAGTCTTACTCATCACAAACGGATTGCTATGCACAGAAAAATACACTTTTATTCAGTTCATATTTCCTTTTTATTTTGCTCTGTGTTTGTCATTTTATATCCTTCATACTCATCAGTCTGTACAATAAAGTTTAATAAAGCATTGCTTATTTACTTCAACTGGATACGAAAATGCTAGTTCCATAATTTTACAACTAGAAGTTCTACTTCAAAACCAATTAAAATACAAACTCCCGACAATAACTAGTGTTCTTTTCTGTTGACCTTATATTTGCTAGTGTCTAGAACGGGTACTCTAGAGGAATTATGCTTGCTCGTCCCGAATGTTTTCCCTCAAGCATTAGGGTGTTTTTGGACGTGGCTCCTTTTACAGCCGCCACCGAAGGAGGGCGTGGTGGTTTCCCTCAAGTATGCAATTTGATGCAATGCCATCAAATTGAACAGTTCAGCAGTCAGAGTATCTGAGCAGGGCAGAGTCTTGTTTTTTTTCTCGAATGCTCGCCCTCAAACAGTGTGTACTGCTATTGTATTATGTGTCAAAAGTGCAACATGTTGCTATGGCTGTCGCCGTAGTCATGGTCAAGGTCACTCTACAGAACACACAGTACATGGAGCAGGTGACGGCTATAGGTAACTAGCTGCTGCTGAGTCTCCTATCGAAACTTAACTTGCCTTTGTAATAACTCGACACTTTCGCAAACTCCAAGTCAAGACGGGTAGGTCTTCTTGGCTTGGTAGACAGTTCACAGTTTATCCGTGATTTAGTCTTATATCAAATATCGCTATTCTGGTTTTGCCACGGTAAGTTATTTCTCTATGGCGTTTATATTGGAATAAAAAACTATTGTATTCTAATGACACTTAATGGTTTCAACGCATTTCTGTTCAGTTATTCGGACCAGACAAACACCGTGAAATAATTGAAACCCAAAATCCGGCCATTACTCTCTTGAAACTCAGGTCGTACATATTGACATACAGAGCGGTCTTAAAATACACATATTTTACTCTTATCTAATCGTTTTCGAGATAATGGTGACTCGTTCTCTAACGCTTTTTGATATACAAAGGTCACTTGACTTTTGATCTTGACCCTGACTGTCGAGATTGAAATCGTGAGGTTACTCTTCACTGAACTCTGTAGGTTTGCAAATAAAGATTTGAGCTCTCTTTCTAGTCAGTTTACGTAACACATCAGGGCTTAAAATATTTTGAAGTAAATTTGACCTTAACCTTGGAGGTCAAGGTAAAGAAATTGTTGAATTCACGAGGACTCATTACCCTCTGTGCCTTTGCCAAATGTCGACTTCCTGGATTTCACGATTTCATCATCCTCTTTCTGAGGGCAAAATTCCATCTGCGTAAGTCAAATGGCGTAAACAAAAAATATTAAAATATAGCGATATATATACACTCAACAGCACCGACATGCTATAATCGCTCTCATTGCGGAGAGTTGGGCGCTTAAAATGACTATACTGATGTCTTAACTACCTAAACATGGCATTTGCCTGCCTTATAATGTCTTCAATGGCAAAATTTCAATGTCTATTTTTACATATAAAATATTAATGAATTTTTAAACAACTTGAGGTGGACTAACTAGACACTCTACATTATGTCTCTACAAAATTTGATTGTCGTAACCCTAGCCTCTGATGAGATCTATCTGTTATGTATAAAAACAGAGCGGATTGATATCTTAAAAAGTAGTCCCTCTCTTTATGGACAAATTGGTCCTAACGGTCACTCTATAAAGTATCGGCAAAATTTCAAAATGGCTGAAGGGTATTCGAGCTAAATCAGGTGGGAAAAATTTGTAAATCATGGAATAACAACAGAACAAAAGAGATAGGAAATGTAATAGATAGAAAGAATTATCGCCTAAAACTACGACCTCACCTTCATGAAACGGTTGCTAATAGATTTTTTCAACGGTGATAGCTCTATTAGTGGGTGGTTCTTAATCTGCCATTTCACTGAGTCCCAAGGCTAATTTTACCGATATAAGCATTTAACACTCGTGGACATGGTTATGACTCAGCTCTGATTTAAGTACCTTCGTATATCACCCTGTCAGAGCTACGAAACCTGACATTGTTTCACTAATATGGTTTGACTTCACATGTTCTGAGGCACGAATCTTGCATAGTAGTCCCTATTATTCAAATATTTACTGTAATTTCATGCACGAGATACACTCAATATAGAACAGCCTCAATTTTCAATTGGCTGCATATATTTAATTATTTCGTTAAAGTGCAGAACAGATAGTCAACTGTTTGTTTATGTTTAAATATTATGTAACCAAAGTCAACCAAAGTGAACAGAAATTTAAATAAGGGTGTTTAGGATTAACTTTAAAATATATAATAAAATATTTGATAGATGCAGAATTTGGCATAAATTCATTTTGTACACCCATAATATTCAACTTTTAACTTTTTCCATGCTTTTTGAAATAGCAATTCAAAAGTTTTAGCGGATAATTACAAAATTTACTGTTACTTTTTGACGTAATTAACCAGGCTCGCTGGAAGTATACAATTGTCATTTATTGTTTGAGGTTTGTGATTATTTGCCTATTCTTTGCTTTGAAAGAAAGGGTAATGTAGAAGTTGTATAGCATTGTCGTTGTGCTTTGAGGGAATTTAGCAAATGCCAATAAAGACTTGTGAGCCGTTGAATCTTACATAAAGTTGCCACAGGGGTGCTTCAAAGCGAGCGCAGTTGACTTGCATATAGTTATACAGCAAGGAGTATATCCAAACTCGTGTAGCGTGTCGCTTCTTGGAGCTAGCTGCACCTTACTTTTACTCCACATATCTCTCCGTCAGAGCTACGATGCCTTCTATTATTTAGTTGATAGGGATCAATATATGTGCTGAAGCTGCACATCACCAAGCTGTTATTATATATGTTGTGCTGTTGTCTGTATGTATGTAAACTTTTACTTACGAGGCAAAAACAAACAATCAATCACATCGTAATTGGTTGAATTACAAATTGCTCTTTTGGCTGCATAAGATTGATATGACTTATAACAAGAATCTTATGGTGAATTGCATGGCATCTAGTTTGTAAACAGGCTGGAATAAGCGGCGAAAATGCTATTTTCAAAATAAAAGAACATATTTTCAGCTTTGCCAATTACGATATGCTGTTCAATTTTGTTTTTCGCTCCTTGTACCAAATTCTTTGCCACATTCGTGAATGACTTGTATCCATCACTACTCGGCTATCCATCGCCCGTTTTGTGTATTGAAACAGTTAATCAAAATTTTATTCCTCCTACATTTTTTGTCTGATTGTTTGAAACTGACAGCATTCTTCCCTAGATAGTCACCACACGGCTTTCTTTTGCTGTTTCGGCTAGTCAGAATGTCGCTTGGCATTGTGGTTTCATTACTGTCGATGTGTCCTATGTAGCTGTAGCAATATTTTGATTCGATCCGCCAAAAGTAGGCAAAAATTCAACATTTTTCGAATTAGTTTGAATCTCTTTTAAAATGTTGCTGCTTCTACATTTTTAATCGGACGCCTAACATACTTGGTGTGTTTCGTACACAAATCAAACTAGTGGTAAATATAATACAATCAGCCAGATAGTTTTATTACTTTCCAATACTATGCGCATTTTCCTATTTGGATTCGACTCCCTTAGAGTGCTTGTAAAACGATTTCTTAGGCAAGGAATAGGCGCCTCTTGGTGGTAGCACAGCGCGGGTTGACTACACTCATTTATGTCACATGCAATAGATATTCTAGTTATTAATTTGGTTAAGCTTCAAGTTGTAGTAATAAAATCGGTTTCCAAGATATTTATATTTAATGATTTCTAGATCAGGCGACTTTGTAGGGCTGGGCATCATGTCAGGAAGGGACGGACGGGCCATCCGTCGTCTGTATGTTTGTATGTACGTATATAAACTTTCACTTGCTTCTGCTGTCGCGGTTTCGCTCAGATTCTTCCTTTCCATTTCTAGATTAGCTGACTTCGCCGACTGCTCTTACCACACCAATAGAGGGGGTATCGTCTTCTGTGTGTACTTGTTTGTGTAAACTTTTACTTAAAATGCTTCTTCCCCTTCAGTTTTTATTGGATTCCTTTCAAATTTTGTACGAATCTTTTCTAGGTATGCCTCTCTTGAAAAATTACATTTTTGGCAATCTGCCAAAAAGTGGCTAAATGGGGTTATTTAAAGTTTAAAATGCCAATTTTAAAAATAGTTCTTCTCCCACTCTTTATCGCTTTGTCTTAAAATTTTGCATTAATTTTTTGACGATCCATCAAAAATTGACCAAATGGGGGGGGGGGGGGGGGTGGAGATATTTTTAAATTTGTGATGGTGAATTTTCAAAACGTCTCTTCTCACACAAATTGGATAGGATTTCTTTTCAATTTTGAACGATTGCCTCCAATACGAAAAATTACATTTTTTGGCCATGTGGCAAAAATGGAGCCATTTTAAACTTTTTGGTAGCATATTTTCAAATTGCTTTTTCTAACTAATTTTGATTAAACTGTCTTCGAGTTTTTAAAAGATGAGAAATTGCTATTCTTTGCGATCTGTTAAAAATTAGCCAAATGGAGGGCATCTTTAACTGTATGGTAGCCAATTTTTAAACGCTGCTTTTTAAAATTTGGATTAGATTACCTTTAAATTTCGTCCGAATGTTTACTGGGTAGACCTCACTTGAAATGTTTTAGCAATCCACCAAAAATTGACCATAGAGGGGGCTAATATTTTCAAGATTTTTTGCAGTCAATTTTTCAAAAGTTTTTCCTCCACAGTTTGATCTGGTAAATAGGATTGGGGCATTTATTTTTTGTTGATTGTCTGTTTTCAAAATGCTTTGTCTCCCATAGTTTTGATAGGATTCCTATCAAATCTTGCAGCAATATTTACTAAGCAGTTCTCTCTTTAAAAATATTTTTCTGGTCATCCACCAAAAATTGGATTAATTGGGGTAATTTAAATAAAAACTTAGTAGCGTATTATAAATATGTTTCTTCCACAATTTTGATCTTTTTTCAAATTTTGAGCGATTGTTTTCTCTTGAGAATTTAGTGTTTGGTTGATCCGCCTAAAACTGGAGGGAGGGGGGTCATTTCAATTTTTTTCGTAACCAATTTTTCAAACGTTTTTTCTTGTAAAATTTTAATCAAATTGCCTTCAATTTTTTTATTTATGTTCACTAGCCTGATATCTCTAGAGACGTTACTTTTGGCGAACCATTAAACATTGGACAAATAGTAGGGAGGGGGCATTTTTTGGTAGCCAATTTCCAAATAGTTACTTTTTCCACGACTTTGATCGAATTGTCTTCAATTTCTTCATAAATGTTCACTAGGCGGCATTGTTTTTGAAAAATTGCTTTTCTGACTATCCGCCAGAAATTGGCTAAATGGGTGACGGTGACGGGGAGATTCAAAAATATTTAGTAGCCAATTTCCAAAATGTTTTCCCCACAATTTTGACCGGATTCCTTTATAATCCCGTACGAATTTTCAACAGCCATGTTTGGCAATATGAGTACCACCTTTTGGCCACCATACAAGCCCATGGCCCAACTGGCAACGTATTAAAACATTTTTTCACTGCATTTGTTCTAAATTTAAAAACGATGCTCTTCACGTAATCCTTTCTTTTTTGTGCACACCCAGTAATTCAACCATTTCGCATGATTCGATCTAAACTATAGACGGAATTGCGTTTGTACAAGTTTTGGCATTGGCATTTTTAACACCACACACTGAACTGACAATGATCCAGAAATTTATGTCTCAAGTCCTTATCCTTAGAATGTAGGACTTCTCTTGCTCTTGTTTCTGTTCTGTGTGGAAATTTTGGTGGTATCTGTTAACCATTTTACTTGTAAGATGTTCTAGACAAATAATTCTCTTTCCGTGCTACCACCGCAGATTGCCTGTTTATTGTATAATGAATCGCTCTGTAAGCCCTTATCTGGAGTGGAACACACAATAGCAAATAGCAAAAGTACTGACTTAAACATACATTTATGATCCTTTTCAATTTCTTTTCCATCCTCGTCGAGTTCAAGAATTATCTGCAAAATTTGCACTTAGTCTTAACCTGTACTTAGATACCTTAAGACATGCTTCGGACGAGGAATTCAAGGTACTACGGGGCTTCGCATCAAAATCAAGGTTGGTGGCGTCGGATATACGGTTCGTCCTCGTGGCATTCTGCGCAGGACTCGTCATCTGAAGAGTAGAACAAAAGAAAATGAGCGAGCATGAACCTGCTCCGCATACTTTCTGTACGGAGACAAAAGTATCCACGGCATCCTCGCAATTGGTCATGATTTCTGTACCGCAACCTCTACCGCTGTATTCTCCACTCTCAGCGTTATATCACCCTTCACTTCGTGTCAAGATGCCAGATGACTGATAGGCCATTACGACCTGTTAGCATACCCATCCGACCTGGCGTCGAAGCATAAGGTAGCAGCCAAGCCATCTCCACCAGATACTTTAAGTACCTGAGAAGAACTGGTTTCTCCATTACCCAAATCAAGCATAAATATGCCGGCAGG
This sequence comes from Protula sp. h YS-2021, assembly GCA_949752745.1. Classification (NCBI taxonomy): domain Eukaryota; kingdom Metazoa; phylum Annelida; class Polychaeta; order Sabellida; family Serpulidae; genus Protula; species Protula sp. h YS-2021. The sequence continues at coordinate 44,248,459 of OX457026.1, read as the reverse complement.
AAGGAGGCTAAAGAATTGTTGGAAAGCGTGGCAAGCGTTAGGAGCTGCCAAACACACCGTCTGTTGGTTGCGTTTGGGTACCTATCACCGTAAGGTGAATTTCTGATATTTTTTGCTAATATAAAGAGCTGGTGAAAAACTTAAAATCAAAGGATTTATGCATTTATCTTTTTGGCAAAAGTGGAAAATGAGTGTTTCTATGACTTAATCTATTGTTTTATGATAATCCTTTTGTCACAACGCCACAGTAGATCAACATAACAATAAGTAATTGCTAAGTGAGCTCAAAAAAAGTTCACTGGTTAAGATGTACAAAATTCCGAGTGAATAAAAGTTGCTAAATCCCCTTTGCAATTAGTCGGTGGGATCTTCTTGGTAACAACCAATGTCAAAAACGTTATTTTAAATGCATAAGGCGGATCAACATTGAAGTGACGTCGATCCTTCGTTTCGTATAGCAACCCAGCTATATATATAAGAACTGCTAGTAGAGACAAGGCAGAGAAGGAAAAATAACGCCAACACAACAAGGAAATTAACGCGAAACGTAAGAAGGGAAAGAAGCAACGAAACTCAGTAAGTGAAAACTAAGGGCAAACTAAATCAAGGATTGAATACGAAATGTTTATTTATTGTATTCCGCTGTACTCTATATTGGTAATTAAAATAAAGGCGTGATTCTAAACCATTCTAAATCATTGGAAAACTTCCTTCACTGACGCAGTTGGTGAAAATTGGAGGAGATACCAAACCATCCAAAGCGAAGCTATGCAGCAAAAAAATCAAAAACAAAAAAGCGTATATACAGGATATTTGTTGTGAACAGCGCCTTTGCGACAAACAAGGTCAGTGAGAAAAAATTCCGCGAACTGAATGATAACGCGAAGCAAACTCTTTTTAAACCATTTGCAAACACACAGTGCAAATAACCAAGAAATAATGGCCTTACACCACGCACATCTGCTGGCATCATCTTTTGGCGACAGCGGCGACGCAGACCGTATTTTTGGAAAAATTTAAAACATTTTGTCAACTTAACAAACTAAAGAACGAGGAGCTGGCAATGCACTTAAAAATTTATATGAAAGCGCGAAATTACCGTGACGAAGAGCTATCGTCTATGGTAGCGATAAAAGCGCTCTTCAGCAGCGTTTTATAATGAAGCAAGGCGGCACCCTTCAGATGGTACAAGAATATAGAGAACGAAGACACCAAACAACGGAAACGCCTGACGCGTATATCGATTGGATGGTGCGCCAAGGACGCCTGTTACATAAAGATGACACAGATATAATACTAAATTTTCCGCCAAATATCCACAAATGATACTGATAAACCAAGCAAAACCCATAAAGGAGGTGCGGATGGCAGCGAATCTGGCAAGCGGCCTTGAGCCGAAACCTATGACCATCGTTGCATCAGTCGCTGCAAAATCTGAGCTTGACGTCATCAGGGAGGAATTTGCATCCCTCCGGAAAGCCATAATGGACCTAAGCCTGAGCGCAGTAGCCAACCAAGAACCACAGCCGCCGCCAGTACAAGCGTACAACGCACAACCAGGCTACTATAACAACTACCACACACACAACTATCGAAAGAACAGAGGGAACCATTACCGCGCTGGTCAGAACCACCAATAGCAGAAGCCAACAATGACGGCAATACAGCGGAAAGTCAAGGGAGTGCTTTAGATGTGGTAAGTTCGGTCATATTGAAAAAAACTGTGAATTTTGTAATACGTGTAAGAGAACGTGGACCATGTACTCGATGAATGACAAGTCCTATTACTGGCAGCTTACTGTGTCCTCCGTTAAAAATAAATTCTGGTAATATGGAGCCAATAATTAGATTTAAAGATCAAGAACGGTACAGTGCTGAACGGTCATTTAACAAAGGTGTAAATACTGTAAATAAGCAAAACATGTACAGCATAGGTGCCGAACAGGTTGATAAAGCAGAACCAATCCACTCAACCAAATCAGAAACTAACCAAACTACTTATACAATTGACACAGAAGTAACAAAAAATGGTGCGCAAAATCCTGGAAAGTCTGGTATTTAAAATTTAGAAAAACTCCATCCAATTGAAACCATCACGGAAGCAATCCCTAGTAAACAACAGGACCATCAAGAATCTGCAAAAGTGGCTAGTATCCAACAAAAATTAAACAAAAGTGCTCAATCAGAATACAGCTCAATTATTTTAACTATCAAAACGCTCTCTTAGACTCAGGTGCTCAAATTTCATGTATTCCTAAAGCAACGTACGAGAAAGTGTGCAAAGCCAAACAAATCGAACTTCAAGCACCCAATGTTTCAAAAGTAAGAGGCGTTAGCGGCGATTTAACAGACGTTTTAGGTCAAATATCTCTCCGTCTTGCATTTACCGATTACTTCACAAGACACGACTTCTATGTCGTCGAAAGTATCATTCATCCAGTAATTTTAGGCACAGATTTTCTTCATGATAACGGTATTACACTGCACTTCGAAAATGTCACAATGCATTTGCAAAACGGCAATCCAGTACTAAGAAACAAACGCTTAGGATGTGCTATGGGCTCATGTGACGTACTGTTAACTGCAAAGTCATACTGAGTTATTCCGGTAAACATTAAGTCAATGGGCAAAGATAAAACCGGTATTTTAGAACCTATGAAAAAGCTATTAACAAAGCATAACCTGGTCGGAGCAAAAGTGCTCATACAAGGAAAATGCGAGGGCTACGAAATGCTCAATCCAAATAAACGGGACATAAAAATAAAGCAAGGTGAAAAGGTAGCACTCTTCACACCCATTCCAAGTTCTTGACGGCATCACTATTTCCCACGAAGACAGAATGAGTGGTAAGTTCTCGGACATCAGTACGGTCGTAAAAGTAAATACAGAGCAGTCAAAGGTATGCAGCGACGCCACCAATGACAGGTATGACAATGAATACGTCGAAATCACGCAAGAGTTAGGTTTTAACTTCGATCAATGTAACATGAACGAAGAAGCCAGATGAAGCTGGTCAGACTGTTAGGTAATTACAGATCCGATGCAAAACCAATACGTCAAAAACCTTACAAAGTGCCCAGAGATAAAAACCAAATACCAAGTCAACAAACAGATGATCTGGAAAAACTTGGTACCATCAAGCCTTCGCCAACTCACTGGCAGTCACACGTAGTCTTTGGCAAGAGAAAGGATGGGTCATACAGATTTGCGATAGATTACAGACAGTTAAATACGACATACGACACCGCTATTACGTGAACTCTATTGGCTTCCATTTGCCATTTGCTAACGGATACGATATAAAATTTTACTTTTTAAAGTTATTAAAGCCTTAAATGGGAGTGCACCAGCATATATTAGTGATCTCTTATCTGTTTATTTACCTACCAGAATCTTTCGTTCACAAAATAGTTTTTTGAGCACAAAACTCGGAATTCGTATGGTGATAGAGCATTTATGAACTATGCTCCGCATGAATGGAACGCCCTTCCTATCTCTGTTAGATCAAATGACACTGTAGCTGGTTTTAAAGGAGCGCTTAAGACGCACCTTTTTATTCAATATTACAACAATTAAACAGGTGTGTGCTTATTCCATCAGTATTAAATTAAACAGTATAAGTTTCGTGTCAAACTGTTTCAAAGTTCATTTAGGTTATCTTTGTTGGGTTATGTTTTATTGTAATATAAAGATGCTATACTATTGTGATTTGTATATATTTACTTTTTGTAATGCGCTTTGAGCTTTGATTGGGTAAAGCGCAATAGAAACTGATCATAATAATAATAATAATAATAATAATAATAATAATAATAATAATTAAATAGGTAACAGAACCACTGTTCTACCCTATGATCTCCTTCAAAAACATCGTAGAAGCCCTAGGAAACGGCAAAGCCAAGGTTTTTTTAGCGTTTTAGACTGTGCATCCGGGTTTTGGCAAATAAAATTTGAAGAGGGTTTGTTACGCATCGGGGAGTATACGAATTTTGCCGCTTACCCTTTGGTCTCATGAACAAACCAAGTGCCTTCGCACAAGTAATGGGCGAAGCTCTGCGCTATATGAATTGGAAAAGCGTCATGATTTACGTGGATGACGTATGTGTTTTCAGTAATGATTTCGAATCTCATCTCAGCCACTTGGAAGAAGTCTTTAAAGTCCTGCTCAAAGCGAATCTCAAGCTGAAGCCAAATAAATGCCAATTTGCTAAGGATAAAATTGAATACTTAGGTCACATAATTTCTAGCGATGGCATACAGGTAAACCCAGAAAAAAACGTCTGCAGTTCAAACCTTCCCCACACCGAAGAAACAGAAGGACGTCCGAACCTTTCTAGGCCTTTATAATTACTACCGAAAGTTTATTAAGGATTTTTCTCGTATTGCACCACCGCTAAATACATTATTGAAACAATGTGAAAATAGATTCTCGTGGAACCATGCTTGTGACATAGCATTCAACAAGCTGAAGAAAGCCTTAAGGTCACAGTCAGTCGTTTTGGCATTTCCCAACTTCAACAAACCATTTATTCTCAGTACAGAGGCTTCAGATTTTTCAATTGGGTACATCTTGGGCCAAGAATACGACCAAGGTAGGGAACGTGTCATTGCATACGGCGGCAAGGCTTTCAAAAAGCACCAGATTAACTACAGCATATCCAAAAAGGAGTGTTAAGCAGTCTTTGAAGGTGTCAAACACTACAACCACTTTTTGGAAGGTCACGAATTTCATGTAATCACCGATCACTCTGTGCTAACATGGCTATCTGACAAGCGAGAACCAAGAAACAGGCTTGATGGGTGGCTGAACTACAGGTACATAGACACAAGATAGTACACAGACAAGGAAAGAAACACCTAAACGCAGATGCATTATCCAGGCGGCTCTACCCACCGATCAAAGAGGAAGATGCACCAACAGCAACAACATCAGTCCAACTTCCAGAGAAGATATCGGATGTCTCGAGTGCGCAAACAACACCGTATTACGAAAACTGTATTATGAATAGGAGAAAGCACGCCAAATCCCTCAAATGAATACACTGCAAGCTGTGATGAACTCAGAAGCCTGCTTCTTCGACATCACTCCTACCGAGCTGGCTCAAGAAATATGCCATTTAACTGCCGTAGAAATCAGTGAACTTCAACAACAGGATCCTGAACTGTTACCATTCTTTGAATATCGACAAAAGGAATTCTCCCAGTTGATCCAAGAGAGCAAATTTTTACGCGGCAGAAGCCCGCCATCACATTATCCAAAACGATGTGCTCTACCACAAGACGGTCAAACAGGGGAAAGGATCAAGAAAGAAAAGAACAGTACTGCAATTGGTAGATCAATCGAATCTCAGAGATAATAATCTTCGTTCCTTTCACTACTGCAAGTTAGGAGGTAGTCACCAAGGAATTGAACGAACACGCGAATTAATCAAACGGAAGTACTACTGGCACAAAATGGATTCCGACATTGAGATATACGTTAAGTCTTGTGACATCTGTCAGCGTACAAAGCAGTTGTATCACAGATACAGAGCACCACTCCGTACCCTGCCTGTGGAGGATATATTCACCCGATGGCACATGAACATCCTCGGTCCTCTCACGACTGATACAAATGGGTACAAATACGTCCTACTCTTTGTCGACAGCTTCAGCAAGTGGTGCGAAGCCTTTCCACTCAAAACCCAACTAGCAACAGAAATCGCAGAGGTACGAAATCATCTGCAGATACGGAGCGCCAACTTCACTTCTCTCGGATCGCTGGAAGAATTTTATGTCGGCCCTCGTACAAGAACTGTGCAAATTATTTCAAATCACTAGATTCCATACTAGCAGCTATAATCCACAGACTAACTCTCAGTGTGAGCGTCTTAACAGTGTAATTGTTAAGGGTCTACGTGCATATACCTGCGAAAATCAGCTGGATTGGGCAAAGCATCTTCAATCTGTCATGAGCGTTTGCAGAACAGCACAGTCAACCACGACAAAGATGTCACCGTACTTCATTTTATTTGGAAAGGAATGCCGCTTCCCCATAGACAGTGTATACGATATACCGGACAACATCAGGAAGGAATACAAAGAATTTATTGCAGAGAGACACCAAAGAATATCTGACGCTAGGGAGCATGCGAAAGAAACCACTTTGGGCCAACAGCAAAAGCAAAAACAGCAACATAACAAGAACGCTCGACCACCCACTTTCAAGATAGGTGACAGAGTTTGGCTATACTGCATGAAGGTAAAAGATAAACTATCAAGAAAGTTACATCATAAGTGGTTAGAGCCTTACCTCGTCATTGCAGCATCCAACAATCATACCTTCAAACTTCAAGACACATCTACAAGAATAACATTAGCAGCCCCAGTACATGCAAATCGACTGAAGCAATATTTCAACCAAAAAATAGACCTACAAATCCGCCAGATCTCTCTCAGGAAGAACTAGGAAAAGATATGGACGCTCATCTCCTCCCAGAGGAGGAAATTAACCAAAACCAGTCCTCAAAATTAAGTTCAATCCCCGTAAACAACCCCTGTAGTCAAGATCAAAGAAACACACACATTGACGCCAGCGATATCGACAGAATCACCCAGTGCTCGAAGCAAAAAAGAAAGAGATATTACAGAGTTAAGTTCAAAAGCCATCTCAAGCAGAAACCAGGTTGGTTCTATTCACATAATCTACCAAAAAATACACTTTCAGATACGACAACAATTAAGTTCTAGCATACCTTTAGTGACGTCCTGCAACAAATTGCTTGACTATGACCAATTAACATGCCATTTTATACGAGACAATAATAACAATATTTTCATAACAATCCAGTTCAGTATTATTGTGTCTTTCTTATCACATCCGTTTAGAGCCAAAATTGGTCAACAACTTTCGAAGTCTAAATTAAAGAAGTACACTATAATGCTAAGTAACTATATAAGCACTTGATCAAAGCTTATTACACTGGACATCCATCTTGACCTTTATCTAACAAAATTATTGAATATCTTCATAGGTATCCTGGTTCTTATCGCCCTGATAACTTCATCTGCAACCACAGCAACAGCATTTAAACCTACCTTAATCCAGCGATCCAACTACGGAATAACCTTCAAGGAGATATCATACTTGGACAACGCTGAACAAGGCTGGAAACACTCTTTTCATATCTCTCTACCAAACAAGATAAGGAGAATACCCAATCTACCTGCATGCAGAGGTAACAGTATGCGCAATGCAGGACGACGCAGCTAGAAAGCTACACAAATTACAAATAGAAACAGATGGATCAATAAAAAATGCAATAAATGACATTAAGGCACTAATACCACACCAAACGTTAAATCGCACCAGAACACGAAATCACAGATCGTGGATCCCAATCATCGGAGAATTCTCTAAGGAGCCTTTGGTACATCTACAGATAAAGATTTCGAAAGACTAGCAAAGTATCTGAACAAACTTGAGGAACAAAATAAACAACTGGCCAGAGCCTTCCAAAAACATGAGCAAGAATTAGCATCTTTTATGGTAGCTTCGAATGGCAGTCTATCTAACGCAATGCAAGGCATCGAGGAAAATCACCAAATGTTCAAAAATCTTACAAGCAAACTCGAAACTTCTTTCAAATCCTCCATTCACGCTTGGGCGCAACTCAGTGATATCATGCTGCAACACGTCAAAAACGCACAACTTCTAGAAATGAGAATGCAAGACGTTGCCATAGAGATCATCAATGGTAAATTACCACCGTTCCTTATACCAGTACACATCCTTAACGAAACACTTATAAATGTTGAAAATTCACTGGCCAAAACTTAATCAGAATTCCACATTGCCAATACCGAATTAAATTACTACCACGATACTTTAACTGCAACCATTGTTCAATCACTTCTTCTCATAATGTTTTCAAAGTATTCGAAGTTTTGTCATTTCCAGTACCACTCAATCACTCAACCGCACACACATCATAACTTATGGATTTACCTCCATATCTGGCAGTGTCACATAACAACTTCATTGAAATATCTCAGTTCATATATAACCAGTTTGCAGGAACAAGTTTCAAACACTGTTCACTACTTTTAGGTCAACAAAGCATCAGCAACCCAACCTGCTTAAGCTTCATTTATTTTCGATACAGCTCAGATATTAAGCGTTTATGTGATTTTAGATTTATACACTCTGGCGTACAACAGTTTACTTTAGAACTTGAACCCGGTAAAGTGTTAATGTCAGCAGTTCCAAAGGTAAACGTTGAATGCACTCATCAAGACAAAATAAGCGAAAGTGGATGCAGCTACTGTGTACTTGACATACCATGTCACTGCAAGCTAGTAACAAGAAAATATGAACTACATACTAGAATAAATAACTGTCACAGTATTAAAACTCAGATTACAAAATTATTTCCAGTAAATCTGGCATTACTTCAAAACTTCTTTAATGACAGCGCGCTGAACTTCGCTCAAGGTGATACCTCATACGACAGCATTTTTAACGCATCCCTACATGTTTTCAAACTTTTTGAACACCAGTTTTCACATACAATGACACTCGATCATAGGATGCATCTCAATTTAAAACACATGGCACTCAACGCCCAAAACAACGCAACCATCTATCAGTCTCTCATTGATCCTATAATTTCAGGCGATTGGAAACCAACATCTAAATCATTCTTTGCAAAACATTTAATTGATATTATACTTGGTAACGGTCTACTGTTCTGTATCTTAACATACACAGTGCATACACTGACCAAAGCAAAAGCAAGTGCTGAGGCGGTACAACCGCCTAACCTTGCCTGGGATTTCAAAACTACAATGCCACCGGCACCTATGTTATCTAGGGTTACTGCCAACGATTCATTGTATATGGCATGGTTAGCTGTAACAACAATCGTAATCATATGTATTGTATTGTGGAAGCTGTCTAAATGTAAGGTTAGGAAATTCAGTCACAGCAGACTTATCATGTGTGTTTCAGACGGTTTTGACTGTGTATCACTTAACGCTCTTTCAATTCATTACTGTTATGAATTACTATCTGTTGACCAAACTCGGGTTACAAAAATAATATTATCAAGTAGATATTTTGTCCCAGGTATACATATCGAATGGCACGATTTCTCGCTGTACAATAACTTGAATAATAAAGTTATGAGTCCCCAAATTTACTGTTTGTAAATCCTTTTATTTTTGGAAACTCTCAACTCTGATAAAATTACGCCCGTGATAAATCATAGCGGACAATGCACCCCAATCCCTTACACCCCAGCCAAAGAATCACATATTAAAATAAATATGTTAGAACACACGAACAAGTTTCAAACTACTCGCATCAAGATCCTACACCCTCAGCACCCCAGAAAATACATCCAAAGCCACAAATAACAAATGGTATGCCCGTGATTTAAAAGTTAACAGTAACAATGAAGAGATCCTTACATACTTCTGATAAATATTGCGTGGCAACAATAATGATTATTAAATTTTTAGCTATATTAGCATATGGTAGTTTTAATGTTACTTATGTTAATACAACTTAATATTACTTCTTGGTAATGTATATGTGATTATTGTATAAACCTTACAAATAACTAAAAATGTTCCAATGTATCATGTAAAAAACAGAAGCAAGAGAAAAAATATGTGTAGTGTAGTAGTATATCTATACTATCCACTTGTAAATAGATTTCGCGTTGTGCAAAAATATATATCGGACGGGCATCTTTAGAAATATGTCCTGTATCTTAGCAACAGATTTTGTTTTCTTATAATTATGAATATTAAAAGATACGTATGTTCGCAATGGAATTATTATGGTTGTGTGAATAGTGTGCTTACTGCTTTTATATTTGACTTGGAGAGTCAAAATTCGAGCGGGGGGGGGGGGCATTGGTGATATTTTTTGCTCATGTAAAGAGCTGGTGAGAAGCGTAAAAACAAAGGATGTATGCATTCATGTTTTTGTTCAAAAGTGGAAAATGGATGTTTCTATGACTTAATCTTTTGTTTTATGACAATCCCTTTGTCACAACGCCACAGCGGATCAACATAACAATAAGTAATTGCTAAGTGAGCTCAAATAAGTTAACTGGTTAAGGTGAATAAAATACCGAGTGAATAAAAGTTGCTAAATCCCCTTTGCAATTAGTCAGTGGGATCTTCATGGTAACAACCAATATCAACAACGTTATTTTAAATGCATAAGGCGGATCAACATTGAAGTGACGTCGATCCTTCTTTTCGTGTAGCAACCAAGCTATATATAAAAACTGGAGACCTCTGCTAGTAGAGGCACGGTATAGAAGGAAAAATAACGCCAACATAACAGGAAATTAACGCGAAACGTAAGAAGGAAAAGAAGTAACGAAACTAAGCAAGTGAAAACTAAAGGCAAACTAAATTAAGGATTGAATACGAAATGTTTATTTATTGTATTCCGCTGTATATTGGTAATTAAAATAAAGGCGTGATTCTAAACCATTCGTTGTCATTGGAAAACTTCCTTCACTGACGCAGTTGGTAAAATCCTTCCGCCGCTAGTCAATCCTCCCGACCCTTCTTTAGCCAAGGTATACGAGCACCAGCCAGAAAGCAACTGGCATTACGCGTTATGAATCAAGAACTGATAGGCAAGAAAGCCATAGAAAAGATGTCTATGGGTACTCAAGGGTTTTTCAGTCAAGTCTTTCTTGTACATTCGTTAAGTTGGTGCCTTGTCATAGACTTGTCACAACTCTGTCACCCATGAATTGGGATACCGTAATATTGAAAAACCGCCAAACATTAGTACTTTCCATGCCGAACTGGAGCTGTGATACCAGTTAGAGATCGTAGACCATATGGTGAAGCGCCGTTTACGCATTACCACTCATCTACCATAGCTTTCTGTAAGAAAACAATCAGTAACAAGTATTCTGTTCCAAACTAGTACTTAATTAGCAATAAACTTTAGAAAACTCTCAAAATGACAAAATTATTAAATATTTGAACTTTACCACTGCTTTTTCAAAAGTGTGCTCACCGGAAGGACTCACAGAAATCAATGCATTTGGCAACTGGTTTGCAAAGATCATTATTTAGGCCCAAGAAACATCAGTTTCTATGGCATTAAAACATCATCATACTAGGAATGAAGGATCTTCATTCATTTTAATATAAAAATTAAATACGAAAACTTCCAGAAATTTCCGGGCAGCAACTCTAGCACTCCCAGCTGCAATAAGTGGCAATATGGGCTATGCCAAAACATAAATAAATAGCTTACTTTTCTGCCCAAATTATTTAACTAAACAAAACCATTTCTCCACTCTGGGATAGGCATAAAGAAAGCGCTCTACTCCTTTATTTTGATACTGATTTACTGTAGTCTTCGCTAGAAATGCCAAAATTTAAACTTTAAACAGGTCAAAATTCCGCTTTTCTTCTTATATAATTTGGCAGAAATCCAGCAAAACAGCTGAAATAGCAACCAACTTATTGAACCTATTAGCATTTCCATATGCAAATCCCCTGGCTTTTTTCATCACTTAACACCAAAGCTATTACTACATGCTATCTTTCTCGCTAAAAACTTGGGTTGTTCAAATACACGTATTTACATACATTTTCTCAAGTACTGTAGCACAACTTGTGCTTACAATGGCGAGCTAGGGCTATTTTTATCATGGTTCCATACTCGGAACTACAACCATCTTTATACCCCTTACTGTCATGTACTGCGCGTCCTCCAAATGATTCAAAATGCATTTTTAAGAGAAATATCCAGCCAAAAATACTAAAATCAAAACGAATATAAACAACCTGACCAAGAGAACTACTGATGTCAATCCCACAAGAAAACCTATTAAAGAAGGTACAGAATCTAGACCTGCAGAACGACATCTCTTACCTGTTGAGCGTCTACTCGAAATAGAATGGATCACGGACCAGCTTCAATGTCAAGCATAGGAATCCAGTGTTTACTCGCCGCGGTGTTCTTAACACAGTAAGTGCAGTGTATGATCCGCTGGGTATTGCGTGCCCGTTTGTATACGTTGCCAAGAAGCTGTTCCAGGCTAGATGCAAGATATAAAAAAGTTGGGACTACCTAGTAGAAGAAAGAACAATAAGTACCAGATGATTGGGAACACTTGTGTTCTATGGCAAATCGAAGTTCCTTGGTGCATGATTAACGCTGAAATGTCAAATGTCAAGGTGGTGTAGCTATATCATTTCTACGATGCAGGTGAGGAGGCCTACGGCAAAGTCACATATGTGCGTATCAACAAAACATTTCTCCGCTGAAACCGATTAGTATTCCGCGACTAGAGTTGTGTGCAGCCGTGACAAGTGTATATTCCAACAGTATGATGCAGCAAGAACTTAAAATTCGAGTGCGCGAGGTATTTTTCTGGACATAGAGAAGCATAGTGTTATATTACATCAATCATGTTTTGCGTAGGTTTCAGACGTTTGTGGCGAACAGCCTCACAGTCGTTCCTGAAGGGTCCAGAGCTCATCAATGGCGGCATGTAAACTCAGGTAACGGTCCGGCTGACGATGCATCACGAGGACTCAAGCAGGCGTAAATCGTTCAAAGATGGCTGAATGGTCTAGCATTTTTACAGATTTACGAATCCTGTTGGCCGAAATCTAAAATTGAGTTGTCAACAATAATCTAGAATGACATCGAGGCAAAACATCTGACTACTTCTTGTGCCACTGTGACCTTGCAGGAAGAAACAGCTGTAGCTTAGATCCTTGTTCATTATTCAGACTGGTTTGAACTCAAAAGAGGAATTGTCTGGATTTTCAAATTCATTTCATGGCTACGGGGCTACGAAACAAAAAGGCAAACGTGGTTAAAGTGTTATCGTCCGACCACTTACAAGTTGCCGAAAATTGTATTGTAGGATATGTTCAGAGAAAATGTTTCAGGACCGAAATACAAGATCTCAAGACGCAGTGCAAGCTGAAAAGAAGTACGCTGTACTCGGTAGAGCCTATTCTTGACGCACAAGGGCTTTGCGCATCGGCGGTTGCTTGCATAATGCTGTTGATGCGATAGAAGTGAAGCATCAGGTCATGTTACCGAGAGACTGTCACGTGTCCTTATTGTTAGTGAAGTACTAACATGAAGTCCGAGTACGTCACTGCGGCACTGCATACGTTCTATCAATACTTCTACGAAGTATTGGATCCTTAAGGTCAGGTAACTAATTCGCAAAATTCCAAAAAGTTGTGTTGTCTGCAAGAGGTTGTATGGACAGCCGATGTCTTAGCGAATGTCAGACTGGCCGACTGACAGATTACTCCGAACGCGAACGTATCTATCGACTCTTGCCAAATTCAGCATAGACCATGATATTGACTGTGTTTTGCAAAGCATTCGCAAAATCCTTCTCTACCCACAAGTTTCAATATTTGATAAGTGCGTAATGGTTACCATCATAATCAGTTGTTGAGTCGAAAGAAAATAAAGCATAACTTCTAGGTCAATCTTTCCGTTTTATGATGGAGCTTTTCTCACCATTCAATTCATCAAAAGATTCGTAAAGAGTTTCAAAAGCGTCAAGATATCTTCCCTTATTAATGTTAAGCTTGAGCGGTCTGGATAGAACTGGTTCGCTATTAGTGTAAAGCTACGCGTAGCTAAGATTAAAATGCTCAAAATTGTATAGATTTCTTGTTGCTGTTCCAGGAAAGGTTTCATTATGAACCAGTCCAATGACAATACGCTTAGGTAATTGACAAAAAAGATGTTATCTTTTACAAACGATGAAAATCCAGGGGGAATTGCCAAAATTTTACATTCTGTGCTGGTAATATGAAATTTGACAGGAGTTTTCATCAATGCACCTGTATGTCCTAGTTGAATATTTGACAGGGCCCTCACTTTGCGAATGGTTAGGAAACATCTCTCACTTCTACCTTAAAGGTATCATTTGCAGCCATTTATAAATATTATTCTTATTCTAACGATCGTAGTCTAGCAAGTCCACTCTCAAGGCACCCGTCATCATGAACTCACGACTTAGACGAGTATGCAAATAATGTAAACTATTATTTCCTGCTTCAGGTATTTCACCACCCTCAGCATTTACATGAAAGCCCGTTATAAACTTTCCATGACTGGGTATTTTCACCGCATGATAATTCATCGATCCAACAGTATCTTTATAGATGAGACGCATGGAGCGCTCAGAATTAAGACTTTTTTTCCAAACAATGAATGAGGTGAGAAATGATGCTAATATAACCATGGAAATTGTTATTGTCTGAAATCACTCGATCATTAAAAAATAATTCAATATTGGACCATAAGCCGTTAAACAAATCATTGATGGATGCTACGCTAGCATCTATACCATAAAGCGTTCCATCACGATTTACAATGCTGCATACGACATGAAATCTACTATTCTTTACATTGAGATATTCTTCTGTACTAGCAGAAATATAAAATTGTATTGGACCACCATTTCTAATGGCAGTAAGTGGTTGATTGTCTACATTATATTTTTTTCTACAGTAGTTTCAGTTGGGGTATGTGAAACCATTCCAACGGATAAAGACTATATTTACAAAAATGATCATGGATGATTGACATATTTCTACTTCCAAAATATATCTTTTGATGCTACTCCTTTCGCTTTCACGACTTTCGTTTGTGGACTTTTATCAACACTCTCTTGAACTACACAACCATTCACGTCTTTAACCGCATTTTTGCAGTCTTTTTAAGATGTGGTGCAACAATTTTAGCTCCTGCCTTAATGAGTGGAATAGCTTTACGAGCCATTGCGCCTAGGAACAAACCAATACCATCCCCAGAGTCAATGCGTGCACCTTTAAATCCTGGCAAATCCCTATTCACTTGATGAAGGAAATGGTTGCGTTATGCAGATGGATCGTGTCTCTGTGCTTTCATAATGCTTTCATAGTACGTTTTATCGAAAATAAAATTTACAGATCAGCTTTCCAGTTTGAAATGAAGCATTTTGACCTGCGTCATCCTTGATATTCAGTTCTATCATGCCATATTTTTTATTTTTATTTTGGTGTGTTAGCAAATACGTAATGAGGTTCTTCAATGGGAATAGAACGTAGTGAAGGAACATAATAATCTCCAACTACTTGTGGCTCGCAAATACTGCAATACATAAAATGTATAAAATCCATGCTTTACATCTGCTCGATGTTCAGCAGGATCAGAGTGTTTATACGATTCAGCTGGTATAAATCCCAAAATCTCAGGTAATCCAGTAGAAAAGACAATATCATAATTATTTCTCAAAATAAGAGAAACTCCAGTTTTCTCATACTTAAACCAAATAGATTTGTAGCAATAGATCTTTGTAATTCTCCATTCATATATTTCAGATACAGATCTATAGTAACCATATGGAATGGAAACTTCAAAGAACCTATCCTCTATTGATTAGCGATAATCAAGGGTATTTTCTATTCCTTGTCTCATTGTCGTCCATGTGTGTGGGTACTGACTGAATGCGTACATACATTGCTTTGTGAATGGCACGCATTGTGTGTATTGTGTACACCTCATGCATTACATACGCTGAGTACAAGGTTCACATTATTACTGCGTTTTACCTTATTTTTTCATGAATACAAGTTGTAGTTTCATTTTTGATAACAACATAACCCTCTAAACCATGTTAAAAGTTTTCCCACCCTTCTCAAAAATGTCCTTGTTGACGCTGTTTTATTTTTTTTTTGTAATATCTTCAACAATTTCCTTAATAAAATGCTTCCAACCTCATGGTAGTACTAGTCGTTCTTTTCTTTTTGTAGCAACCAATGCTTCTTTCAGTAAATCAATAATGTTGGAATTTTCGATTACATCTCCAGTTTTCAACATAGGTTCATTCTTATCTGTCCATCTAGCACCAAATTTCTAAAGTTCTGCTGGAAGTTGTGTTACTTTTACATGATATATATGTTGAAAATGATTTAGAAATGTTAACTCTTGTGACTGTTCTGATTTTTCTGCAGCAGCCGCTGTAGCTTTTTTGTTGTCGTTGTGATTGCATTTCTCGGAAATGATGGCCAAGAAGTCGAGGCATTCTCGTTTATTCATTTTAGCTTAAATACCATAATTTGAAGGTTGAATTGATAATAATTTTCTATATTCTGATTCTTTCCATCCATTTTCAATGCTTGCCTCAATTTTAAAAAAAATATGAACTAATGATAGAAGCACAATTCTTGCAATTGTTCCAATAAATCCACCTTTCTGATTAATCAACTTCTTTTAACGCTTAAGGCAAATTGTCTTTTCAGCCAGTGTTGTCGAATGATGTGTTGTTCACGCTTTAATTTTTGATACATATGTGGCTCCAATGGTAAGTGTCCATGCAATATATTCAATCACATTTCAAACAAACTGACCAATTCATCTTTGGTGGCTTGCTTCAACAAGGATTTACGTCGTTTAGCACTGCTACGTGCTAACAAATGAAGAAATGGTTGATTCGCTTGAATTCGTTTAGACGTCTTGAAGTTAAATACCAAACTGTTGTAATTCTTCTTCATACACTATTTTATTAACATAAACGTAATATGTATCATTTGGTAGAATTCCTGTGCGAATACGTAACTTTTCTTCTGTCTTTGGTGTGAATGAATAAATGAATAAATAGCCATGAGGTTTGCTGGTAGTATCTTGATATGCTTCAATGAGAAACTAAGATTTCCATGGATACACTTGTCGTCCAATGTATGATCTGTTGTCTATCTCTTGGATTTTTAAAGAGAATAATATAATGAAAATTAAAAGTAATATTACGCATTTTGTTTCCTTGATGAAACAGGTTGTGTAGGATGAAAATAATGCTTAGCTTTTATGGCTACTTCCAACACTAAACAGTCTGGTCATGCGTTCATCACTGTGACATTTAGTCATGAGATCATCGAAAAGCGTAAGTTATTCTGTGTTGGATTAAAACGTTTTCAATATCCTCTGGAATACCTTGATGAAATTTCACTCCTTTCATGTCTTTGTGGAAAGGCTGATCCATAGCATAAAGCCGTAAAATATTTTTAGGAAATTGTTGAATAACTTTTTATTCAACGAGTGCTTTCACAAGAGATGTTTTTCCACTACCTGCTGCTCCAAAAATCAGACATATAAACGGATGCTTCATAGCGCTTGGATATCAGATTCCTTTACCCAACTATTAAATTCCTTTGAGCAGCCTAACCACTTGACAAATAATTCTTTCAAACCTAGCCTTTTTCGTGTCTCCAAAACTTTTTTCAATTTTGTATACGGATTGAATGTCTTTTGTAACAGCTGGTAATTCTTCTTCATAGAAATAACCATTGATGTCTTCGTATAAGTAGTCTTTGACACGATACAAGTGTGCTTCTTGCTTCTTACAACGATGTGTGACAATGAACACTTCTTGTGTCCATTTTACATGATAATCCCTTTCAAATACATATTTATTTTGTAAGATGCGAACATGTTGACCAATGTTAAACTTGTAGGGTTTTTGCTTTTATCGTTGATTTTAATTTCAATTTATCAATATACTTATGTTTCTACACTTTGGATTCAATCTTCTTAGTTAATGTCTGCTGGTGATAATGCATTTGCTAAGGATCCATGAGACATCAATGACAATGAGTAGAAAGTCCACATCACACGTAGCATCAATGCCACCGGTAATAGTACGTTGTAGTTTAAATTTATATTTCACTGGCTGAAGTGAACTAAAGGCATTTTGATCTTGTAACAAATGTGTCACTTTGGAATATATTACAGGCTGTTCGTTTTGTTTTAGTACTTTGTACAACTTAGTAGGTCCTGCAAATGCTCTAAGAATTCCAGGCTTAAAGTAAGCATTGGTTAAGTAGTCTTTCCAAGTTGCCACATCAGCTTGAAATAACACCAATCATTCACATAATAAAACTTTTATTGACATGTAAATAGGAATATTTTAACAAAAAATTCATAATATGAAGAATATGCTACAACTACATTTCATAATACAAGCTTCAATGCTCTTCAAACAGTTTGCAAATGTCTATATTCACTTCAACGCGTCCATTATTGAACGTGGCAAGCTCTGATATATCCCTTGACAGTGAAGCATTTTCGTCATAATGTGAAATAATTCTAGCAGCTACAACTAACATGAGATCAGCTGCCCAAATTGTATTTGCGTTGATAAAGTCTGAATCAATGTTATAGTGTCGTCACCCTCGTAATACTGCCAATTAGAGAACCAACAGTACGACGGCTTTGTCGCTTGGGGAGGTCGATAAAGGATTGCTTTAGTGTGTGTTGCCACCCCAGTTAGCAACACGACTATCCGAAGAGTGGCAAAGATGCGCTTTTCAGCTAGTGAAAAGCGCGACTCTTCCAGCCTTAAATGATGTATAGAAGAATTAGAAAAGCTGTACTTTTTGCCAGGTAAAAAAGTGCGACTCTTCGGGGCTGTTTCTGATTGTTTTATCCAAAATAAACTTCCAGAAAAAGACTTCACTTTTATCTGTGATTTATAAATTTATCCCACAATTGTCTTCACAGATTTCTACCTTGCTATCTTTAACGCTATTCTCGGTTTCTCAATGGCTGTCAGGTAAGGCTCTCTCTCTCTCTCTCTCTCTCTCTCTCTCTCTCTCTCTCTCTCTCTCTCTCTCAGAAATCATAAGAAATCATAAGAAAATATTCAAAACACGAAGAGAGTGGCGGAGCTCTTTCGGAAAAACATTTCCTAAAAAGAGAATTGGTCTCGGGTCATTGGTAGCCGGGAGAGTGGGGTGTCTATTTTTTGTGCTGTCAAGCCAATGGGACCGTATTTTTCGAGGGTCGCGTCCAGAACCCAAGCCAGGCCCGTTTTCTAAAAATCTCTCAAAATTCGACCAAAATATTTATAAAAGAAAGAGGGCAACAACCCTAGAGTTCTCATACTATTCTCTTCTTAAAACATGAAATACGGGGACTACGAACCGCCTATTTCAAGCACTAATCCAAATTAATCTCAATTTTATATTGCCAACCCCGTACTATTCTAGCTCCATGAAGCTGTCTTGACAGAGGAATATACTAATTAAAATAAAGAAGAGCTGACTTGGAGCCAGTACTACGGCAGAATGCTGGTTACGGTTAAAATACAAGATTTTACCAATTTTTTTTATAAATTCTCCTATTGTCGCCCATGAACTGACTACCGAAAAAAAGAGAAACGGCCAAAAATTAGTATTTTTCATGGCGAACTTCAGCTGTGTTACCGGTCAGAGATCGTGTGTCATGTGGTTGAGTGCTATTTACCCATTACCACTCAACCACTATAGCTTTCTGTATACGAAAGTAATTAGTAACAAGCACTCTGTCCCAAACCAGTACCTAATTAGCAATAAACCCTAATAAACTATCAAAATTATAAGATTATCAAAACTTTCAACTTTTTCACTGTTTTGTTTACAAAGTGAGCGCACCGGCAGAACTCTCGGAAATCAACGAATTTTAAGCAGCTGTATTTCTAACAACACTTTTCAAAGACCTACCATTCTTTAGCCCCAAGAAACCTTAGCTTCTATTAGATAAACATTATCGTACTAATAAGGAAGGGCTTTGATTAATTTTAATATAAAATTTAAATAAGCTGATTTTTTGGAAATTTCCGGGCAGCAACACTAGAGCCCCTACAGAGAAAAAGATGCAAAAATAACACATAAGTGACACATACGAGCCCTTTACGGAAAAGCTATGCCAGAACCCAGTAAATAGTCTACTTTTCTGGCCAAATTATACACATAAACCAAACCCATTTTATTCCCACTCTTAAAGCCTTTTTCTGTTCTATCTTCATACTAGTTTACTATAATCTTCACCGAAAATGCCAAAAACTGAACTTTAAAACAGGCCAAAATCCCCGTTTCTTTCTTCTTTTAGGAAATAATAATCCAACAAAACAGCTGACATAGCGGCCCACTTATTGACCCTATTAGCATTTTCATATGCAAATCCCCAGGCTCTGTCATCACTTAACACCAAAGCTAACACTACAAGTTATGTTTCTCGCTAGAAACTAAGCACTTATGCCTGGTCAAATAATATAATTATAAATACATTTACTTTTGTTCTTTAACACAAATGGACTTACTTCAGAGAGCTAGGGCTATTCTTATCATGCTTCTACACCGGCAAGCTACGGCCATCTTTCCGCTTACTTACTGACAAGTACTGTGGGTCGCCAAATGATTACAAAATACATTTTTTGACCAAAATATGTGGCGAACATACTACAATACACACGCATACAATCTGCACTTGCCCATTAACGTTTTAGGAAAATTTAACGCTACTATTTACTCTACAATTCGAGTAATAGGGAGTATACTTCTCTATTACTTTTTTTTTTTAGCAAAATACACTATTTCTGTGATTTCTACTGCCAATTCTTTTCATACTTATTCAACTTCAATTTATGGGTCCTCACGGGGAAAATTTAAGTCATTTTTAGCAAACTACAACAAAAAAATGTGAAAAATATTGCTCCTGGCAAAACCCCAGGGAAAGCTGTCATCATTAAGACTCGATTTTCTCTAGATACACACACACCTAACACTTTAATACATACATTTGGAATTACTGCTATAAGAAACATTCGTCAGCAACTAATTTAAAGTTGTCGGCCTCTTAACTCCATATAAGTGTCAAAATGGCAAACCAAACCAGAAACGATTTAGAGGGGCTTCATTAAAACTCAGTTTTCTGGTTTGATACTTGGCGTATTGACTTCCAACTTGCAGACTAACACCAGAAGAGATTTGTCTACATTTTTGTCCAATTACATAAATACCTATGTTTTAACATAGTTTACTTTGCTAAAAGTGATGGGCGTCTGCCCAGTCTTATTCCCCCATTGCTTGGAATGGATCAAACGAATTCTCTAGCCGTAAAGCCATCAAAATCAAGCATCAGGCTTTCTTAGTT
The DNA here is from genome assembly GCA_949752745.1 of Protula sp. h YS-2021. NCBI lineage: Eukaryota > Metazoa > Annelida > Polychaeta > Sabellida > Serpulidae > Protula > Protula sp. h YS-2021. The sequence continues at coordinate 44,227,500 of OX457026.1, read as the reverse complement.
TTAGAGCCAAGCTAGTGTTTTTTCGAAGCATTGGCAGTAGCTTCCTACTTTATCCCTACATGCGACATGGTTCGGTCTTTTTTTAACACGTGAGCCAAGAGTGCGTAGTAACTTGCAACATTTACCAACACTTTTTTTTTAGAACTGAGGCATGAATGCGTATCCTACAACGTTTAAAATGAAGATGTGTTAGCAAAAGCCCATCAAATCAACAAAGTATATAAAATTTTTTTTTTTTACTAAAGCCTGAACTGCCTTACTCTATACGCGAAAGGTGTACTCTGTATGCTACACACTGTATGGTACACTCTGTACATTATGCGCTTTGAACATTTACACACTTGCTAGCAGCCGTAAGCTTACAATGCTCTTAAAGAGCCAGCCATATCTTTTTTCAGTCAGTAGCCAAAAATCGAAGTCCAGGTTCTTTCCACAGTCACCACGCCACTACTCCTATGCGCTAAAGCGGCGACCAACCAGCCAATCAACCAAGCAACCTCCGCAATCATTCACTTATACATACATTATTCATTTTTTACACTCACCTTCCCTTGAAAACACCTCGGGGTCGGGGAGGGGGGCGGGGAACATTATACAATAGTTAAAGACATTACAAAAATACATTAACATACATACATATATTTTTTCCAAACACCATGTATTAATCACACAGTTCTTAATTTTTTGATGTCCGAAAGTGCTTCCTCGGCGTCGTCTTTTCTCAACCAGATCACTGTTACGAGGCACGCTAAAGCCACGTCTTCCCGTCTAAAATCTAAGTTTTAATCAGGGTAATCGTGTTTAGGTCTTCGCCCGTCAACTATATACGCTTTTGCCTTGCATATAAAGACCGGGGCATGTTGTCATCTTGACATCCTCTTCTAAGCGGATTTGGCGAGAGTAAACTTGGCGCAGGGGGTTAAATTGGTGAAAGGGGGGTAAATCTGGAAAAACATGATTTTCCCTGATGCAGCAATTTAAATCCTCTCTTTTGGCCTGGTTGACGAACTTCATCTTCTCAACCACCTCGACTGAGCCATCGGCGTGCGTTATCCGGCGCTTTGTGAGCGTGTGGCCCCACACCTGTGCTTCGTCGACCTCGAACAGCGCCGCCGACTCAGCCTCTCCCTAGAGGGAATCTCCGCCTGGGGTCTGAGGACTTCACCTCGCGCATTTTCCGGTCCGTCTCCAAATCAACATGGGGAGTTTCCGGGCGTTTGGGGATTTCCTCCGGTACGTCAACCGAGTACAGGGGAGTCGGGCCGAGATCATCCTCGACATCATCGCGGTTTTCATTTCCTTCCCCTGACTTGGAAACTGATTCGCGTGAGATCTCAACCCTTCTTTCAGGGGCTTTTGTCTCGGCTTGTGTCGGTGGACGACACGAAGGCTTTTCTCGGCACAGGCTTTCCCTAGTCAGACCCTCCTTTAGAGTCTGGGTCCCATGGCGTGACGTCAAGTGGCCAAACATGTGGAAGCGACTCGAGGCACTCAATTCACAGAACGGACAGAAGAAATTTGAGTCCGTAATTGGGTGTTTCTTCTCCCGATGTGCCTCGAGTTCCTTCAAACTTTTGCATGTAAAACCACACGCACGACATAGCAAAGGCTAATTGAAAGGGCGCATGGTTGGGGATGGTTGACTAGGTTGGATTCTGCAACCACATAAAATTATTATTTATTTTTCTGGCATGTTACAAGGTGCCGCAAGAGGGGTTCTTCAACTATTAATGTTTGGTGGCAGTGAGGGCAGGGGGCGTGCCGGGGAGCATGCCATTCTTTTTTATGCCTTATTAATGTTCCGTATCGTGGCAAATGAACTTTAACTTGCATGTGCCACAAGCATGTGCCAAGCGAGGCATCTGTCAAACATAAAAAATAATAGCTTTTCCAGTTTACACAAATAACACGATGGACTACTTTATTTCTTTTGATCCATGCATGCCTCGGTGACGCATCATTACTTATGGTTACATCTACTTTAGAGTTCAGTCAACTTCGATAACCATTACTTGAAACTTTAACTATGTTTGTGCAAAGTATCTTCCACTTTTATGTTCCGAAATTTTCATTTAGAAGTCGTTATTTTCACGAAACATCTGGCAACCTGTTTACCAAACGGAGCTGATAAGTGCTTGTGCCAGCAATAAACAATTTTCTATCACCATCGTGTACCTGATAACTTTAAGACTGACAACAATCATTCCATTTTACTTTTACTGTAAAACACCTTAGAAGTCCGAAATGGGACCATAAACTTAATCAGTTACACTCCTGTATCACTTGTTTATGTGAAGTCACTGACTGTCCAAACAATTAAACTAACAAACAAGGCAATAACATACTCTTTCTTCTTGTGGAGATGGGTTTTTAAGCAACTTTCTGTATTTTCCTATGTTTTGTTACTATATTTACATTTTAATCAGAATCAGCAAATCTTTTCGGGGCTTTTCACAATCGTTTCAAGAGTCGTGGCGCTTTAACTGGCGACTGCAACTTGTCCGAACCACCCGTAATCGGTCCGAATTTTCTTTATCTGAGCGATCACCCGCACCCGAAATCGGCAAACTCTTCTCATCAGAACTTGGGTCTGTTCATTTTACTTTCACAAACTTACGCCTGGGGGAATTGAGTCGCTGCTTGACGAGCTGTAATCAGTTTGTCAGATTTCAATTTTAGAACCTTTTCCCAGACGTAGATTCTGATCACAGTTTGGATCACTTTCAACAGTTTTACGTTCGTCTGTGTGTTCGTCTGCCGTGAGGGTTTCGGAATCAGAATTCTGTCTCTGTCCCTGGGAAGATTCGCTTTTATCAACAGGCAGACTGAGGTTTGGATTAGGGCCGAAATAAAGTCTTAAGGCCGAGTATTTAAATGTACATTATAGTTTACATCCCCTATCCTCTCAATAATTGTAAAAGGACCCTGCCATTTGCACATAAGTTTGGGCGATAAACCGGACTTTTTGCGAGGGATACGTACCCTCGTTCTGGTCCCTACGCTGAAGGAACTGGGTTTTACAATAACCTCATAATCACTTTTCTGTCTGTCTGCGGCCACCTTAATGTTTTTTCTCGCTATTTCATGGCCTTGCTCAAATTTTTCCCTTGAATCTTTGACGTACGCATGTTCAGCAGGGAAATAATCTGTCTTTGGCCTGCCAATAATCAAATCAAGGGGCATTTCTGTCGTACGGCCAAACATGAGCATATTGGGGGAAAGACCTGAGGACTTTTGGGGCGTGTTTCTGCACGCAGACACTACAAAACTTAGTTTTTCGTCCCAATTTCTCTGATTTTCACCCACAAGAAGGGAAAGTAGGCTTTCAATCGAGCATTTGATATGCCCATCAGTCTGCGGCCTGTAAATGGTTGTACGCACCTGGTCAATTTGCAGCAGTTGACACATTTCTCGGTACAAACCGGACATGAACTGTGAACCCTGGTCACTCAGAATCATACGAGGGGTGCCGTACCTGAGTATAAATTCTTTAACCAAGACATTTGCCAGCGTAACAGCTTCCATGTTGGTAATTGGAAATGCCTCTATAAAGTTTGTAAAATAGTAACCAATAACCAATATATACTGATTTCCACGTTCGGTTTTCGGCCATTTACCGGAAATATCAAGGACAGTTCTTTTCATGGGTGCTTCTACAGGAAAAAGCTTCAGGGGGTGTTTTTCTTGTTTGGATTTTGTTTTCGCTAGTTGCATTTATGGCAATTTCGAACCCAGTCTGTCGCATCTCTCTTAAAACCATACCAGTACACCCTACTTCTCACAGAACCCAATGTTTTGTCAACTCCCACATGACTACCACTCGGACTAGCGTGCAATGCAGATAATACACCCTTGACTAGTATTCTTGGGAGTACTAGTTGCCAAACTTCTCCCACCTTGTTTTCACTGTAGAAAGCCCTGTATAAGACTCCATTTTCTACTTTCAATCTTTTCCAATCAGCCCATAATGCTTTGATGGCTGGACTTTCGGGAGATATTTCATCCCAGCTCGGTTTAGGTTCATTTTTCTCAAACCTTTCCAAAGTGTAGGAAATTTTATTATCCTCGATTTGGATTTTTCGCAAGAATAACCTTTCAACCCGTTTGAATTTGGGCTCTGATCCTCTCCAGACTTTGAATCGGTCTGAGCCACTGTATCAATACCATGGGTTACCTGATCAATACTTTGAACGCAATTCTCAACAGCATTTTGGCTTTCTGATGATCCTAAAACACCCCTAACCTGTCTGGTTTGGTGTCCCTGTGCCAAATTATTTTTCCTGATTGCATTTTCCTTAGATTTTGGTCGATTTTTTATCTTTTCAAGATTTCTTTAGCTTTCTTTCTCCTATCTTCAACATACTTAAATTCGTCAGAATCCACTCCCTCCCCACACTGCGCACATGGAATCCGAAACAAGGAATCGGCATTCTGATGCGATAACCCAGCCCTGTGTTTGATATCAAAATCAAATGGACCCAATATCTCTAACCATCTGACGATTTGCCCCTCTGGCGAACGCCATCTAAATAGGTAGAGAAGAGAGGAATGGTCTATTCTTAGGAGAAACTTTCTAGTCAGCAAGAAGTGTTTGTAATACTGTACAAAATACATAACTGCCAACAATTCACGTCTCGTCGTACAGTAATTAACCTTCGACTTATTTAAAATGCGGGAGCCATAACTGATGACTTTCTCGACGCCGTTTTGCACCTGACTTAGAATACCGGAAATGCTGTGGTTGCTCGCATCCGTATCTGAAGTAAATTGACCTTCATCGTTTGGATATGCCAAAATAAGTGCTGTGGTAAGCAAGTGTTTCAGTGCATCAAAACTGCTGTGACTTTCCCCTCACCACACAAATTCTTGGTCTTTTCTAGACAGATCTTTCAAGGGTTTAGCAACGTCCCCATACTTCTTAATAAAGCTCTTGTAGTATGAACAAAGACCAAGAAACTCTTTTACTTCTGTGAGGTTCTTTGGTACTGGCCACTCTCGCACCTTTTTAAATTTCTCAGGGCAAGTGGAAATACCTTCGTTGGATACAATGTGACCTAAGAACGATACTGAGCGCTAGAATTAGATGCATTTGGACGTTTTAACTTTCAAGTTATCCCGAAGTAGTATGTCAAGGACTTGTTCGAGATTTTCCAACGTTTTTCCAAACGTTTTGCCGTACACTGTTAAGTCATCCATATAAATGAGGATTATATAAAGGCCAGCCATTATCAGTTCCATCAAACGCTGACATGTACTAGGACCTGAGTGCAATCCAAATGGACGGGTTTCAAATTCAAAAGCCCCCCCCCCCTACCCGGCACCGCAAAACATGCGTCTCTCGGGTTAAGCTCTATCTGATGGAAGCCACTGGCTAAATCTAACACATTGTAGAACTTGGAACCATGCATTCTCTCAAGACAAGTATCTATACGGGGCAAAGGGAAGCTATCGTACTTTGATCTCGCATTCACAGCCCTAACGTCCAGACAAATTCTTATTTCTTCGTTGGCCTTTCTAACGACCACCATACACGAGGACCAGGGAGATGAAGAGGGCCGAATAATTTTCCTTTCTAACAGCCTGTCAATCTCCTTATCTACGGCTTCTCGTAAATGGATGGGAACTTTTCTAGGGGGCAATCTGACTGGTTTGTTATCCCCAGTGTCAATTTTATGTTTGACTATACCAGGTCTCCATATATCAGTCGGACCGGAAGAGAACACACCTTGGAACTTAAGCAATGTGTTCCTAACCTGGTTACTGTGTTCTAATTTTAGGGATCCACAACTACGGTCAAATAATTCTTGCAAATGCTTTGGTGAAGGACCCTGTATATCGCACCTGACCTCGTTATCACTATTCTTGTCCGAGATTTCGTGAGAAACTTGGTTAACGGCGGAAGCATTTTCTTTCTCGTGTTTAAACCCATGAATATCAATGACAGGGTGAACAATAGCCATGTTGGTGTTTTTGCTCAAAACTACCGGCTCGTTATAGGGATTCATAACTCTTAGTGGAACTAAACCTTTGCTGGAATCTACCAAACTCTTGCTCAGCAACACTCCATGACTACTCAACGAAGATACAGGTTCCGCCATTGCACACTTAGCCATTTCACCCGTCTGGTGAACTAAGCCTGGTACAATACCATCAGTAAGTGGCGGAATAATGACAGCTTCACTCGCTGTCACCCTACACGCCATTTTCTTTCTTCCCGGAAACTCAGAGAGCTACCTTGCACCACGAATGATCCATCCCCGTAGTTAAATTTGCACTCTTTTTCCTTCATGAAATCAATCCCTAACAAGACATCCGATTCGATTTCGGCAATAACTGTCGAATGAACAACTTCAGTAGTTTCGAGAATTATAGGTAAATCAACTACCCCAACAACTGACAAATTACTGCCAGCTTATCTCGATGTTCTCGCACTTCAGGCCGGTTTGATTTGGGTATCTTCTCAAAACTTCTTCTTGATATTATTGTGACAGACGACCCAGTATCAATAACAAAATCTGCCCCGGTCCCTATGACTGTACCCTTACCATATAAACCTGACAAACCAGTTTGAAGCACGCTTGAGTTTATGAAATGATCTGTTTCAGGTCCTATTTTACTTTCAGAGACTAGACTACGGACCTCGCTACCAGTCTCGCTTAGTTTTCCTGATCAGTTTTGGATTCTGCACGCATCTTGCTATCTTTACGTTTTTCTTCTGGGCAAGACGACGCGTAATATTCCATTTTGTTGCAATTATAGCACTTTACCTGATCAAGGGGAACTTTCTTCTTGGGTTTTTGGGCTTTTTCACTGGACAATTTTGACATCTGCTGGTCAAGTTGCTTTAAAAGTTTGGTCAACTGACCTGCTACTGCTTTCATGTCACTACTTCCCGAAATTTGGACTTATCCACTATATCGTCTTGCTCGAATCGCACCTTGCTTTTGTCTTTAGCCTTTTTCTTACCTCTCTGCTGGCTGGCGGAACTCTCGGTTTCTGTCTTTATTTCTCTAACCGATTTCTTACCTGGAGTTTTCTGTTGCTCAGCCTTCTCGATCGCATCATGCTCAATCGCAAGTAAAACTGCTTCACGCACACTTCTCAACCTTTCGAGTTTAATGCGCGTGCGCAACTCCCGATTCGGTAGGGCTTTGATAAAGTGTTGCAAGGTAAGAATTTTGATCATGTCATTTGGAGCCGTGGGATAGGCCTTCGCAACTAACCTGGATATGCCGTCTGACAGCTCCTGGTAGGACTCCTTGTCTTTTTAGTACGTCCCTGCAGCTGTACCAGGAATATTGCTGCCTGTCCCTCGGTACCAAATCGTTCTTCCAGAACTGCTTTCAGCGAGAAATATCTTACCTGGTCACCATGCAATGTATCCAGCAATTTCTGAGCAGAACCCCTCAAACTAAACGCTAGGTACTTCGCCATTTCTTGTTCAGACCACCCGTTTAATTCAGTACACATCTCGAAATAGGCTAAATGGTCAGAGAGCGGTGTGTTTTCCTGATATTTATCGGGAAGAATTATTTGTTTCCCGATTGTCTCTACCGGAAACGCGCTGGTCATGCTATTTGCTGCCGGACTTGTGAATTTTGGTTCCACGTAGTCTTTTCGGCTATATGGCTGAGAAGTAAGTTTTCTTAGCACTTCTTCGGGCATGACATTTACATTTCCCTCGTATTCAGGTGCAACCTCATGATAAGGTTTAAAAGCACCTGGACTTTTGCAACGAGTAGGCGATGGTTCTGACCTATGCCTTTCATCTTCAAGAACGGATCTTGGATTTGCGAATTCCTGCAGCTTTGATCTCTCATTAGGAGGCCGGTAGCCGAAACCTGAGACCTTTTCTTCCGGAAATATGGGAGGCAACTCTATACCAGGGACTTTGGACGTACTACAGCGAGAAAAAACAGGACCATGGGGACTTGACAGATGCTGAAACCTAGGATATTCGCATGCACTTTAGCGTCAGACAGATATTGTTCTTCCCAATTATCTTCCTCCTCTGTATCAGCTTCATACCCATACTCAAAACCCGTCTTTTCTTGGCTATGAAAAAGAAAAAGAAAAACGTTTCTTGACGGGATCTTCGGGAGTAGGACCGTGATACTCTTGACTACGGGGAATAGGCAATTTCTCAATACACACGCGTAGACGGTTCACAGTTTCCTGCAATTCCCGAACACTTTCTTCTCTGCTGTCGATATAATTATCCCTTTCATCCAACGCAGCAATTGTCCTATCTAACATTTCCTCAAGCTGCTTTTCCCTATCACAGGACTGTTTTTCTTTCCATCTCATCTCCCGCTCATACTCTTTCGCTTTTCTCTCAAGCATACGCTCCCTTCTCTCAATTTCACGTTCTTTTTCTTCCAACTCATAGGCAGACTTCACGGAACTTTTAGAAACTGAACGGTAAAATCCCCCATCTTCGCTCTTGATTTTTGGTTTGGGCTCCCATTTCACCGTATGGGTCAAATCTTCGTAGCTATTAGGCCCCTTACAAGCCCCTAAAACTACTTCACTATCCTCCCAATCTTGACCATCCGGCCACACCTCTTCGCTTACCTCCGGTTTTTGATCATAGCTTTTATCCATAGTTTACGTACGCCAGACTCTACTTTCTCGAGCTTGAAACAATTTATCCTTATCAGAAAACACAACGAATATGCCGAATAGGGATTCTATCCTCAACTTTTGAGGATAGAACCCAAACTTTTCTAAAATCACAAATTTTCACCACGTGGATATTACTTTCTCAGTTCGAGGAAAAACAGGTTGCCAGACGAGAATGACTTCATTCGATTTTCTCGCGAACAGATATTAGAACCCGATTGTAACCTCAAATGATGAAAGGAATGCTCACGATTAAAACGGATATCGGCAGCGACAGCAGATCTGATCCCAATGCCTACTGTCTCGGTAGGGCCGCTCCGGGCACTTGAAGCTGTGACACCGTAAAACAGAGTTGCACCACAAAACACGGTTGATACGCCCAGTTGTTGGCTTTGTGGGCCCAGAACGCGGACGAACGGATCTTCCCACACTCGAAACAGTAGAAGCGGGACGGTAAGTCGCTAGGTACGGTGCCGGAACTGTTGTTCTGCTTGTTCATCTACTGAAAGCCTTTACTCACTATCCCCCTTTTTTATTTTTGGGTCAATCTTTTCCAGACTAAATATAAAAGAATTTTATCCAGAAAAGATCCTGCTGACTGCGCCAGTGTCGCCACCTCGTAATACTGCCAATTAGAGAACCGACAGTACGACGACGGTGTCGCTTGGGGAGGTCGATAAAGGGATGATTTGCTGTTGCCAACCCAAAATAGCAACACGACCCTCGTTCTCTTACTATCCGAAGAGTGGCAAAGATGCGCTTTTCAGCTAGTGAAAAGCGCGACTCTTCCCGCCTTAAATGACGTATAGAAGAGTTGGAAAAGGTGCACTTTTTGCCAGGTTAAAAAGTGCGACTCTTTGGGGCTGTTTCTTTCAGAAACAGCTTGCTTTATCCAAAATACACTTAATTTTTATCTGTCATTTATAGATTTATTCCACTCTTCAGATTTTCTTCGCAGATTTCTACCTTGCTATCTTTAACGCTATTCTCGGTTTCTCAATGGCTGTCAGGTAAGGCTCTCTCTCTCTCTCTTGCTCGGTCTCTGTGAGTCTGCCCTCTCCAGCCTCGCTGGGGAGTTTTTATTGCCCGGCTATATAGACAGGGTCTCCCCAGACAGCCAATGACAAACCGAATTGACCCGCGGAGGAATCTGGACATGACAACATTGCTAATCAGTCATAAAGAAATCATAAGAAAAATCAAAACACGAAGAGAGTGGCGGAGCTCTTTCGGAAAAACATTTCCTAAAAAGGGAATGGGTCTCGGGTCGTTGGCAGCCGGGAGAGTAGGGGGGTCTATTTTTTGTGTTGCCAAGCCAATTGGACCGTATTTTTCGAGGGTCGCGTCCAGAACCCAAGCCAGGACCGTATTCTAAAAATCTCTCAAAATTCGACCAAAGTATTTATAAAAGAAAGAGGGCGACAGCCCTAGGGTTCTCACACTAGGTATTCCCTGGCAAAATTAGTTCTTCACATTTACTCAGAAAAGCTTGGATTCCAGATAGCAGACAGACGTTGGCCCTATGTAGGGCCAACGTCGTTTTTGCCTACGGTCTACGTAGGCCCAATGTAAGTTGCCTACGTAGGCCCGACGTAGTTTTGCTCATCGGTCCTACGTAGGCCCGATAAATAGGCCCTACGTGGGCGAATGTAGTTTGTGCCTACGTTGCCTATGATTGATCTACGTACTTCGGATGTAACGTTCCTACATAGGTCTGACGTAGTTCTTGTTATTAATTAGTCAAATGATTATCATTAATTAACAAGTCATCCAGACATTGAAACTGGGACAAAGATCAGTTCCATGTCTACTTCTCTATTGTGATAAGAAAAAAACACATCGCGCCTTATCAAAATGTAATTTGAACCTACTCAATCTGGTATTTTCACTCAGCTTCATTAAAATGGCGGGGTTTCCTCTGAGCGATATTGTGCTCAAAATCTATGATAGGCTTACAATGTAGTCCCTCCGTTGGGCCGCCCGAGGCCAGCCTACGTAGGGTATCAATCGCAGGACCTACATAGGGTCGACGTACGAAAACCTATGCCTACGGTTCCTACATTGAGCCTACGGAGCCCTACGTAGGCCCTACGTATGTCTGCTATCTGGGATACTGCTTTCCAGTGTTTATGCATATTCTTCAATTCCTGTACCCAATCACATTCAAAATAAATGTCGAGCGTGTCGTCCCTTTATCGTAGAAACACGTGACGACGCCGGGTTTGCCTGAAGAACGACGGAGGTTTCGCTGCAGAAGAGCAGTATTGAAGGTATCCTTTGAAAACAAAAAGTGGTTTGAAACAATAAAATATATTAAAATTAGAGAGAGAGAGAGAGAGAGAGAGAGAGAGAGAGAGAGAGAGAGAGAGAGAGAGAGAGAGAGAGAGAGAGAGAGAGAGAGGGGGGGGGGTTCTGAAGGTCTGAAAATGAAAAATGCTAAGATAGTCTGAAACGAATAACTATGCTAAAATTAGAAATTCCCGCCCGGGGAGGGGTCAGTCGGTTCACCAGGGGAAGGGGTGGAGGTTGGTCGGTCTACTAAGGGAAGGTGGTGGGTGGAAGGGAGTCGAGCATCCAGAAATGGCGTTAGCCATCTATGAAATTATGAAACTTAGTTTTTCGTCCTAATTTTTTTTTGTTCTCATACACAAGAATGGAAAGTAGGCTTTCAATCAAGGGATTTGCCCGTTTGATATACCCATTATTCTGCGGTCTGTAAATGATTGCACAGACCTGGTCAATTTGCAACAAATGACACATTTTTCGGTACAAAATGGTCATGAACTGTGCACCTTGGTCACTCAGAATCATATGAGGGATACCATACCTAAGCACAAATTCTTTTCCGACCTTAACAGCTCCCATATTAGGATTCAGGAGTGCTTCTATATTCTTTGTAAAATAATCACCAATAACAAATATATATTGATTTCCACGTTCGATTTTCGGCCATTTACCGTATAGATCTATCCTTTACATGGGCGCTCCTACAGGAAACGGCTTCAGGAGGGTGTTTTCTTGTTTAGATTTGGTTTTCGCGAGTTACATTTATGGCAGTTTTGAACGCAATTTACCACATCTATTAAAACCGTACCAGTCCAGTACATCCTACTTCGCAAGGAACCCCGTGTTATGTCAACTCCCACATGACTACCACTCGAACTGTCTTGCAGTGCAGATAACACCCCTGGTACCAGTATTTTTGTGATACCTTTTACTCCAGATACCCACTAGGGATTTCGCGAAAATAATAATCGTAAAAGAGGAAACTACGTTTTATAATATCTATCTACTCTGTTTTTACACATAACTGATAGATCTCATCAGGGGTCAGCTGTTTTATAACAACAGAACCGCTGTAGAGGTTAGATGATAGACAACAACGAACTGCTGTGGAGGTTAGCTGTTGGAGAACAACGGGGTGGACGTGATAACTATTTATCGTTCCTGAGTTGTTGCCCATCAGCCAACCTCTACGAGAGTTTTTGGTCTGTTTTGCCACTGTATACTCCGCAAACTCAGTGAGGATTACTCGAACTAATACTCATAAGGAATAACATATTAAAATATCCATCCGCTCTGTGTTTACACACAATAGATAGACCCTCTCAGAGGTCAGCTGTTTTATAACAACGGTCGCTCCAGTAATAGAGAAATTTTCGATTCGAAACGGTGAGGTGATTTCTGCCGATGCCAGTTGGGAAAAAGTTGTAATTGATCGCTAATAGTACTAATTGACGGTTGGTGCGTTATGTTCTGTAGTGTAGTAAAACTAATATATTGATGTTTACTTGTATCGGCACGATGTTGAAGATGGCAATCCGTCCCTTGTCACGGTGACCTTGGTTAAATGCCGGCTCGTCTTTACGAGGGAGAGGAGATAGCAGGGGTGTACATAAGGATTTTTTTTTTTACCTTCGCCAATTTGGCGAAGGACGTTCAACTCACCTTCGCCAAATCGAATTCACCTTCGCCAAATTAACCCACTTACTAAAACTGTAAGTTATTCTTAACTATATTTAGCTCCGAGTAGCTCTGACTTGTATAACATCGTATATATCTCTTTCAGAGCTACGAAGCCTTCCATTGTTACCCTAATAGGGGTCAACTTCACATGTTCTGAGGCACGAATCCTGCATACCAGTCCGTATTATTCAAACATCTACGGAAAGCTCATGCCGAATATGCCCTTTTTGTAAAACAGGCACAGTTTTTAGTGAACTGTATGTCTTTTATTTGTTCATAAAAGTGCAGAAAAGTTAGCTTCCGCATCCACCTGTCAAATGTTTGTTTACAGTCTGGTCTTTAAATGTCATGTGACCAAAGTCAAAGGTCAGAAAATTTAAATAAAGGGATTGTAGTTTATTTGTAAAATATATACTAAAATAGTTGATAGATGCAGAATTACGTATAAATTTAGGGGTGGCGATATTTATCGATACAGCGATATATCGCGATATGTTTTCTCACGATACGTATCGCGATACGAATTTTGAAATATCGATATTTTTCGATATTTTCCGCTGCATGTTTAATACAATATTTTTGTTGATGTGCTAACGAGTGATATCTGCAATGATGCTGTTCATCATTTTACACAGCACGTTCTGCTGCTTTTCGTTTCAGATATATTTTCACGATATTTGTTCATGTAAATTTCTGACTAAGTCGTCCAATTATAGTGTGATAGAACATGGATGATGTTTTGCTATATTGGATATGAACTGATTGGATAATTGAATGATAACTTATGTATAACCTAGAAAGGAACATATGCGATATTGTTTAAATACTGCTAGCAAAACAATGTGACTGGAAACGCACTACCAAAAATGGATACGGCCTACGTCGAGAACAAAAAAGCAAAAGCGCCAGTGTGGCAGCATTTTGGACTAAAATCGGACAAAGGAAAAACTGAGAAAAATGTTGCCGTGTGTAAAGTATGCAAAATGGAAGTAAAATATTTTGGATATACGACAAATTTACAACATCGTTTATCAAGAGACCATCGTCATTTATGCTCAGAAATTATTGGGAAAAAGATCTTAAAATTAAGACGGAACAAAGCACCGAAACAACAAGTGAGATACCGGTGAAAAGGGTGAATGTTCAACCGACAATTTTGCGGTTCAATGTCAGAGTAGACGCTGTGTTGTTTTTTTCAATTTGTAAATACAGAACTGTTGATGTTTCAAGTTAAAAATATACAAATCAAACATTTAAGTTTAGACACTCAATCAAACAGACATTCTTAAAATTTAGTTATATATACTGTTTGTGCAATGAGATTAATGTCACTGATGGCATCCGAAACCAGCATTGCAAACATACTTTTTGTATTTGTCATAACGCCATTATCTATAACTGATCAATGCTGTAGGTAAATGTTACAATTCCTGGAAATAAAGCCATAAAACAGCTGCATTTTTTCACTTTTAAAGAATTCAAAATATCGCGATATGTATCGCGATACGCAGCCAATATCGCGATACGTATCGCGATACAGACTGCGCCGCGATACCCAACCCTATATAAATTTAGTTTGTACACCCACAGTATTTGACCTTTTATTTTTATGTTCTTTTTGAAATATAAATTTAAAAGTTTTTTGGTGGATAATTGTAAAAATTATTGTTACTATTTCACGTAATAAAGTATGCTCCCTGTATACAAACAAATGTCAATTATTGCGGGAGATTTAGAGTTATTTCCGTATTATTTTCTTTTAAAGAAAGCGTAACACAGAAGTTGTATATGATTACCGTTGTACTTTGAGGGCCTTTAGCAAATGCCAACAAAAACTTATGGGTCGTTGAAACTCGCACAAAGTAGCCACAGGGGTGCCTCAAAGCGAGCGCAGTTGACTTGCTTATCGTTATATAGCGAGGCTTTGAAGCGGTGCCTGGAAACTTTTTAGCGCATCGCTTCTTGGAGCTAAACTATATTGTCCAATTTATGTCTTTATAGAGCTACATCGGTAGTTAACCAGACCATATTTTCATTTTATTGTAATAATTTTTGTCTAAAATTCACCTTCGCCAAATTGGCGAATGTGAATCTGTTCACCTTCGCCAAATGGATTTCACCTTCGCCATGGCGAAATGCGAAGGTCTTATGTGCACCCCTGAGATAGAATTGGCTAGAGTAGATCGTAACTGGTGACAACAAAATGCTAGATTCCAACTCCACTAAATAAGCCAGCTGCATGTTTTGCAACCCTATCGACGTAAATGTACACCATTTTGTGATTTATTGGCTCTTTTTCATTTCACCAATTTGGATCTACTGTAACCATTCTTTCTCCTTTCCCTCGTACCCATCTCTAAGTTAGTCCTAGATGACTCTTGCAGTCTTCCTCTGTCCTAGGAAGATAGAAAGGGTCCGCTGGGACTATCTCTAAGTCAGCCCTTCATTATTATGTCTCCCCGACCAAGGGGATATATATAGTCTTTGCACGTTCTGTGTGTGTGTCAGTCTGTTTTGTGCAAGATATCTCGAGAACGAAAGGTCGGATCGACTCCAAAGTTGATCGATTTATAAGCCAATTCGCACTTTCGGGTCTAGTGACTCCCACCTCCATAGAGGAGACTAGACTTTTCTTTTCATCTATTGCTTAAGTTATTTCTTCTACAAGTTCGATTAGCGCTACGGCGGTGGACCTTTTTTCCGAAAACCATACTGGTTATCACTCAGTTATAAAGAACTGATAAGGGAAAAGCATCAAAATTCTAATTTTCATTCAACATGCACACTTTCAATTTGAAAATTTCAAATTTATAAAGCCATCATGTGATCTTTTAAAATCTATTTTGCATATTATTTAGTCCCTTTAATAATTAACACGTGAATATGTTTCTGTTGATTTTTGCCGTTGTTTTATCATTTCTTTATATCATTATTCCAACTGAATTCAGCCGAAACGCAAAAACTTTTCGGCAAAAGTCAACGTGCGAATTGGCTTATTACTTGATTGGGTCGGATGGTTCTATCAACTTTTGACGCATGTCACATGATTAGGGCAGGTGTATGACGTCGTTACGTAAAAATCTTCTGTGCGAAATTTATCAGCCGATGAACATAGGAGAAAGTTAAAATTTGGTGGGATGGTTGCTTGGAAGGTGCGAAAGATTCTATAAAATTTTTGCGAGTAGAACGAACGAATGCATCATATGACGTCATCGCGTAAAATATGAATATATTTTGAACAAAATCTGGTGTGCAAAATATCTCGATAAGGAAAAGTCCTATCGACTTCAAATTTTATATGGGTATTCCTTGGGTCCGTCAGACGGTTCTCTCAATTTTTCACGCATGTCACGTGATTAGGGCAGGTGTATGACGTCATTACATAAAAATTTGTGTGCGAAATTTCTCCGCTGCTGAACATCGAAGAAGGTTGAAACTTGGTGTAATTGTTGCTTGGTAGGTCAGAAAGTATCTATAAAATTCTTTCGCGAGTAAAACGAACGATTGCGAAGTATGACGTCGTCGCGTAAAATATATTTTGAACAAGATCTTGTGTGCAAAATATCTGGATAATGGAAAGGCCATCGATTTCAAATTTTATACAGATCAGTCGGACGGTTCTGTGAACTTTTGACGCATATGACGCCATAGCGTAAATTTTTTTGTGCGAAATTTCTCAGCTGCGGAATATCAAAGAAAATTGAAATGAGGTGAGGTTGATGCTTGGTAGGCCCGAAAGGTTCTGTTTGTCGCGAGTAGAACGAATGAGTGCGGCGTATGACGTCATCACGTAAAATATGTATACATTTTGAACCAGATCTTGTATGCACAATGTCTCGATAACGGAAAGTCATATCGACTTAAAATTTTATATGGGTATTCCTTGGTTCAGTCAGACGACTGTTTCAACTTTGGACGCGTATAGAAAATTATCTGTTATTACGCAAAATATTTTGATAACGGAAAGTCGGATCAACTTTAAACCTTATGTAATTATTCCTCGGATAAGTCAAACGGTTTTGGTTAAACATTATTCAACTCGTATAGAAAATCAAGAAAGGTGCATAACATCAACACCCTCCATATCAGGGTTGGCAGGTTTCTCCCATTAGGGTTTTTACCCTGGGTTTAAACCGGGTTTTTACCCCAGGGGAGAAATACGTTTCTCCCGCAGCTTCTCCCGTAGTTTCTCCCCTCTTTTTTATTCTTTTGTTTCGTCTTGCTTAACGTACAGGTTAGAATACTCATGGACAAGTGTACGTCACAACCTCATATCCACCAATGAGAATTAACATTTTCATCACGTGATCAAAAAGTGCCAGTGCTTGCGTCGGGGCAAAATGCATATTTTCTCACTGTTTTATACCAAATATAACAGGGTATTTTTCTTGTTTTGGGCCGATTGAATACATTTTGGCCTTCTTGTCACATGCCAGGAAGTTAGTTCTTTAAATAGTTTGTACCGTTTAGAAAACTTTCATTACTTAACTTAAATATCGAAGAATTTGTATTGGTATAAAACAGTGCGATAAACTCCAGATATGGCTAATTATGCCCTCAGTTACCCACAATGCATTGCATGAAGCTGTCCGCAAGAATACACAAATGTATGATCGACATTTGTTATTCAGGCTTTCACTCTCTTTCTTTTACTACAAGGCAGATGCCTTACTATTCTACTCATGATCAAAGAAAAAATCCGTTCTCTGTCAGCCTGTGTCAAAGTACTGACCTGCTCTATCTTTCAGTTACTCTCCGAGCTACGCCTTAACAAAACGTCTTAATCCTTATATCTCAGGAAATGTAGAGATTAAGGGTGTAAGTAATCCTCAACAGCTACAGAAGGGTTGTAAAAATTTACGGCATTATCATTACAAACAAATTACGATTGTTGTCTTTGTGCTGCCTTTAAATTATCAACTCAAAATGTTTAAAGGAGGAAGACCGAAAGATAAAGTTTGGGAGCACTTCAGTTTGTCTGTGAAGGATGAAAAATCATATTCTAAATGCATTTACTGCGGGAACGAGCAGTTGGAAAAAGCTCATCTTGCAAAAGTATCCCCATCTAAATGCACTAAACGTTAAAGAAATGTGCCAAATGTCGGTGACACGACAGTTTATTAAATAATTTGGAATAAAATGCAAATAAACGTTTAAAGAATTTTTATGCCCGACGTTTTTCCCCTGTTTCTCCCCCATTTATCCCCGGTAGAAACATTTCTCCCCGGGAGAAACCCTAAATCCCGGGTTTTTCCCCTATTTCTCCCATGGAGAGGGGAGAACTACCTTTCTCCCTGGGAGAAACCCAACCCTGCTCCATATATGGGAGCTATTTTTTATCGATTAGCATTGTTTGTAGTACCTGGAAGCATTTTTCGCATTTAAAGTGGGTCATCTGATATCTTGTGTTATGAGAAGAAGCTCACCATTTTGGCACTGAAACGCCCTCCCGCTTCCTCCTCGGAGGCGAGTCATCTGATGCGCAGTTATGAGGAATGCCTTTCTAATGCTTTTTGGCGGATGGGAATGTAAGAAGACAATTTGGGGCCAAAACCCCAAGCAAAATTTGTCGTGCAATCCAGGACAACACGTCCTCGACCATAAAGTCCCCGGCCAAAAATACCCGATCATAAGGTCCCGGAATGAATTTAGGGCCAAAACCTCAAAGCCAAAAAAAATTATGATAACCTAAATTAACGATTTATTAAGCTTTACTCCGGCCACAAGGTCCCTGTCCATAAAGTTCCCAAATGAATTTCGAGTCAAAACGTCCTCAAAGCTAAAAAACATGATGACCTAAATTAACGCTTTATTAAGCTTTACCCAGACAATAAGCAGGCCTTCCAGTGGAACCTATTAAACCTATTAAACCTATTTCATCAAAATGGACCTATTTTTTTGGCGAAAATGACCTGTTAAGCCAATTAAAACCTATTTTTTAACTGTCCATTGATTTTTTTTTGCTTATTTATTTTTCCTTATATCCATTTCCTACACAAAATACTATTGTATTTTACTGTATCTGTATTGTTTAAATTAATATAATTATTGTATATAAATTATAACTATTAAAATCGAAACACATATTAAAATGTGTTTAAAAACTATTAAAACTATTATTTTAGAATGTCAGACGTTATAAAAAGTTACTTTTTGGAGTCCCCAAGAACCTATTTAAACTTTAAAATTTTTTTCACGCCAAAAAACCTGTTTTTTTTAAAATTAAGCCATTAAAATAATCTATTTTTTACCGAGGAGCTGAAAAGGTACCTGGCCGTATGTCCCCGGCCATTAGGTCCCCAAATGTATTTAGGTCCAAAACATCCCCAAAGGAAGAAAAAAAGAAACGTTTGTTAAGTTTTACAATGTTTTTACATGCTTTAAAAGCACAATTCAACTAGAAAATGACAATGACAATGATAAATTTCCTTGCAATTTCAACAATTCTTAAGTATTTTTATTCCGTAATTCACCAAACGTACAAGCATTATACTTGAATATTTTGTGAAACCTAAAACAACAAATTTATATCTATATAATTGTAATACTATCTGTTTATTTGCTTTTTTACTTTCAGAATGGCACATTCAATGAGTGTTTTCGATCAAATGTAGAAAAAAAGTGAAAATTGTGCTGTATCTGAGCGATCACCCGCACCCGAAATCGGCAAACTCTTCTCATCAAAACTTGGGTCTGTTCATTTTACTTTCACAAACTTACGCCTGGGGGAATTGAGTCGCTGCTTGACGAGCTGTAATCAGTTTGTCAGATTTCAATTTTAGAACCTTTTCCCAGACGTAGATTTACCCTCTGCCGTGAGGGTTTCGGAATCAGAATTCTGTCTCTGTCCCTGGGAAGATTCGCTTTTATCAACAGGCAGACTGAGGTTTGGATTAGGGCCGAAATAAAGTCTTAAGGCCGAGTATTTAAATGTACATTATAGTTTACATCCCCTATCCTCTCAATAATTGTAAAAGGACCCTGCCATTTGCACATAAGTTTGGGCGATAAACCGGACTTTTTGCGAGGGATACGTACCCTCGTTCTGGTCCCTACGCTGAAGGAACTGGGTTTTACAATAACCTCATAATCACTTTTCTGTCTGTCTGCGGCCACCTTAATGTTTTTTCTCGCTATTTCATGGCCTTGCTCAAATTTTTCCCTTGAATCTTTGACGTACGCATGTTCAGCAGGGAAATAATCTGTCTTTGGCCTGCCAATAATCAAATCAAGGGGCATTTCTGTCGTACGGCCAAACATGAGCATATTGGGGGAAAGACCTGAGGACTTTTGGGGCGTGTTTCTGCACGCAGACACTACAAAACTTAGTTTTTCGTCCCAATTTCTCTGATTTTCACCCACAAGAAGGGAAAGTAGGCTTTCAATCGAGGCATTTGATATGCCCATCAGTCTGCGGCCTGTAAATGGTTGTACGCACCTGGTCAATTTGCAGCAGTTGACACATTTCTCGGTACAAACCGGACATGAACTGTGAACCCTGGTCACTCAGAATCATACGAGGGGTGCCGTACCTGAGTATAAATTCTTTAACCAAGACATTTGCCAGCGTAACAGCTTCCATGTTGGTAATTGGAAATGCCTCTATAAAGTTTGTAAAATAGTAACCAATAACCAATATATACTGATTTCCACGTTCGGTTTTCGGCCATTTACCGGAAATATCAAGGACAGTTCTTTTCATGGGTGCTTCTACAGGAAAAAGCTTCAGGGGGTGTTTTTCTTGTTTGGATTTTGTTTTCGCTAGTTGCATTTATGGCAATTTCGAACCCAGTCTGTCGCATCTCTCTTAAAACCATACCAGTACACCCTACTTCTCACAGAACCCAATGTTTTGTCAACTCCCACATGACTACCACTCGGACTAGCGTGCAATGCAGATAATACACCCTTGACTAGTATTCTTGGGAGTACTAGTTGCCAAACTTCTCCCACCTTGTTTTCACTGTAGAAAGCCCTGTATAAGACTCCATTTTCTACTTTCAATCTTTTCCAATCAGCCCATAATGCTTTGATGGCTGGACTTTCGGGAGATATTTCATCCCAGCTCGGTTTAGGTTCATTTTTCTCAAACCTTTCCAAAATGTAGGAAATTTTATTATCCTCGATTTGGATTTTTCGCAAGAATAACCTTTCAACCCGTTTGAATTTGGGCTCTGATCCTCTCCAGACTTTGAATCGGTCTGAGCCACTGTATCAATACCATGGGTTACCTGATCAATACTTTGAACGCAATTCTCAACAGCATTTTGGCTTTCTGATGATCCTAAAACACCCCTAACCTGTCTGGTTTGGTGTCCCTGTGCCAAATTATTTTTCCTGATTGCATTTTCCTTAGATTTTGGTCGATTTTTTATCTTTTCAAGATTTCTTTAGCTTTCTTTCTCCTATCTTCAACATACTTAAATTCGTCAGAATCCACTCCCTCCCCACACTGCGCACATGGAATCCGAGACAAGGAATCGGCATTCTGATGCGATATCCCAGCCCTGTGTTTGATATCAAAATCAAATGGACCCAATATCTCTAACCATCTGACGATTTGCCCCTCTGGCGAACGCCATCTAAATAGGTAGAGAAGAGAGGAATGGTCTATTCTTAGGAGAAACTTTCTAGTCAGCAAGAAGTGTTTGTAATACTGTACAAAATACATAACTGCCAACAATTCACGTCTCGTCGTACAGTAATTAACCTTCGACTTATTTAAAATGCGGGAGCCATAACTGATGACTTTCTCGACGCCGTTTTGCACCTGACTTAGAATACCGGAAATGCTGTGGTTGCTCGCATCCGTATCTGAAGTAAATTGACCTTCATCGTTTGGATATGCCAAAATAAGTGCTGTGGTAAGCAAGTGTTTCAGTGCATCAAAACTGCTGTGACTTTCCCCTCACCACACAAATTCTTGGTCTTTTCTAGACAGATCTTTCAAGGGTTTAGCAACGTCCCCATACTTCTTAATAAAGCTCTTGTAGTATGAACAAAGACCAAGAAACTCTTTTACTTCTGTGAGGTTCTTTGGTACTGGCCACTCTCGCACCTTTTTAAATTTCTCAGGGCAAGTGGAAATACCTTCGTTGGATACAATGTGACCTAAGAACGATACTGAGCGCTAGAATTAGATGCATTTGGACGTTTTAACTTTCAAGTTATCCCGAAGTAGTATGTCAAGGACTTGTTCGAGATTTTCCAACGTTTTTCCAAACGTTTTGCCGTACACTGTTAAGTCATCCATATAAATGAGGATTATATAAAGGCCAGCCATTATCAGTTCCATCAAACGCTGACATGTACTAGGACCTGAGTGCAATCCAAATGGACGGGTTTCAAATTCAAAAGCCCCCCCCCCCCCTACCCGGCACCGCAAAACATGCGTCTCTCGGGTTAAGCTCTATCTGATGGAAGCCACTGGCTAAATCTAACACATTGTAGAACTTGGAACCATGCATTCTCTCAAGACAAGTATCTATACGGGGCAAAGGGAAGCTATCGTACTTTGATCTCGCATTCACAGCCCTAACGTCCAGACAAATTCTTATTTCTTCGTTGGCCTTTCTAACGACCACCATACACGAGGACCAGGGAGATGAAGAGGGCCGAATAATTTTCCTTTCTAACAGCCTGTCAATCTCCTTATCTACGGCTTCTCGTAAATGGATGGGAACTTTTCTAGGGGGCAATCTGACTGGTTTGTTATCCCCAGTGTCAATTTTATGTTTGACTATACCAGGTCTCCATATATCAGTCGGACCGGAAGAGAACACACCTTGGAACTTAAGCAATGTGTTCCTAACCTGGTTACTGTGTTCTAATTTTAGGGATCCACAACTACGGTCAAATAATTCTTGCAAATGCTTTGGTGAAGGACCCTGTATATCGCACCTGACCTCGTTATCACTATTCTTGTCCGAGATTTCGTGAGAAACTTGGTTAACGGCGGAAGCATTTTCTTTCTCGTGTTTAAACCCATGAATATCAATGACAGGGTGAACAATAGCCATGTTGGTGTTTTTGCTCAAAACTACCGGCTCGTTATAGGGATTCATAACTCTTAGTGGAACTAAACCTTTGCTGGGATCTACCAAACTCTTGCTCAGCAACACTCCATGACTACTCAACGAAGATACAGGTTCCGCCATTGCACACTTAGCCATTTCACCCGTCTGGTGAACTAAGCCTGGTACAATACCATCAGTAAGTGGCGGAATAATGACAGCTTCACTCGCTGTCACCCTACACGCCATTTTCTTTCTTCCCGGAAACTCAGAGAGCTACCTTGCACCACGAATGATCCATCCCCGTAGTTAAATTTGCACTCTTTTTCCTTCATGAAATCAATCCCTAACAAGACATCCGATTCGATTTCGGCAATAACTGTCGAATGAACAACTTCAGTAGTTTCGAGAATTATAGGTAAATCAACTACCCCAACAACTGACAAATTACTGCCAGCTTATCTCGATGTTCTCGCACTTCAGGCCGGTTTAATTTGGGTATCTTCTCAAAACTTCTTCTTGATATTATTGTGACAGACGACCCAGTATCAATAACAAAATCTGCCCCGGTCCCTATGACTGTACCCTTACCATATAAACCTGACAAACCAGTTTGAAGCACGCTTGAGTTTATGAAATGATCTGTTTCAGGTCCTATTTTACTTTCAGAGACTAGACTACGGACCTCGCTACCAGTCTCGCTTAGTTTTCCTGATCAGTTTTGGATTCTGCACGCATCTTGCTATCTTTACGTTTTTCTTCTGGGCAAGACGACGCGTAATATTCCATTTTGTTGCAATTATAGCACTTTACCTGATCAAGGGGAACTTTCTTCTTGGGTTTTTGGGCTTTTTCACTGGACAATTTTGACATCTGCTGGTCAAGTTGCTTTAAAAGTTTGGTCAACTGACCTGCTACTGCTTTCATGTCACTACTTCCCGAAATTTGGACTTATCCACTATATCGTCTTGCTCGAATCGCACCTTGCTTTTGTCTTTAGCCTTTTTCTTACCTCTCTGCTGGCTGGCGGAACTCTCGGTTTCTGTCTTTATTTCTCTAACCGATTTCTTACCTGGAGTTTTCTGTTGCTCAGCCTTCTCGATCGCATCATGCTCAATCGCAAGTAAAACTGCTTCACGCACACTTCTCAACCTTTCGAGTTTAATGCGCGTGCGCAACTCCCGATTCGGTAGGGCTTTGATAAAGTGTTGCAAGGTAAGAATTTTGATCATGTCATTTGGAGCCGTGGGATAGGCCTTCGCAACTAACCTGGATATGCCGTCTGACAGCTCCTGGTAGGACTCCTTGTCTTTTTAGTACGTCCCTGCAGCTGTACCAGGAATATTGCTGCCTGTCCCTCGGTACCAAATCGTTCTTCCAGAACTGCTTTCAGCGAGAAATATCTTACCTGGTCACCATGCAATGTATCCAGCAATTTCTGAGCAGAACCCCTCAAACTAAACGCTAGGTACTTCGCCATTTCTTGTTCAGACCACCCGTTTAATTCAGTACACATCTCGAAATAGGCTAAATGGTCAGAGAGCGGTGTGTTTTCCTGATATTTATCGGGAAGAATTATTTGTTTCCCGATTGTCTCTACCGGAAACGCGCTGGTCATGCTATTTGCTGCCGGACTTGTGAATTTTGGTTCCACGTAGTCTTTTCGGCTATATGGCTGAGAAGTAAGTTTTCTTAGCACTTCTTCGGGCATGACATTTACATTTCCCTCGTATTCAGGTGCAACCTCATGATAAGGTTTAAAAGCACCTGGACTTTTGCAACGAGTAGGCGATGGTTCTGACCTATGCCTTTCATCTTCAAGAACGGATCTTGGATTTGCGAATTCCTGCAGCTTTGATCTCTCATTAGGAGGCCGGTAGCCGAAACCTGAGACCTTTTCTTCCGGAAATATGGGAGGCAACTCTATACCAGGGACTTTGGACGTACTACAGCGAGAAAAAACAGGGCCATGGGGACTTGACAGATGCTGAAACCTAGGATATTCGCATGCACTTTAGCGTCAGACAGATATTGTTCTTCCCAATTATCTTCCTCCTCTGTATCAGCTTCATACCCATACTCAAAACCCGTCTTTTCTTGGCTATGAAAAAGAAAAAGAAAAACGTTTCTTGACGGGATCTTCGGGAGTAGGACCGTGATACTCTTGACTACGGGGAATAGGCAATTTCTCAATACACACGCGTAGACGGTTCACAGTTTCCTGCAATTCCCGAACACTTTCTTCTCTGCTGTCGATATAATTATCCCTTTCATCCAACGCAGCAATTGTCCTATCTAACATTTCCTCAAGCTGCTTTTCCCTATCACAGGACTGTTTTTCTTTCCATCTCATCTCCCGCTCATACTCTTTCGCTTTTCTCTCAAGCATACGCTCCCTTCTCTCAATTTCACGTTCTTTTTCTTCCAACTCATAGGCAGACTTCACGGAACTTTTAGAAACTGAACGGTAAAATCCCCCATCTTCGCTCTTGATTTTTGGTTTGGGCTCCCATTTCACCGTATGGGTCAAATCTTCGTAGCTATTAGGCCCCTTACAAGCCCCTAAAACTACTTCACTATCCTCCCAATCTTGACCATCCGGCCACACCTCTTCGCTTACCTCCGGTTTTTGATCATAGCTTTTATCCATAGTTTACGTACGCCAGACTCTACTTTCTCGAGCTTGAAACAATTTATCCTTATCAGAAAACACAACGAATATGCCGAATAGGGATTCTATCCTCAACTTTTGAGGATAGAACCCAAACTTTTCTAAAATCACAAATTTTCACCACGTGGATATTACTTTCTCAGTTCGAGGAAAAACAGGTTGCCAGACGAGAATGACTTCATTCGATTTTCTCGCGAACAGATATTAGAACCCGATTGTAACCTCAAATGATGAAAGGAATGCTCACGATTAAAACGGATATCGGCAGCGACAGCAGATCTGATCCCAATGCCTACTGTCTCGGTAGGGCCGCTCCGGGCACTTGAAGCTGTGACACCGTAAAACAGAGTTGCACCACAAAACACGGTTGATACGCCCAGTTGTTGGCTTTGTGGGCCCAGAACGCGGACGAACGGATCTTCCCACACTCGAAACAGTAGAAGCGGGACGGTAAGTCGCTAGGTACGGTGCCGGAACTGTTGTTCTGCTTGTTCATCTACTGAAAGCCTTTACTCACTATCCCCCTTTTTTATTTTTGGGTCAATCTTTTCCAGACTAAATATAAAAGAATTTTATCCAGAAAAGATCCTGCTGACTGCGCCAGTGTCGCCACCTCGTAATACTGCCAATTAGAGAACCGACAGTACGACGACGGTGTCGCTTGGGGAGGTCGATAAAGGGATGATTTGCTGTTGCCAACCCAAAATAGCAACACGACCCTCGTTCTCTTACTATCCGAAGAGTGGCAAAGATGCGCTTTTCAGCTAGTGAAAAGCGCGACTCTTCCCGCCTTAAATGACGTATAGAAGAGTTGGAAAAGGTGCACTTTTTGCCAGGTTAAAAAGTGCGACTCTTTGGGGCTGTTTCTTTCAGAAACAGCTTGCTTTATCCAAAATACACTTAATTTTTATCTGTCATTTATAGATTTATTCCACTCTTCAGATTTTCTTCGCAGATTTCTACCTTGCTATCTTTAACGCTATTCTCGGTTTCTCAATGGCTGTCAGGTAAGGCTCTCTCTCTCTCTCTCTTGCTCGGTCTCTGTGAGTCTGCCCTCTCCAGCCTCGCTGGGGAGTTTTTATTGCCCGGCTATATAGACAGGGTCTCCCCAGACAGCCAATGACAAACCGAATTGACCCGCGGAGGAATCTGGACATGACAACATTGCTAATCAGTCATAAAGAAATCATAAGAAAAATCAAAACACGAAGAGAGTGGCGGAGCTCTTTCGGAAAAACATTTCCTAAAAAGGGAATGGGTCTCGGGTCGTTGGCAGCCGGGAGAGTAGGGGGGTCTATTTTTTGTGTTGCCAAGCCAATTGGACCGTATTTTTCGAGGGTCGCGTCCAGAACCCAAGCCAGGACCGTATTCTAAAAATCTCTCAAAATTCGACCAAAGTATTTATAAAAGAAAGAGGGCGACAGCCCTAGGGTTCTCACACTAGGTATTCCCTGGCAAAATTAGTTCTTCACATTTACTCAGAAAAGCTTGGATTCCAGATAGCAGACAGACGTTGGCCCTATGTAGGGCCAACGTCGTTTTTGCCTACGGTCTACGTAGGCCCAATGTAAGTTGCCTACGTAGGCCCGACGTAGTTTTGCTCATCGGTCCTACGTAGGCCCGATAAATAGGCCCTACGTGGGCGAATGTAGTTTGTGCCTACGTTGCCTATGATTGATCTACGTACTTCGGATGTAACGTTCCTACATAGGTCTGACGTAGTTCTTGTTATTAATTAGTCAAATGATTATCATTAATTAACAAGTCATCCAGACATTGAAACTGGGACAAAGATCAGTTCCATGTCTACTTCTCTATTGTGATAAGAAAAAAACACATCGCGCCTTATCAAAATGTAATTTGAACCTACTCAATCTGGTATTTTCACTCAGCTTCATTAAAATGGCGGGGTTTCCTCTGAGCGATATTGTGCTCAAAATCTATGATAGGCTTACAATGTAGTCCCTCCGTTGGGCCGCCCGAGGCCAGCCTACGTAGGGTATCAATCGCAGGACCTACATAGGGTCGACGTACGAAAACCTATGCCTACGGTTCCTACATTGAGCCTACGGAGCCCTACGTAGGCCCTACGTATGTCTGCTATCTGGGATACTGCTTTCCAGTGTTTATGCATATTCTTCAATTCCTGTACCCAATCACATTCAAAATAAATGTCGAGCGTGTCGTCCCTTTATCGTAGAAACACGTGACGACGCCGGGTTTGCCTGAAGAACGACGGAGGTTTCGCTGCAGAAGAGCAGTATTGAAGGTATCCTTTGAAAACAAAAAGTGGTTTGAAACAATAAAATATATTAAAATTAGAGAGAGAGAGAGAGAGAGAGAGAGAGAGAGAGAGAGAGAGAGAGAGAGAGAGAGAGAGAGAGAGAGAGAGAGAGAGAGAGAGAGAGAGAGAGAGGGGGTTCTGAAGGTCTGAAAATGAAAAATGCTAAGATAGTCTGAAACGAATAACTATGCTAAAATTAGAAATTCCCGCCCGGGGAGGGGTCAGTCGGTTCACCAGGGGAAGGGGTGGAGGTTGGTCGGTCTACTAAGGGAAGGTGGTGGGTGGAAGGGAGTCGAGCATCCAGAAATGGCGTTAGCCATCTATGAAATTATGAAACTTAGTTTTTCGTCCTAATTTTTTTTTGTTCTCATACACAAGAATGGAAAGTAGGCTTTCAATCAAGGGATTTGCCCGTTTGATATACCCATTATTCTGCGG
Organism: Protula sp. h YS-2021; assembly: GCA_949752745.1. NCBI lineage: Eukaryota > Metazoa > Annelida > Polychaeta > Sabellida > Serpulidae > Protula > Protula sp. h YS-2021. Next base: position 44,199,506 of record OX457026.1, on the reverse strand, counting down.
TCTGTAAATGATTGCACAGACCTGGTCAATTTGCAACAAATGACACATTTTTCGGTACAAAATGGTCATGAACTGTGCACCTTGGTCACTCAGAATCATATGAGGGATACCATACCTAAGCACAAATTCTTTTCCGACCTTAACAGCTCCCATATTAGGATTCAGGAGTGCTTCTATATTCTTTGTAAAATAATCACCAATAACAAATATATATTGATTTCCACGTTCGATTTTCGGCCATTTACCGTATAGATCTATCCTTTACATGGGCGCTCCTACAGGAAACGGCTTCAGGAGGGTGTTTTCTTGTTTAGATTTGGTTTTCGCGAGTTACATTTATGGCAGTTTTGAACGCAATTTACCACATCTATTAAAACCGTACCAGTCCAGTACATCCTACTTCGCAAGGAACCCCGTGTTATGTCAACTCCCACATGACTACCACTCGAACTGTCTTGCAGTGCAGATAACACCCCTGGTACCAGTATTTTTGTGATACCTTTTACTCCAGATACCCACTAGGGATTTCGCGAAAATAATAATCGTAAAAGAGGAAACTACGTTTTATAATATCTATCTACTCTGTTTTTACACATAACTGATAGATCTCATCAGGGGTCAGCTGTTTTATAACAACAGAACCGCTGTAGAGGTTAGATGATAGACAACAACGAACTGCTGTGGAGGTTAGCTGTTGGAGAACAACGGGGTGGACGTGATAACTATTTATCGTTCCTGAGTTGTTGCCCATCAGCCAACCTCTACGAGAGTTTTTGGTCTGTTTTGCCACTGTATACTCCGCAAACTCAGTGAGGATTACTCGAACTAATACTCATAAGGAATAACATATTAAAATATCCATCCGCTCTGTGTTTACACACAATAGATAGACCCTCTCAGAGGTCAGCTGTTTTATAACAACGGTCGCTCCAGTAATAGAGAAATTTTCGATTCGAAACGGTGAGGTGATTTCTGCCGATGCCAGTTGGGAAAAAGTTGTAATTGATCGCTAATAGTACTAATTGACGGTTGGTGCGTTATGTTCTGTAGTGTAGTAAAACTAATATATTGATGTTTACTTGTATCGGCACGATGTTGAAGATGGCAATCCGTCCCTTGTCACGGTGACCTTGGTTAAATGCCGGCTCGTCTTTACGAGGGAGAGGAGATAGCAGGGGTGTACATAAGGATTTTTTTTTTTACCTTCGCCAATTTGGCGAAGGACGTTCAACTCACCTTCGCCAAATCGAATTCACCTTCGCCAAATTAACCCACTTACTAAAACTGTAAGTTAATTTGTTTATTGTATCTAAACTATATATATTCTTAACTATATTTAGCTCCGAGTAGCTCTGACTTGTATAACATCGTATATATCTCTTTCAGAGCTACGAAGCCTTCCATTGTTACCCTAATAGGGGTCAACTTCACATGTTCTGAGGCTCGAATCCTGCATACCAGTCCGTATTATTCAAACATCTACGGAAAGCTCATGCCGAATATGCCCTTTTTGTAAAACAGGCACAGTTTTTAGTGAACTGTATGTCTTTTATTTGTTCATAAAAGTGCAGAAAAGTTAGCTTCCGCATCCACCTGTCAAATGTTTGTTTACAGTCTGGTCTTTAAATGTCATGTGACCAAAGTCAAAGGTCAGAAAATTTAAATAAAGGGATTGTAGTTTATTTGTAAAATATATACTAAAATAGTTGATAGATGCAGAATTACGTATAAATTTAGGGGTGGCGATATTTATCGATACAGCGATATATCGCGATATGTTTTCTCACGATACGTATCGCGATACGAATTTTGAAATATCGATATTTTTCGATATTTTCCGCTGCATGTTTAATACAATATTTTTGTTGATGTGCTAACGAGTGATATCTGCAATGATGCTGTTCATCATTTTACACAGCACGTTCTGCTGCTTTTCGTTTCAGATATATTTTCACGATATTTGTTCATGTAAATTTCTGACTAAGTCGTCCAATTATAGTGTGATAGAACATGGATGATGTTTTGCTATATTGGATATGAACTGATTGGATAATTGAATGATAACTTATGTATAACCTAGAAAGGAACATATGCGATATTGTTTAAATACTGCTAGCAAAACAATGTGACTGGAAACGCACTACCAAAAATGGATACGGCCTACGTCGAGAACAAAAAAGCAAAAGCGCCAGTGTGGCAGCATTTTGGACTAAAATCGGACAAAGGAAAAACTGAGAAAAATGTTGCCGTGTGTAAAGTATGCAAAATGGAAGTAAAATATTTTGGATATACGACAAATTTACAACATCGTTTATCAAGAGACCATCGTCATTTATGCTCAGAAATTATTGGGAAAAAGATCTTAAAATTAAGACGGAACAAAGCACCGAAACAACAAGTGAGATACCGGTGAAAAGGGTGAATGTTCAACCGACAATTTTGCGGTTCAATGTCAGAGTAGACGCTGTGTTGTTTTTTCAATTTGTAAATACAGAACTGTTGATGTTTCAAGTTAAAAATATACAAATCAAACATTTAAGTTTAGACACTCAATCAAACAGACATTCTTAAAATTTAGTTATATATACTGTTTGTGCAATGAGATTAATGTCACTGATGGCATCCGAAACCAGCATTGCAAACATACTTTTTGTATTTGTCATAACGCCATTATCTATAACTGATCAATGCTGTAGGTAAATGTTACAATTCCTGGAAATAAAGCCATAAAACAGCTGCATTTTTTCACTTTTAAAGAATTCAAAATATCGCGATATGTATCGCGATACGCAGCCAATATCGCGATACGTATCGCGATACAGACTGCGCCGCGATACCCAACCCTATATAAATTTAGTTTGTACACCCACAGTATTTGACCTTTTATTTTTATGTTCTTTTTGAAATATAAATTTAAAAGTTTTTTGGTGGATAATTGTAAAAATTATTGTTACTATTTCACGTAATAAAGTATGCTCCCTGTATACAAACAAATGTCAATTATTGCGGGAGATTTAGAGTTATTTCCGTATTATTTTCTTTTAAAGAAAGCGTAACACAGAAGTTGTATATGATTACCGTTGTACTTTGAGGGCCTTTAGCAAATGCCAACAAAAACTTATGGGTCGTTGAAACTCGCACAAAGTAGCCACAGGGGTGCCTCAAAGCGAGCGCAGTTGACTTGCTTATCGTTATATAGCGAGGCTTTGAAGCGGTGCCTGGAAACTTTTTAGCGCACCGCTTCTTGGAGCTAAACTATATTGTCCAATTTATGTCTTTATAGAGCTACATCGGTAGTTAACCAGACCATATTTTCATTTTATTGTAATAATTTTTGTCTAAAATTCACCTTCGCCAAATTGGCGAATGTGAATCTGTTCACCTTCGCCAAATGGATTTCACCTTCGCCATGGCGAAATGCGAAGGTCTTATGTGCACCCCTGAGATAGAATTGGCTAGAGTAGATCGTAACTGGTGACAACAAAATGCTAGATTCCAACTCCACTAAATAAGCCAGCTGCATGTTTTGCAACCCTATCGACGTAAATGTACACCATTTTGTGATTTATTGGCTCTTTTTCATTTCACCAATTTGGATCTACTGTAACCATTCTTTCTCCTTTCCCTCGTACCCATCTCTAAGTTAGTCCTAGATGACTCTTGCAGTCTTCCTCTGTCCTAGGAAGATAGAAAGGGTCCGCTGGGACTATCTCTAAGTCAGCCCTTCATTATTATGTCTCCCCGACCAAGGGGATATATATAGTCTTTGCACGTTCTGTGTGTGTGTCAGTCTGTTTTGTGCAAGATATCTCGAGAACGAAAGGTCGGATCGACTCCAAAGTTGATCGATTTATAAGCCAATTCGCACTTTCGGGTCTAGTGACTCCCACCTCCATAGAGGAGACTAGACTTTTCTTTTCATCTATTGCTTAAGTTATTTCTTCTACAAGTTCGATTAGCGCTACGGCGGTGGACCTTTTTTCCGAAAACCATACTGGTTATCACTCAGTTATAAAGAACTGATAAGGGAAAAGCATCAAAATTCTAATTTTCATTCAACATGCACACTTTCAATTTGAAAATTTCAAATTTATAAAGCCATCATGTGATCTTTTAAAATCTATTTTGCATATTATTTAGTCCCTTTAATAATTAACACGTGAATATGTTTCTGTTGATTTTTGCCGTTGTTTTATCATTTCTTTATATCATTATTCCAACTGAATTCAGCCGAAACGCAAAAACTTTTCGGCAAAAGTCAACGTGCGAATTGGCTTATTACTTGATTGGGTCGGATGGTTCTATCAACTTTTGACGCATGTCACATGATTAGGGCAGGTGTATGACGTCGTTACGTAAAAATCTTCTGTGCGAAATTTATCAGCCGATGAACATAGGAGAAAGTTAAAATTTGGTGGGATGGTTGCTTGGAAGGTGCGAAAGATTCTATAAAATTTTTGCGAGTAGAACGAACGAATGCATCATATGACGTCATCGCGTAAAATATGAATATATTTTGAACAAAATCTGGTGTGCAAAATATCTCGATAAGGAAAAGTCCTATCGACTTCAAATTTTATATGGGTATTCCTTGGGTCCGTCAGACGGTTCTCTCAATTTTTCACGCATGTCACGTGATTAGGGCAGGTGTATGACGTCATTACATAAAAATTTGTGTGCGAAATTTCTCCGCTGCTGAACATCGAAGAAGGTTGAAACTTGGTGTAATTGTTGCTTGGTAGGTCAGAAAGTATCTATAAAATTCTTTCGCGAGTAAAACGAACGATTGCGAAGTATGACGTCGTCGCGTAAAATATATTTTGAACAAGATCTTGTGTGCAAAATATCTGGATAATGGAAAGGCCATCGATTTCAAATTTTATACAGATCAGTCGGACGGTTCTGTGAACTTTTGACGCATATGACGCCATAGCGTAAATTTTTTTGTGCGAAATTTCTCAGCTGCGGAATATCAAAGAAAATTGAAATGAGGTGAGGTTGATGCTTGGTAGGCCCGAAAGGTTCTGTTTGTCGCGAGTAGAACGAATGAGTGCGGCGTATGACGTCATCACGTAAAATATGTATACATTTTGAACCAGATCTTGTATGCACAATATCTCGATAACGGAAAGTCATATCGACTTAAAATTTTATATGGGTATTCCTTGGTTCAGTCAGACGACTGTTTCAACTTTGGACGCGTATAGAAAATTATCTGTTATTACGCAAAATATTTTGATAACGGAAAGTCGGATCAACTTTAAACCTTATGTAATTATTCCTCGGATAAGTCAAACGGTTTTGGTTAAACATTATTCAACTCGTATAGAAAATCAAGAAAGGTGCATAACATCAACACCCTCCATATCAGGGTTGGCAGGTTTCTCCCATTAGGGTTTTTACCCTGGGTTTAAACCGGGTTTTTACCCCAGGGGAGAAATACGTTTCTCCCGCAGCTTCTCCCGTAGTTTCTCCCCTCTTTTTTATTCTTTTGTTTCGTCTTGCTTAACGTACAGGTTAGAATACTCATGGACAAGTGTACGTCACAACCTCATATCCACCAATGAGAATTAACATTTTCATCACGTGATCAAAAAGTGCCAGTGCTTGCGTCGGGGCAAAATGCATATTTTCTCACTGTTTTATACCAAATATAACAGGGTATTTTTCTTGTTTTGGGCCGATTGAATACATTTTGGCCTTCTTGTCACATGCCAGGAAGTTAGTTCTTTAAATAGTTTGTACCGTTTAGAAAACTTTCATTACTTAACTTAAATATCGAAGAATTTGTATTGGTATAAAACAGTGCGATAAACTCCAGATATGGCTAATTATGCCCTCAGTTACCCACAATGCATTGCATGAAGCTGTCCGCAAGAATACACAAATGTATGATCGACATTTGTTATTCAGGCTTTCACTCTCTTTCTTTTACTACAAGGCAGATGCCTTACTATTCTACTCATGATCAAAGAAAAAATCCGTTCTCTGTCAGCCTGTGTCAAAGTACTGACCTGCTCTATCTTTCAGTTACTCTCCGAGCTACGCCTTAACAAAACGTCTTAATCCTTATATCTCAGGAAATGTAGAGATTAAGGGTGTAAGTAATCCTCAACAGCTACAGAAGGGTTGTAAAAATTTACGGCATTATCATTACAAACAAATTACGATTGTTGTCTTTGTGCTGCCTTTAAATTATCAACTCAAAATGTTTAAAGGAGGAAGACCGAAAGATAAAGTTTGGGAGCACTTCAGTTTGTCTGTGAAGGATGAAAAATCATATTCTAAATGCATTTACTGCGGGAACGAGCAGTTGGAAAAAGCTCATCTTGCAAAAGTATCCCCATCTAAATGCACTAAACGTTAAAGAAATGTGCCAAATGTCGGTGACACGACAGTTTATTAAATAATTTGGAATAAAATGCAAATAAACGTTTAAAGAATTTTTATGCCCGACGTTTTTCCCCTGTTTCTCCCCCATTTATCCCCGGTAGAAACATTTCTCCCCGGGAGAAACCCTAAATCCCGGGTTTTTCCCCTATTTCTCCCATGGAGAGGGGAGAACTACCTTTCTCCCTGGGAGAAACCCAACCCTGCTCCATATATGGGAGCTATTTTTTATCGATTAGCATTGTTTGTAGTACCTGGAAGCATTTTTCGCATTTAAAGTGGGTCATCTGATATCTTGTGTTATGAGAAGAAGCTCACCATTTTGGCACTGAAACGCCCTCCCGCTTCCTCCTCGGAGGCGAGTCATCTGATGCGCAGTTATGAGGAATGCCTTTCTAATGCTTTTTGGCGGATGGGAATGTAAGAAGACAATTTGGGGCCAAAACCCCAAGCAAAATTTGTCGTGCAATCCAGGACAACACGTCCTCGACCATAAAGTCCCCGGCCAAAAATACCCGATCATAAGGTCCCGGAATGAATTTAGGGCCAAAACCTCAAAGCCAAAAAAAATTATGATAACCTAAATTAACGATTTATTAAGCTTTACTCCGGCCACAAGGTCCCTGTCCATAAAGTTCCCAAATGAATTTCGAGTCAAAACGTCCTCAAAGCTAAAAAACATGATGACCTAAATTAACGCTTTATTAAGCTTTACCCAGACAATAAGCAGGCCTTCCAGTGGAACCTATTAAACCTATTAAACCTATTTCATCAAAATGGACCTATTTTTTGGCGAAAATGACCTGTTAAGCCAATTAAAACCTATTTTTTAACTGTCCATTGATTTTTTTTTGCTTATTTATTTTTCCTTATATCCATTTCCTACACAAAATACTATTGTATTTTACTGTATCTGTATTGTTTAAATTAATATAATTATTGTATATAAATTATAACTATTAAAATCGAAACACATATTAAAATGTGTTTAAAAACTATTAAAACTATTATTTTAGAATGTCAGACGTTATAAAAAGTTACTTTTTGGAGTCCCCAAGAACCTATTTAAACTTTAAAATTTTTTTCACGCCAAAAAACCTGTTTTTTTAAAAATTAAGCCATTAAAATAATCTATTTTTTACCGAGGAGCTGAAAAGGTACCTGGCCGTATGTCCCCGGCCATTAGGTCCCCAAATGTATTTAGGTCCAAAACATCCCCAAAGGAAGAAAAAAAGAAACGTTTGTTAAGTTTTACAATGTTTTTACATGCTTTAAAAGCACAATTCAACTAGAAAATGACAATGACAATGATAAATTTCCTTGCAATTTCAACAATTCTTAAGTATTTTTATTCCGTAATTCACCAAACGTACAAGCATTATACTTGAATATTTTGTGAAACCTAAAACAACAAATTTATATCTATATAATTGTAATACTATCTGTTTATTTGCTTTTTTACTTTCAGAATGGCACATTCAATGAGTGTTTTCGATCAAATGTAGAAAAAAAGTGACAATTGTGCTGTGTCAAGCAACAGCTACATTTAAAACGATTAACAAAAATTCAATTGCAAGTAATTCTGAATGTTACATATCCGGATTCTACAGTTATTCAGAAACATAAAATTATTTTGATTAACTATGTTAAAATGAAAAATTTCTTGTTTTTAATGCGTCAGATAATTTTATGCTTGTCTTTGACTTCACGATGAAGCACATAATATCTCTACTATAATTTATGCTGAGTTTAAAACAAAACTCTGAATATAATCCTGCGAACTTTTCAACTTTTTGAGTAACAATGCTCTTAACTAGGATTTGTAAAACTGTCATTGTTAATGAATATTTCGTTTGCAACAGGAAGGCTGTTGCGCGAGAGCAAGATACGTATTTGTATACGCTTTCTATGTATTCTTGTTCAAGAACATGAGTAAATTCACATTCTCGGGTTCAGTTGTGATCTCTTTTTTTGTGACGATGCTTCCTGCCAGGCTAAATATTCTTTCAGCAGGCAATGATGTTGCAGGTGTGGCTAGTATTTTCTTCGCAGCAGTCGATATCAATCGGTATTTTGTATGATTTTCACGCCACCACGTCAGAGGACATAAGTTAGTGTCTCTCTGTGCTTCAGACAAGTATCGTGCTATTTCAATTTCAATTATTTCGCTTTTAGTAGGCTTCTGGTCAGAGCATTGAATGATGTCATCAAACATGTCAGTTTTACGTGTTTTCGGTTCTGGAACAGCCAGTTCAGCATCCTGCGCTGCCTCATCCGGGAGGCATGCCAAAGGTGGCGCATTTGTTTCGACTTGAGGTTTTGGAGTTCGAGCTCTGTTCTGTCCAACTTCGTATGTGATGTCACATTGCTCTTTCAATGCATTGGTAGCCTTATCCCTTTCTCCTGTAGTTAAGAATAAAAGGCGTTTTGTTCTGGGGTCAACTAAAGATAACGCGTACATTACAATGTTGTTCTTTTGGTTATCGAGATTCGATAACATTGAGCGTATTAGTTTGGGACAGTTGGGCGGTCAGCATCGTTCTGATCCAGTAGATTTTCAAGTTTCATCATCACAGGAAGTACCATTGAAATGGTTGGGGACTTGTCCGCTGACAACTTCTCAGTGGCAAACTTGAAAGGGCGAAGAAGATTCACCATTGCGTCAACAACTATTTGCTCATCTTACGTATAGAGTTTTGCCCTTGCAGTAGCAACTTGCTTGAAATTCGGGTCAGTAGCCACAGTGTTTGCTCAATTATGCGCGCAAGCATGTCAGCTGTGCTGTTCCATCTTGTTTCGACGTCAGCGATAAGCTTGTAGTTATGTAACTCGTTAGGAAAAAGAAGCTTCTGCTTCTGTTGCAAGAGCTCCTATGCGTGTGAGCTGTGATGGAAAAATGTTACTAAATTCCGACCTTTTGTAACTAGCCGTAGCATTTCCTGGAGGCCATGTCGTACAATTAAATTCAGTCTATGTCCCATACAGCTGGGCCGTGTCCATTCGAGGAGTCGGAAAGCTTTTACCTCATTCGTGGCGTTATCTGTCATAGAAGCAGGTATGATTAATCCCCAGGCATCCTTTGTCCGTTCGAGAGCCTGGGCTATAATATGAAATATAATATATATAAAATAGATAAAATATAAAAAAAACGATTATATATCCAAAAATGTAGCAACTCTTGCAAACGTACTGATGTTTTCATCTACAGCCCCCCCCCCCTTCGATCCTGTTAAAATATGGTCATAATGACGGCAATGCAAAAACATAATACTTATCTAGTTAGTTCAGGTGACTGGCGGGAAGAAGAGTTCGGCGTGGGGGGGGGGGGGGGGGGTGGTCAGACAGGAGGAACGGCTAGCCATCAAAAGTTATTTAATCTGTCTTTTTAAGAGTTTGGATACTTTTTCGAGGGCATCGATGTGAGGATATCGTCGTATGGAGAGCAAATTTATGGGTCCAGGTTTGTTGGATTAAAAATTCAAAGAAAACTGGCCAAGTAGTGAGTTGAAGAACGGGTAGCTATTTAGCGAAGATCATTAAACTCTTAAAGTTGACTTTAAATAAACCCTTGCAATTTTTAACCGTCAAACTTACGAAAAGAATTACGAGAAACTGAAGCTGAGACATTAGAAATATTAGGCTATTTGATGCTACATACCATTATCTATAAAAATATATAAAAACGTTACCTCTTTGCGAGATAGTTTGGTTGAATTATTCAATAAATCCAACTTTTTTCATGCATCTTCTTACTTGTTTTTTACAAAATAGCTACCACTTGTAGAATCTACGCATGCATAATTAATGAGCTAAAGAGCAATTTGATTGGCTTAGAAAGATCACGTAATACATTGTGAGACTTCGTGTGTCTTTGTCGTTTATAGCGTGTGTCGCCCGTGGCAGTAACAAGTTCTAGCTCACTGGGAAACGCGTCGTACGTTCCGCGAACATAGGGTTTAAAATGCTTCACTGTATGCTGTGCTTGCAGATCTCAAGGGATCCCCTTGGATATTTTTATTTTCCTTTGAAATAGTTCTTTGTAGATAAAACTCGATTCCAAGCATACATTACCGTATGCATGCATGCGTGGCATAATGTGTACATATATGATTCGTTTGTTGATTCAAAATTGTCATTTTATTTGATATAAGTTTTGCATAGCTTCAAAATGAATTGGCGTCACTGGTTTGGTCAAATAGTAAAGAAAACTAAGGACTTAAAGTTTTCGAATATTCGAACCCTATTTTAGGGTTCGAACCCTGTCAAAACGAATCGAATATAAGGCACAGCACTAAAAATTTCTATTTTTTTTTAAATTCGAATTTAGTGCGATCCCGTTCTAAAAGGATAATTCACTTTTCATAACCACGTATCCTGCTAAAAACTGACCTGCATATAAGCGTGCATTTAACATGCCTGGTGCGGAGCCCCCAACCCTCCACCCCACCACTCTCGAACGTGTTATTTTTTAAAGACTTTCGAAGCTTCCGTGTTACATTTTGACCGTTATAATTTGATGAGTAGCATCCAAAAACTACATCGAAAACTTTATGACAATTAATGATTTGTATATATAATATTTTATGTATAATGATGCATTAAAATGATGCACACAGAAATGCACGCTATTAAATTTAAAGTCTGTTATTGTTTTATCCTGCTCAGCTGCACACAGCTGCACACGAGCTATATTACATGCACACACATGTACTTATTTTTAGCAGTGCGCAATGTGAGGTAATAGCAAACTGCATAGCGAGCATCAGCCTTTTGCTCAGTGCAGAAGAAAGGAAAAACACCTTGTCTTTGCGAATTGATTTGACCTTGAAAACAACCTTAATAATAAATAAAAAATATTGATAGAACTAGTTTACGTCAAGTGCTATATACTGTGAAAGGTTGGTGTCAATCGGACCAGTGGTTTCTGACGAGTTGCGATGACAAAATGACGGACGACTGTGAAAAAAAACAATGAAAATGTCACGGGTGCACTAATACCGAAGTATATAACTTTTTGCAAGACTTCGTTTTGCCAAGTGTTAATAAACATGCGCACTGGTTGGAAATGCGAGTCGCGCTTAAGAGCAAGTTAATTAAATGTGCACACTGGTCCGAAATGCAAACCGTGCATCAACGCAAGTTAAATAAGCTTGCGAAATGGTCCGAAATAATAAGCAACGCAAGCTAAATAAACATGTGCACTGGTCCGAAATGCCAACCGCGCATCAACGTAAGTTAAAGAAATCTGCGCACTGGTCTGAAATGCAGGCTGCGCGTAAACGCAAGTTAAATAAACATGTGCAATAGTCCGAAATAATAACCGCGTATGAACGCAAGTTAAATAAACATGAGCTCTGGTCCGAAATGCAAACCGCGCATGAATGCAAGTTAAATAATCAATGGAAGTTGAATAAACAGGCTCATTGGTCGGAAATGCGAACCGCGCATCGAAGTAAGTTAAATAAACATGCGCACTGGTCCGAAAAGTGAAACGCGCATCAACACAAATTAAACAAACGTGCACTGGTCCGAAATGTGAACCGCGCATCGACGCAAGTTAAATAAACATGCGCACTGGTCTGAAATGCGAGCTACACATCAACGCAAGTTAAGTAAACATACGCATTGATCCAAAATAAATATCGCACATAAACGCAAGTTAAATAAACATGCGCACTGATCCGAAATGCGAACCGGGCAGCAATGCATGTAAAATAAACATGCGGACTGGTTCGCTTTGCGAACCGCACATCAACGCAAGCTAAATAAACATGCGCATTGGTACGAAATGCAAACCGCACATCAACGCGAGTTAAATAAACCTGCGCACTAGTCCGAAATGCAAACCCCAAAAAATTATACATACCAAAGCATTAAAACTTAAGTAATAATGTTTTAAACGCGGCGTCGCGGCGTTTTCTTTTTGTGAAAAGGCAAACGCAAACGTAATCAATGTGTTTGGTCATATCACCGTTCACTGGTTGTTTCTCCTCCTTGAAATAATTATGTATGTCCGACAGAACATCTCAGCAGTACACGTGTGTGGATGCCATTTGGATACGTTGTTCGTGGGTATCTCTGGTAGACTACTCAGTCTACCAGAGATCTACAAGATCTGTTTCCCATTTTTCTGGGAAACAAATCTTTGTATGTGTTTATCGGTCTATGTTCTGGTCCGTTGCTAAATTAGTTATTTAGCTAGCTCTTTGCCATCTCGTCTTTTGAAGCCCAATTTTCCAGGGAAATTCTCTTTCTCATGCCCACTGGGATTGGTGTTATCGCTTTTCGTGAGCTGGGTCTTTGTACTTTTTTTTTCTTTTTTTTTTAAAAGGATGGCCGGAAGACTCATTTGTGCTAATTTTGAATTCCGTGGCGGTGAATAATCTTGTGCAGTCGTTTAGCTGAGGCAACTTGAGCGAAAGCCAATCCCCTGCTTTCCACCCCTGGCCGGTTTCGAACCAGGGACCGTGGGATCACAGGACCAACGCTCTACCGACTGAGCTAACCGTCACCCCCTACACCGTCACCGTCTTTGCACTTGGACAACCACTTTTTGGCAACCATAAAGCTTATCCATACATTCACTAGATCTCGGCTGGTCATAATGTCCCTGGACGTACTTGTTTTTTCCTTAGTACCCTCCTTGTCTCAATGCCAAGTGAAGTTGTAGTATTTTTGTTGTAAATAAAATAAACGGATGGCTTTAAGGCAAACACAAATATGCTTTTCATGCCACTGATCTAGTCTGATTACTTTTGACAGCAATGCTGTCAAATATTTATAAAAAGTTGTACATTTGCATCGAGGCTGTTCTCATCGAGAATTTCTCAGACACTTTTCCAGTTTAAAATTGAATGGGTTGAACCGCTAAACAGAAAACATTTTCCGCAATTTCGTTTTCTTTTTATATTTAAGGTAGGTGACGTTTGAAGTAAAATGCCTCAGATTTCAAGAATTCATGCGAGACAAATCTTTGACAGCAGGGGAAACCCAACTGTTGAAGTTGACCTCACAACAGACAAAGGTTAGTTTTATATACTCTATCCATGTCCAAGACCTGTCACTACCTTTGTTGAACACAAACATTTTGCACCGTAGATATCACTAATGATTTATTATGTTTCCTCGATCAAGGGAAGACAGTGTTTGTACGTTTTCTGTGTGTGTGTGTGTGTGTACGTCAATGTTTGTCTGTTTGTGTCAGTCTGTTGTGAACAAAATGTTATGTACATGATATCTCGAGAACGAAAAGTCGGATACTCTTCAAACTTGATCTGTTTATTCGTTGGGTAGGTGGGATAATTCTGCCGAGTTTCGACTGATGTTACATAATTAAGGAAGGCGTAATTGCCTGAAAATTTTGTGTGCAAAATGTTTCAACCTTGAAAGTTCAAACTGGTATTGTTGTTTTGTAGGTCCGAAAGATTCTTTCGAATTTGTCGCGAGTAGAACGAACGAGTGCGGCGTATGACGTCATCATATAAAATATGTGTATGTTGTGAACCAGGTCTTGTGTGCAACATATCTCGCTTTCGGAAAGTCGTATTGACTTCAAATTGTATGTGGGTATTCCTTTAGTCAATCGGATGGTTCTAACAATTTTTGACTGATACAGTGAATTTAAGATGCATGACGCTACTACGTTAAAATCTTGTTTGTAAAATTGCTCAGCCGCTGAACATCGGAGAAAGTTGAAACTTAGTGGGAATATTTCTTGTCAGGTCCGAAAGATTCTGCCAAAATTTTCTTAGAACAAGGAACTGAAATAGAATATCACGTCATTGGGTAAAAACGGTCTTCTTAATTGCAAGTACTCACTGATCTGGCCTTTCTGCCTGATGATTCTGCTCACGATTAAATACCTTGTCGAAGCGTTCCACGTTTAGCGCAAAAAAGCGTGGCGATCTGTAGAGTGCTTCTCCATTAAGGTCTCCAGCTGCTTAGGTCTACTTAATTGTTAATACTCCAGTCCAGTACGAGCACTCTTTGTCGTGGATTGCGACCTTTAATAGTAGCAGCGAGTTGATATGTCTTATAGTTTGCACTTGAAATTGACTGTATTTGCTACATTCTAAAGCATTACGCGATCACGTCCAAAACACGAGACTTATTGCACAAAAAATCAGTGTAAAGTGGCGGACGGACCTAGGTTACTGGTCTCTCTCTCTCTTTCTCTCTCTCTCTCTCTCTCTCTCTCTCTCTCTCTCTCTCCTCTCCTCTCCTCTCCTCTCCTCCTCTCCTGTCTGTCTGTCTCTCTCTCTCTCTCTCTCTTTCTTCTCTCTCTCTTCTCTCTTCTGTCTCTCCTCTCTCCCTGTCTGTCTCTCTCTGCCTGTCTTTCTCTCGCTCTTTCTCTCTCTCTCTCTCTCTCTCTCTCCACTCCACTCTGTCTCTCTCTCTGCCTGTTTTTTTCTCTCGCTCTCTCTCTCCTCTCGTGTCCTCTCTTCCCTCCCTCCCTCCCTCCCACCCTCCCTCCCTCCCTCCCTCCCTCCCTCCCTCCCTCCCTCCCTCCCTCCCTCCCTCCCTCCCTCCCTCCCTCCCTCCCTCCCTCCCTCCCTCCCTCCCTCCCTCCCTCTCCCTCCCTCCCTCCCTCTCCCTCCCTCCCTCCCTCTCCCTCCCTCCCTCCCTCTCCCTCCCTCCTCCCTCCCTCCCCCCCTCCCTCCCTCCCTCCCTCCCTCCCTCCCTCCCTCCCTCCCTCCCTCCCTCCCTCCCCCCTCCCTCCCTCCCTCCCTCCCTCCCTCCCTCCCTCCCTCCCTCCCTCTCCCTCCCTCCCTCCCTCTCCCTCCCTCCCTCCCTACCTCCCTCTCCTTCTCTCATAGAACCCGTTTAAGCGAATTGGTCGCAGACGGGACTGCGCAAAATTCGGTTTAACCGATCTTCGGTTTATCCGATCTTTGCATTTTGGTCAGTGTTCTAGAAATTGTGAGTCAGTATGTGAGTGGTATGTTTCTTGTTTTACATTTTATGTGTTCAGGGTTGCCATTTCCTACGGCTTTTTTTGAGACACCCCAAAATCCTGCGGCTTTCCTACGGCTTCGACACAAATCTACGGCTTTCTACGGCTTTTTTGCTTTCAGTCGACATAAATAGCTAATTAAGGTTCTTTTTAATAGTAAAAGGAATCTTTTTTTTTTTCAAAACAAGTTACTACTTTGTGTATTATGCTTTTCAACATCAATAAGTAATTTGCCTTTTGTGTCCTGCCTTTTAAGCTGGGGGTATTCCTATCGGTTTGCGGATGGCGTCCGTTGGTTAGTTATTCGTTAGTTCGTTAGTTAGTTGTTTATTTAGTAAACTTTGTTTCAAAATGCATCTCCTCCTACAATTTTGATCCGATGTCATTTATTTTTGGTCCGAGGCATCCCTAAGGGGTCATGCATACGACTTGTGCTTTTTTAGTCAATGGGGTGATTTTTGAATTTTTGGGAATTTTTTGAGAAAAAAATTTAAAATGCATCTGGTCCTACAATTTTGATCCGATGTCAGTTACTTTTTGGTATGAGGCATCCCTAAGGGCTCAAGCATACGGTTTGTGCTTTTTAGCCAAGCTTACGTTATATGTTTGTGCTTTTTGAATCGATCAGGGAATTTTTGAAGAAAAAGACTCAAGATGCATTTCGTCCTGCAGTTTTTATCAGATGTCGTTTATTTTTGGTGTGAGCCGTCTCTAGAGGGTCTTGCATACGTCTTGTGCTTTTTGAGTGAATTGGAAAATTTTTGGTTTTATTTTTTTCGGAATTATAAAAAAATGAAACTCCTCCTACAGCGCAAGTTAAATGAACTTGCGCACTAGTCCAAAATAGCAACCGCGCATGGACGCAAGTTACATAAACATGTGCAGTGGTCGGAAATGCGAACCGCGTAGCAACGCAAGTTAAATAAACATGCGCAATGGTCCGAAATAAGAGCCGCGCATCGACGCAAGTTGAATAAACATGCGCTCTAGTCCGAAATAAGAACCGCGCATCGACGGAATTTAAGTAACATGGGCACTGGTCCAAAATAAGCAACGCGCATCAACGCAGGTTAAATAAAACATTTGCTATCCAAAATAAGTACCGCACATCAACACAAGTTAAATAAATATGCGCACTGGTCCAAAATGCGAACCACGCATCAACACAGGTTAAATAATCATGCGCACTGGTGGAAAATGCGAACCGCTCATCGACGCAAGCTAAATAATACAAACACACTGTTCAGAAATGGTAACCGAGCATTAAAGCAAGTTAAAAAACAAGCTAAATAAGCAAGTACACTGGACCAAAATTAGCACCGTGCATCAACGCAAGTTAAACTAGACCGAAATTCGCACAGCGAATTAGCCCCACTTGGAATGATAACTTAAAACGAAAGGTAGATGATATTGCAGTTTGTTAACAATTTTCACATGTCTGAATGTAGAATATCCTCCTAAATACTACTAACTATACCGGTAAAGTCAAGGCCAAAAATTTGCTCTATCTCTTACCGTTTTCGAGATGAAGGCCAACTTCCGGTTTGGGGCTCGAGAGTGACATGGAGGTCAAGGATACCGGAAGTTATACCTTGCGTATCGTCGTATAGGGGGTAGAGGTCGAAAATGAGGTCAGAATTGTTCTATCTCTTTCGGTTTTCGAGATAAAGGCCAACTTCCGGTTTGGAGCTCGAAAATGACCTGGAGGTCAAGGACACCGGAAGTTATATCTTACGTATCGTCGTATAGGGGGTGGAGGTCGAAAATGAGGTCAGAATTGCTCTATCTCTTACCGTTTTCGAGATAAATCATTGTTTTCTTAAAAAGCGTTTTTCGCGATTTCAAGGTCAAGGTCAAATTTTGTTACCGGTTACTTCAGATCACATCGCTCTTTATATATGTGCCAAGTTTGGCTTCTCTAGCTTCAATGGCCTTGCTGTAGATGTCTGGAAACCGATTGACCTTTTTCGCGATTTAACCTTGACCAGTAAGGTCAAGATCAAAAATTTTTATCAGGTGCACCACTTCAGATGACCCTCCATACATGTGATAAGTTTGGTTGGTCTAGCTTCAGCGGTCTCGGAGGAGATGTCTGGAAACCGAATCGGCGGAAAAAGAAAAAAAGGGAGGAAAAAAATAGGTGAGGAATTCAAGGCAATCAATCCCCATTTGGTATTTTCAATGTCAAGTGGGAATAAAATCATACGCACACCAAAAATGTTTATCATATAGTAGAATAAATCACTTAATCACAGGATGC
Source organism: Protula sp. h YS-2021 (assembly GCA_949752745.1). NCBI lineage: Eukaryota > Metazoa > Annelida > Polychaeta > Sabellida > Serpulidae > Protula > Protula sp. h YS-2021. The sequence goes on along the minus strand of OX457026.1, from coordinate 44,181,903 downwards.
AGCCACACACACCCACATATATATATATATATATATATATATATATATATATATATATATATATATATATATATATATATATATATATATATATATATATATATATATATGTGTGTGTGT